>CM053790.1:124204134-124269134 GCA_028749045.1 Cupressus sempervirens | reverse complement strand
TATTTATCTTTTTTGTTATTGTTTTCTAGTTCATAATGATTGAATACAAATGGTAACATACACTTTTGAGAGGGAGCGGTGTGAATTAGAACTTTGAACTTTCACCTTTTCATTAGATGCATATAATATATGAACTATAAATACCATGTAAATTAAACAAATCCAAACATGTAAACACACACACACACACACACACACACACACTTTAAATCTAATATGATTACCTAGAAACCATCCAAATGAGAAGGTAAAATTGGGGTGTTGATGACACCCACAATTCTTCACTACTACAACAATAAAGTGTCACCAATTATGGTTACAAAGTGTTGACCATGATGCATGATTTTCCCTACAAAAGTCATGCCCTGTTAAAGGCTTACAAGGACTGTTAAGTCCCACCTTGTTAGAGGATTTCAACACCAGGTTAGAAGTATGCCTGGATAAAGAAATTTTAGAACATCCACTTGGAATGTCACTTTGTTAAAGGATTTACAATATTATTCTAGGACTACTCCACCTAGGAGATTTAACTAAAATCACCTGTTAGGATCTTTCAACATAGATCTTGTGATTAGCTTGGGTAGCCCGATTAAAAATAAAAATTTTATTATGTCCTTCTTGATTCCCTCTAATCTAATGTGTCAGTGTTGTATCCTCCATCCTTTTCTCTTCTCAAACTAATTCTATAATTCACTCTCTACAACTTCTAAGCCTCCATGAATTCTCTATTTTTCACATGAAAACTTCACTATTCTTCTCCTTTAACTCCTTACATGCTTGCTATGAAGTTTAGGGTTTCATCCTCCTTAAGAAGACCAAAATACTTAGGGTTAGGTATGAATCTATGGCTGAGATTTATCCTTTTCTCCACTTAATCCTTCCCTTTTTCTAATTGGCTGCATGTAATTACATAGGGAATCTACATACAAATTTGTCCTTATCTTCAAAAGATCATATTATATCCTTAGGTCTATTGAAAAAAGGTTTACATACTTGTTTGTGCAATCATAAATAAACATGTCAAGTTTGTGTTGCTCAACACTAGAGGTTGTTGATGCTCAACACATACTATAATTATGTCTCTGACTCGACACCTAAACTACTTGGCATATACTATTTTCTCAACACTTGAATCACGCAGAATGTATTGTCTAATCAGCACATGAGTTACTTGACACTCATTGAAACTCGGCATAGTCTATATTTACATATCATACTTGACATACATTACTAGTTCAGTATGAACTTAGTGAATGTCTTAAGTGTCTTGACACTCAATTATCATAACCAATCTGAGATCAACAATCTCTCCCTTGAACATGAGTGTCAAAAAAACTTAACTTTACATAATCAATCTAACCTTCTTGAGTATAATATATTCAAAACTTGGCTTACATACAAAACTTCAAAATTTTCAAAATTCTATAATAGACTATATACCTCAAAATTTATAACTCCCCCTGAGTTAATGTGCCTATATTGTATCCAAAAATATGCTCTCCATTCTGAGTAATTCTGTCTCTTGTTGTTACTCTTTGTCTTCAAATATTCTAATACTCTTTATCTTTACATATCCTGATACTCTTTATCTAAAATGCTCTATTTCTACTCTTCTACTTTCTCCCTTTGTGTTTTCTCCCCCTATGGTTTACCTTTATCTCACCCTTGGTTATTTATCTCCCTCTTCTTTCGATCTCCCTCTTTGCACATTTATCTCCCCCTTTTTTGACACTCATGTTAAAGAGTCTATACAGTAATTGTGTATTTATCCAAGGACTTGTGGACCTCCATGATTATTTTCAAAGTAGCATCCCAATTATCACTTGCAACATCTAATGACTTTATTTGGATGGCTATCTCTACTACAAGGTGAACTAATCCATCTAATGTTGAAAGATTAGGATCTTTCTTCAACAAAGTTTCTACATATGCTAGTTATTTATGAAGTAGCTCCATATGAGGGGTAAGGTAGGCTTGGATCTTAATCAAAATGGCTCTTATATTAGCCTCTTCTACTATTGGCACAACTAGTTGACTCTATGATTGAAGCAGTGAGTGAAAATGCTTCTCACTCTAAGCTAGGTTTTGAGGTAATTGCATATGTGATACTTTTAAATTTCTCTCTAGAATCAGAATTCGAGGGCTTGTTTCTTGTGTGAAGAGTGTGGGATCACATAGTTTAGTGTACAGTGAGAATATGTTCTCAATTACCTTCTTTGCTTTCTAAATTTTTGTAGCCAATTAAACTTGTGCTAGTGCTATGTCACCAGATATCTTCCCATTAAATTTCCCTTGAAATTTCTTTACAAACCATTCCATAAGTTTAGCATTTGTATCTTGGTCTTAATTGTTCACCTATTACACAATATCTAATAACTATTCTAGTAGTGCCATTGACTGTTCAAGAGTTGGAAAACTAAAATCATCTAGAAAGATATCTTGGATTTCTTGCAATGCTTGCCTCTATTTATGCTCCTTTCTAAGTATTTCCTAGCTTTTCTTCTTTTTCAAGGCTTGTTTCATTATGCCTATCTATTCTAATGTCATGGTTGCATAATCATAGTTAGGTATCACTACTTCTTCATCTAGAGTTGCATCTCCATAGTGAATTACTTTGGCAACCTTGGATGAACTTGAGCTTGGTGTGGAGATCTACAGTGGTACAAATTTAGAGCATGGCTCCTGAAGGACTTTTGGAGGAGTTCCAAATGTTGGTAATGTTACCAATGCTTGAATAGCCTCTTGCTCCTTCTCCTTTGGTGTGTCCTTTCTTTCTTCAAGTTTGCCTTTGTCAATTATTATTATTTGAGGTGCACTTTATGTTTGTGCATCAGGTATAGATGTATCTATCTATCCTATTTTATCTTCTATAGTTCTCTCTACTTCTACTTGCTTTTGTTCAACTTTATCAAATTTTTACAATTCTATCATCCTTTATAGATGTGTCTTTTGATAGTTGTAATAAAGCTTGAGCACCAGTCGCTAAAGGGATAGCAAAAGGTGGTTCTTGTGTATTCACCTTATCCCTTGTAATATAAGCTACTACCTTCTAAAGTTCATCAACACTAACCAATATTGGATTTTGACACAATCTAGCTTGTATTGTGGATTGGTCAAGAATATTTTTGAGATAATCTATAGTTAAGGGGTTGATGTTCTAAGCTAGACTATCAAGAACATCCTTAATAGTTATAGTTTTGGTTTCCATACTTGTGTCATATGGAGGGCTCATACTCAGCATTTGTGTGTCTTGCACAATCTATTCTTCCTACTACTCTTCAGCTATAGCTGTCTCATCTATCTTCTTTTGTGTCTCCTCCATAGTAGTATCATCTTTTCCTTTTACTATATCATCTTCCTTATCTTTCTCTTCATCTCCATTGTTTCTTCCCTAAAAGGGATCTTCCTCTCCTTCTTTAACAGTTGTTAATCCATAGATCCATTTCCACATTTGAGTGGATTTCTTCACAACATCTTCAATATTTTTCTAAAGTGTGTTGAATGCGCTATATTTAGGTGCAAATATACTACCATACTTCTTATTTTCCTTGACAATTTGTCCTCTTGTCAAATCTGGCATCACATGTACTACTGTAGATTCCCTTTTTTTTTAATCTAGGTTCAGGCAATAATACCACGTATTCTCTACAATTATATACAACTCCTTTGGCATTGTATTGTCTAATTCAAGTGAAGTGTTCTTGAACTTAGATATCATTGCATAAACTGACTCTTCTACTTGGTTCTGCTCTTCTCTACCAAGCTTTTCAACGTTAATACCTTTAAATCCTATCATGTCTATATTGTTCTTAACATTATCATAGATATTCTCAAGATCATATTTAAGTGCATGACTTACCACTCTAAACTAACTTTTATCTTTAGACTTTATTCTTTCATCATCTATTTCTAGTTGTGCGATGTATTCTCTTCTCTATTTCTTCTACACTAGGTCCTTCTATTTAGTAGCCTTTATTTTCTCTTTAGCTTGCTCTTTGGCTTTTTGAGCAATAGCCCTTATACTTGTCCTAGTTGTTGGTGTTTCTTATGGGCTAGGATTGATAGTCTTCTTTGCTTTTGGTTTATCCTAGGTTGTGACTTGGCTTTTCTCTTCTTAGGTGCTAATTCAACTGCCGCCTCTTTGATTTCCTCTTCCTTGGTACCTTCCTCTTGAATGTCTTCACCCATGGCTTGGTTTAAAGCTAGAGGTTCTTGTGCTTGTACCTCTTCTTCCTCTTCGTCCTCTTCATCATCTCCTACACTTTCTCCAAATTTTGCCATCAATTTCTTCACTATTTTGTCTTTCTTCTTTAGTGTGGAGGTTGATTTCAACTCAATTTCAACTTTAGATTTCATTACATCATAGTTACCAAATATTTTTGTTTTTTATCAATCTCCTCTGCTACAAGCGCAGTAATGGCAACTGAGGTTTCATCAACATTGATCTTATAGCCCAGGGGTCTCAACCATCATACCTTGGGTACTACTACCTAAATGTATGTGTAATCAATATCCACAAGAAAACATATGTCATTGTGTATGCACCCTAAAATGGTCACCTTGACCATCTACCCCAATTTCATAATTTATCTCAAGTTTGAATCAATATTTACATCACCATTTCCTTTGTTCAAATTAAATTATTTGAATTATTTAATTAATCATTATTATCTTACATCTATTTCCTTGATAAAATTGGATTTAATTAATTTAATTAATTTTAAATAAATGGTTGGATCATCTTGATTTTTGTATTATTTAATTAAAGGAATTTGTTCCCTTTTAATTAAATAAAACCCCTCCTCACTTAATTTTATGTGCAACAATTATCATTTTAAAAGAAATAATTAAATAAATGTCACACACTTTATTTTATAAGAAAGGGGATTATTTTAAATTTAAATTAAATAAAAACACTCATCTTATAATTTTTATGGAGTTTTATAGTCCACATCTCTTAATTAAATGCTAACTGTACATTCTCTAATGTGGGTCATACCTTTTCATTTCATTTTTATTTTTCCTCCAATTTGGGAATGCCTCTTGGCTTTGGTATATAAGGAGACCTCCTTCCTTCATTTTAGAAGAGGAAAATTTTACTATCATCAAAAGATGCAAATTTTATTATCACCATTGTTTGGAGCTTTCGTGTGATTTTCTTGATGATTTGGAGCATTCTTATGAAAAGATCAAGACTTCTTATGCTACCATTATGATAGACATTTTTTGAAGCTTTCTTGGAGACTTGGAGATATCATGCATGTTCATGATCATTTGAATCTTCTATTCATTGGATGTACTTGTGAAGACCAAGGCTAATGTTCATATCAGAGCCACCACATCAAACCTTTCAAGGTCTTTGCACATTGATGATAGGAAGCTATGAGTCAACTCTTGAGATCTTGTGCTTTCATGGTGATATTTTGAAAGATTTCAAGTATATGGATTCATAGAAGTGTGTTTGCATAGATAGTTTTGGATAATTTTGGAGCTAAACCCTTATGTAGAGTTGCTTGGAGAAGAAAACCCTATATTTTCAAATATTTGATCATATCTCCCAAATGGCTAGGTATTTTGATCTAAATTTATTTTTTCAAGGTGGCAACATGTCAGACAAACTTTAATCCATTTTTTTGATTATTTTGAGGTATTGTCAATTTTTTATAATTTTTTCCTTGTTTTCAATCAATTTGTTTTTTATGGAGAAAATTAGCAAAATTTTTAGAAAAGTTTGAATTTTTGAAAATATCTTTGAATTATAAATAGGGTTAGTTCTTTGTGTTTTTATTTTAGAGAAGATATTAGGGCTCAATAATTCAATTTGCAAAAACTAGTCTATTTTGAAAAAATAGCTCTCTAAGTCAAAAATTAAAAGATCCTTTCAAAATTCTAACATTTTTGGAAAGCTCTCTAATTTTTCATAGGGGTCTCTTTTTTGCATTTAGGATTTTAAATCTGTATTCATATAATATAGGTCCAATCTTGATGACTAGGTCAAAAATCAATAAAAAGGGGGCATTTAATGAATAGCTTGCATTTAATTTTTATAATGGATCAATGCATGATATGAGCTTTCATTTGGGTTTTTTTTTTTTTTATCACTCTTAAAAATTATATTTTTAGATCTAATCCTAGTTTTGCATAATCTGTATATATATTGCATACCTTGTGTTTGCTTGTTTTCCTTGTTGTTTTGTTTGTTTTGAGTGAGCATTCAAGCATAAACAAAAGGTACAATGGAGAAAATATGCATTGCAAGGATTACCAAGTATTTTTGTTGGATCTTTATAACATTTGGATTTCAAACTAAAATGAACATCTTATGTGTTTGGCTTGAGTTCTTTTACATGCTTTCATAGATTCACACTTCATTTGGTGCTCTAAAATTGGATCTAGATTTTCTTTCATGCATCTATATTTCACATAGTAATTAGACCCTATGAACACTATTTGGAAGATTTTGAGAGACTAAGCTTCATTCACTTTCTTTACATTCAAAGCTCCTCTTTATGACAAATCCCCTTGTAGGTAGGGAAGGATATTTGTTATTATCTCACTATTCCGCTTGGATTTGTCCTCAACATCCATTAATAGTTTCTCTTTTGAGATTGATGGTGGTTTTTTTTGGATTTTCTACAAATTTGGTGAGGTGAATTCAAATTAGCATGTCAAAGAATCGTGTTTGCTATGTTTGGATAAGGTGAAGAGGCTAGAGGAGTATGCTCTGTTCCCTTTTGGGCACAATAGAAACTTGGAACCCTTGAATCCAAACCAAGTCCCCATGTGGTACAACTTTGTGAGTCTTTTTTGATTAGAGAGGGTTAAACCATAGTGGACATAACCTTTATTTAATCAACCACATGGATGAAACCTCAAGAAGTAATAGCCATTTTTGATGTGGTAGTAACAATCGCTATATAAATTCCCTTGTGGGGAAAATCCTCATAGCTATAGTCTATTTTTGGTTTGTTCAATCTACTTAGTATCTGAAATTGATTAAATTCTTGGAATATGTCAAAACCCTAGTGTGCCAAGATTGGATTTTCCCCACTCTGGATTGCTAAAGCTACAGAGTTGACAATTACTAAGAACCTTAGTTTTGCCAAATTATATCTTCTAGAACTATCTGCATGATTGAAAAATATTTTGAGAACATACACAGTAGTGGTTCTAGGGATTAGATTCATACTATGACACTATTATTGTTCATGCACAAGGTTTCTTTGTCCCTTTACCATTGCTTGTAGACATTTACTTGAAATCCCTGATTGCTATTCTATGTGCCTGATTATTATTTGGACAATTCAACATTCATTATTTGGACTCTAGGGTAACCATGTGTTTTTCATTCCTAAGTTGATTTGTCCATTTTGGACCTAATCTTGAGTTTCTAAACTTGTTGTCACTTTGGATCCTTTCATCATAGCAATCTTTGAGTTAGTGAGTCATTTCTTATCTTGTCCCTGACATCAACACTTGCAAAGTTAGAGATTTCCTTAGTGGAGAAAGTTTTATTTGGAATTCTTTGATTTCATCCTTGGATTGTGGGTATTCACTTGTCTAAACATATCAATTTATCTCATATTATTACATTTTATTATAGAACATTATAACTCTTGGATAATTCCACAACTGTGAGACCAACAGTGGCATATTGTGTTAACTAATCGTGAGACCTCTATTGGCTGATTATGTTAATTAGAGTGATAGAAAATTACATTATTACACCATATTAATTGGACAAGTGATTACTTTACTAATGAAGAGTGATACCAATTCTTCTTCGAATCTTCCTATTTACTAGAGTTTTCCCTCTCATGCCGATTACAACTAGGTTTGAAGTGAGTCATGGTAAACAACCTCAATTTAACTTTGGTCAATTATCCTTAGTTCCAACTCATCAAAAATGTAAAGGGAAAGAACTTATCTTTGATCAAACACCTAAGGAAAAACATAAATTGAGTTTACTCCTCCTAGCAATCTTAGTAAATTGAATATACATAGGCCCTCTTCACTTTTTGAGCAAGACATGTTATTCACTAGAAGCAAAGATAAAAGCATAGATGACATGGTAAATGATATATTATTGAGGCAACAAGGGGTTGAACCTTTGGGATCTCGCATAACTCATGAAGATATTGATTGAACTACCTTAGTAAATGATTTTTTTTGAGGAAATCAACACTACTCTCCATTTCTTGCTCCTCTTGGATTATCACCTAAATCTTCTCACCCAATGGATGATAAAATTAGACAAGATGAATTGGAAAAGATAGCATACTTGGAGAATCAAGAGAAACAAGTAGCGCAAAAAATCAATGAAATTTTTGCTAGTTTAATAAAATGAGTATATATATGGAAGCCCAAGCTAGAAAAATGGCTAAAGATATGGCTCAAAAAATGGTTAATGATATTCTTTCTTAGAGAGTTAATGTTTTTCCACCTGCTATATGTCCTAGAGGTGATGAGGAGAGACATCTTCTACAATAAAAATAAGCTTACATGGATGCATTCATACAACATGAGGTCGAAGAGAGAGCTCATGAAATAGCATATCAGAAACTTTTGCTTGGTGGTGGTAATGCTTCTCCACCTCCTTCACCTCCTCTAAGAGTTACTAGACATATGTCACCTTCGCAATCTTCTAAAGGAAATAGGAGAATACCATCTCCTCCTCCTAGATATCAACCAAGGCAAATTCCTCCTCTAAGAAATTCACAACACTGTCAATTTACTACACATGCTTTTGGTGTCGATTATGATTTATTAGAGAAAGACCCAGAATTTAAAAGTACATGGATCAATAGATTTAAATTAATAAGGATAAATAATTCATGGATTTAATTTAAAAATGTGTTCAAGTACCTTATGATTTTGATGTCAATAAGAATATTAAGAGACAAAATCCTTCATTTCAAGAACAAACTAAGAAAAATATGAAGATGTTAATGGATAAAATTACACTTAAGAATTGATTTTCTCTACAGAGCATTTGTCCTCTACCTATTGAGAGGAGTATCATAGAAGTTGAATTCCCTAAGAAAAAAAAATTTCCTCATTATGATAAGTATGATGGGAATGGTGACCCTAGTGATCATGTGAGCCAGTTTAATGTTTTGAGCTTGGAATTTGCACATAAAGATGCTTATCTTATGAGATTTTTCCCTAGGAGTTTAAAGGGTCAAGCTATGCAATGGTTCACTAAGATTACTCCCAAACTTAATAATTTTGAGGACATTGTTCAAAAATTTATTGAACACTTCTCTTACAATGTTCAAAAACTAGTGTGACTCTATGTTGGATTTATGCAATCTCAAACAAGATCAAGGAGAACCCTTTGTTACCTTTTTGAAAAGATGGAGAAAGTTATGTTCTCATTACTCTACAGAAATTCTAGAAAAGGAGAAAATTGATATACTTATGAGTAATTTTATTCCTAAATTGAGAAATGAAATTGGCAAATGGGTGTTTGAGTCTTTTTATAATATGGTAGAAACAACTTTCTGTATTAAAGATGTTTTGAATAATCAATGAATTATCAAGCATAATAGAAACAAGAATAATAGAAAAAATAGAAATAAGAATAGGAGTACTTCTTGTAAAGGGAATAGATCTATGGTTAATGATAGTATAGTTCATGCACCTAAGTCTGATGACCAAGCAATTTACAAGTTATCAAATAGTGTTCATGCTATGAAACTTCAAGCACCTTCTCAACAAAATAATAGAGATAATTCTAGATACAATTATAGAAATTCTCTAGAGAGTAGAACTTTTAGAAAGATTAGTAGACCTTGTGAGGATGTTTTGGAGGAGTTGGTTGATGGTAATCTATTAACTTTGATTGAGAATTGGAAACCGCCTCCTGTGAAGGGTCCTCATTGGGATGATAATGTCTACTGTAAATATCATCAAAGAAAAATTAGTCATACTACGAAAAAATTTCAAAGGTTAAAACATGATATATAGAATTTGATTGATAATGGAAAGTTAATAATTGACAGTTCTAGTCATGCTACTAATAATGATCATCAAGCTTATAAGGATCCATTGCCTAATCATGAAAAGGGTGAATCATCTAAGAATGGGAAAGCTCAAGTGAATTATACTTATTGTAATCAAAATTATGGATATTCTATTGTAGACAATGTTATCAACATGGTTACAATTAAGGAAAATGATAAGGATTTGAATCATCCACATAATCTTGCCTTACATATTGAAGTCATGATTCACAAAACTCTTGTGAGATGTGTGTTGATAGATGGGTCAGGTTGAATATTTGTCCTTTCAACATTCTTGAAAAGTTGGGATATTCAGAACAAGATATTGATAATAGACAGAAGGTTACTATTAGAGCTTATGATGGTAGTGAAAGAAAATCTAAAGGATTTATTGTTTTACCTATTTGGATTGAGTTAGTTGAGAGAGATATTCTATTTCATGTGGTTGATACTAGTACCCTTTCTTATAACATTTTATTAGGTAGACCTTGGATACATGAAATGAAAGCCGTTCCTTCCACATATCATCAGTGTGTTATATTTGTACATAATGAAATTGAGATGTGTATTTTAAGAGTTAATACTTTGGCTATCAATAATATTTCAGTAGAATCACATATGCCTTTGGATAGAGTTTCAGATGAGACAGTTGAAGAATCTGTAGAATGTGTGATAGAATCTAAGACACTTATTAGTGAAATGGAGGGATGCGAGGTTCTTTCTTTGGTTGAACCTTTAATTCCTATGGAAAAAGTAGAAGAAGGACATGTTGTGAAAGATTGGATTTACAAAGAAGAAAATGATGATGGACCCATCTTTGATGTTTATGATGATAATGATGAGAAAATGTATATACTTGATCAACAAGATATATGTGATGATTTGATTCCTTTTACTAATCTTCTTTGGGGAGATGGAAACAACTCAGTTAATGAAGCTTCTTCTTTAAAAATTCAAAATGATTCAAATACACAAAACAATGATGAAATAGCATATTCAAATGAGTATGAATTGGATTTATCTATAGAGCCTTCTATAGTTAAATTGGGTATTGATGTGATTCATGCTATGATTCTTAACCTAGTACAATTAATGAGATTTCAAACTCACATATTTCTCATGAGCTAGATTCTCTAGTTATTAGACAAATTTATGATCCAAGAGAAATTGAAAGGAACTTGATAGACTCTGATTCTATAGTTTCCAACAATGATGTTATTCATATTTATAATATTGAGCCTTTAGAGGATGAGATTCCATCATTGACACTTACTCTTAATGGATTAGTGACAAATGAAGATTACAGAGTTATGAGATTACAAGAACTTGAGTTACTTAATGAGAAGAGAAAAACTACTTTTGATCACATGAGATTTTATTAGGAAAGATTGTCTAAGACTTATGACAAGAAAGTTTTCCCTAGAGAGTTTTTAGTGGGAGATTTTGTTTTGCATGAGAATCTCAGGAATCAAAAAAATAGAGCTCAAAAAGGAGTATTTGAGCCTAATTGATTGGGTCCTTTTATTATTACAACTTCTTTTGGATCGAGTTCCTATTTATTGTCTACACGTGAGGGAGATCAAATCCTTGATCATATTGATGTGATTCATTTGAAAAAGTTCTATCCCTGATGTTTGTTCTTGTTGGGGGCATCTGTACATATTTATGGATCCTAAAAAAATACAAAAAAAAGTGATATATTCCAAAAATACAAAAAAGAAAAAGAAAAAAGAAATGGTATTTTTCAATTTCAACAACAATATTCCTTAAATATCATAAACACCAAAACAATGTTCCTTAACACTACCCTAAGAGTCTTGTCTTGATTATCATGCTTTAGTTTATACTTAATGTTGATCTATGCTTTGATCTTTCTTTGTATGATGATTGCTCATTTCTATATATACTTGTTTAGTGCACTACATCTATATATTTTTTATATTCCCTCCCTAGTCATTTTTGCACTAGGGGCATGTGGTTTTATTTTATTTATTTATTTTTTATTTTTTTATGAGTGATTTGATTAGTATTGATGGGTGTCTCTATGGTTTTATCGGGAATGCATAGCTAGAGAACTATGGACCATGATACACATTTTTCGGTTGATTTCTTGCTTGTGTGGTTTTGGTCTCAACACTCACAATGTTTCTCAACACTATCAAATCCCATTCATATCATCATAGTTTCCTTCATGACTAGTGAAGATTATGGAAAGCTTTTGATCACATTCCTATCTTTAGATTACTTCAGTGATTAGTTTTGATTGTGTGGTCTTTATAATAGAGTTACATTCATATCTTCATGGTTCTGACTAGTGAAGCTTGTGTAGCTCGATCGATGATTAAAACTGGGATCGTAATCTTGGCTGAAATGAGTAAGTATATAGAATGGATAGAAGTGTCATCTAGACATGGAAATTCATTTTATCCCCTTGCTTTTATTGAGGATTTGATTTGTTTTCTTACCTTTTGGAGGTCTCCTTCATCATTTCTTTGCTATTAGCTTTAATCATGTTTCTTCTTTTTAGTACATGTCACTTGTTCATGCTCTCAATCAAAATGTCATATCTTGCATAGTTGATGGTTTTTTGAGGCATTATCCCTCTTCTTCTTTTCTTCTTCTTGTCTATCACCCCCCCCTTCTTTCTTTTGATTTGGGGCATTCTTTTCATGCTTAGTTATTGAACCTTAGATTTTGATCTATTATATATATGTTTAATTTGTGATTGTCCCGGTAGACATGCATGCAAAATTAACAATATCACATTTCCACAATCCATTTGTAATGCAAGTTAATTTTGGATTTGATTGTGTATATTTTTCAGCATCATCATTTTAGATCACTCTCTATAATCCATCATCAACTAGATGAGAGAGTGTAGGATGCATGCAAAATATCAAATCATAGGTAAGGCATGTGAACTATTTTATAGAATGCCTCAAACAAATGTCATAAACTATATATAGAATTCACTCTAATTATAGTCATAATCTATAATCAAAAAATCAAAGTAAATAGAATAAATGCATCATGTGGATTATGAATAGAAAAGGAAATGAATATGGGTGATAAGGAAGAGAATTCAATAATAGAGGCTCTTAACTTTAGTTATAGTCATGATATGGGTGATCCACAATTGCCTCCTAGATTCATGTTCCATCCCATTGATGAAGAGCTCATAACACATAATCTCATTAGAAAGGTTTTAGATAGCAATTTCACAAGAAGGGCCATTGCTGAAGTGACCTCAACAAGTGTGAGCCTCAAGAAGGGTTCAATTACCTCCTTTATTGTTCACTGTATGTATAATTCCACACACCCATTTGATCTCAAATGATGATATATACTAAATGCTGAGTATCTATACTACGTGCTCCAAAACCATCCATTTCATGACTTCATCCATACATAATGTCTTTCTAGTTTCTTTCTACTCATACACCCATTTCATTTCATATGATCATTTGAAAATTGTGTCACTCTAAGCTCTCAACTGTTTCCTCTTGATTGATCATCTCATAACTACTGATTTCTCTAACATAATCATTTTTTTCCTTACATGTCACCTACTAATATAGTGATTAATAGTAAATACTATGATTTATCTTGAACCTAGTTTTAGTATTGGCTATGGTATTATTATTATTCTAAACCATTTTTTCAAAGACTATATCTCTCAAAATAGTGGCATGTACTAGACAACCTATTCATCATGTATTTGAGAGACAATAGCCTTTACATAAATATTAGTTTCTTCTTATCATCTCTAGAGAAAAATATAAGACAACTCGGGACTCAAAAAAAATGAGTGTAAGCTAGAACCATACCCAATGTTCTCATCATGAACAAAATAGATCAATTAACCATTATCCTCCTCCATATCTAACCCAAAATCCCTAGGTATAAATATTGCCTTAGAACCAAATCTTCTAGGTCCAAAGTCAAAAACCCTTAGCACATTGCCTCCAACTTCAATTTGAAACTTTCCTACCATAGGTTCTACTTGAAGATCAAAATTTATGAGTCCCTTGACCTTAGCTACTAAATCTAGTGTAGTATTGTACACATAATGTTATTTTCTATATGCATTTTCAATCATAAAGTAGAAATACATATTTCCCAATCAACCTTGTATCCAAGGCAATAAGATTGACTAGAAATGGAGAGAAAATTAGAGATATACAAAACTTCTAAGAGATATCTCAACTATTTTGAGAGTGATTGACTAGCCTATGTACGATAATCATAAAAATGACAATAGTAATATGAACTTATCCACTACTAGTTGTAAAAGAGAAAAATGTAAGTTAATTAAATATAACATTAAAAATGCAAGAAAAAATGAGTCTTGAAGGAAAAAAAAGCGGCTGGGCGAATTTTTTGAACAAATGGGTTGAATGCATGCTTCCGATAACAGTTGTTGTTGGAACAATAACGGTTGTTGTTCGAAAAAATGGAATTGTTGTCCATAGGGCGATAATGTAATTAATCAAGGTTGAACAGTACTTGTCAATCAATTGACACCATTAAACTAGTGTTACGTAGAGATAGATATGTTATGTAAGCTTATTAAGTGAAGGTGGGACTCTAGAATAATAGAATAATAGGGAATTTTACACCCTGCTTTCAGATCACACAGGAATGTGCTTTGGCCCCCAAAGAAGAAACTTAATGCAAAATAGTCTATAAGTTATCTAGACAATATAAATTGTTATGTTTGTGTCTTAACATCATCAGTAGTTTGATAGCTCAAACCATCTCATTTGAAGATCATTTTTGGCATATCAAGGTAGTATACCAAAATGTGCTTTCACTATAGTATTGTAAGAAATAATGAATTTTTCATCATTCACCATATCCTGAGATAACAACAAGTAAAATTGAGCAATTTGATTTATTTTGGAGAGATGTATAGACAACCTATATCATATATTTTCTTTATGAAGAACAAGAAGGATCTATAGTTCTAAGGCTTTAAATACATTATTCATACAATTTAATTATTTGATTTTAGATAGTTTCCAATAAATTCTCCATAGTCTTCAAACAACAAGGCAGTGATATAAGACAACTTTGAAATAAAAATACCTTTGGGCCAAAATAGAGAGGAAGCTCCATGAAAATTTCATAGTTATCAGTTAATGCAAAGTCATGCATCATGAAAGGCTTTGAAAGCGTTATGGGAATTGGATCAAGCATTATTCCCTCCTTCATGACAACTTGATAAGTAGCATAGGGAGGAGTATGTTGGTAGCCAAATGTAAACATTTCTCTTGCACATTATAGAAAAAGATATTAGGCACATAAATATATATTTTGAAGTACTCTATAACTTTCTCAAACATCCTTTATGAGTAATTACATTAACTATAAAATCCAATCATGGTCTACTATTGTGATTTTTATGCACTGTTATATGGTAATAAGACATAGCACTAGGTATTAAAATTTTATTCAATCACTTTTATTATATTCAGAGGAGCATGAGATTGAATAGGTTCTGTTCCCTGGCTTAACCAATCAGAAATACTGTAATGATAAAGGGAAGAAAGAAAAAGTATTACAAGGCTTATCTACCTTTGAATGTGCAAGTAGATTCCCATTATAGTATATAAGTGCTGTATTGGTTGCATAATATAAAAAACTCATATTAGCAGAGTAAAGAAATATGTAGAAGAGCCAAGATTGCAGATGCCAAAATATTAGCTCTTACCAACATAACAAATTTCTCTCACAACAAGCAATATATAACTAATGACGCAATTATAAAATATTAAAAGAAAGAATATCACCATGCATTAAGAAAATTCCACCCACAACATGGTTCCTAAGTTAAAGAACTTGCCTATTACACCTCCATATGACATTCCCAAGACACTAAATTTTGTACGTTACAAATGTATTTGGACCATTAAAAGTCAAAATATTCCTTTAAGATCTCCAACATGTATACTAATCATTATAAATAATTTCTTCAAACAAAATCTTTCTACTTTGACAATATTTTGTTCACCTTGACTTTGGTTAGAGAAGGTAGAAGTTAGATGGGGGTAAGGAATGAAGGATAAAGAAACTTTTTCCAGTAGTAGCATGCATTTTGATGGAATGTAGAAGCCATGGAAGCCCCAAAGGTTATCACTAAATGATAGTTGATGTAATTTCTCAAGTGGGAATTCTCTCTCATCAGTGTTGAAAGCAAGCATGTTTAGAATGTTTCAAAATGAAGTGTACCATAGATTAGAAGGTAGGATAAATGTTTTTCTGCCTCCTACCATAGGCTCTAACAGAATACCATTAGGTAGGTAGAAAAAAAGAGGTCACTCTCACAGGGTCAAACCAATATAAAAGTGCATAAATTTGTAGATACTACCCCAACGGGAGATAGTATTCACAAAAGTACATATTATAAATGAAATGCATTGATGGAAGTAGATCAAGAATATTGTGAACCATCTCAAGTGCTCCAAGATTAGTTTCTCCCACATGGCCTCATCCAATATTCTTTCTATTTCTCCCTTCACATTATTTCATATAGCTTTTGAGCTAAAGATTTCAATGGTGGTATAGCTAATATAGTCATAAGATGCTATCACCCCCAAGTTCAAAGGAGAAAGATAGATATCAATTTCTATGGAAACACATGTGCTTGATTCCAAATCACTTAGAGTACTCTCTATAAGCTCAGAAAGGTGGACTGACAAATGCCTATGGTTGACACCTTGAAGATTATAGTAATTTGGATTTTGTGTGAGTCTTCAATAGAAGAATGTCCAAGTAAGATAGTCTACAACATCTTGCTTAGTTTCAATAGTACCCATGACAACTTCAGCATTGATATGATCATGGAGAAAGTGATCTAGATGACTCTCCACAGGAAATGGCTCATATAAGATTTATTAATAATATTCTTTACAAGGTGCATGGCATAAAATTACACACTTTCTAGCATTATCAAGTAGAGTTCTACTAGTACGTCCCATCATTTGGAGAAGATCAGCTATAGGATAGTTTGTATGAGCATTTTCCCATCCATCAAACTTGGTGATGCAAGGAATTGGCATCCAAATAAAGTGGGTGAAAGAAATAGTGTGCATTATTCAAGCACATCATTCTTTTCTTTCGAGTGTTATGATTTTAGGATATTCAGATGATGAATTGATTAGGCTTTAGACCCTTCCAAATAAAAGTGGTATAAAAGATGACTTATTGGGATGAGAAGATGAGAGGTAGATGGATTTAGGTTTTGTGATTCCTTTGTATGTTAGTTTGAGATTCACTTGGTTTCAAGAATGCTATAATATTCTCTAAATAACAAGGCCAACCACATAAATGTTGAAACTCATTTGGCATCACCCCCCTTCCCCTAACATCAATCTAACTTCCCCAATAATATCTAATTACATACTTCATTCATTTAATTAATCCATTTATGAACTATAACAGTCAATCAATACAATAACATAACATTCATTAATATGATATAAAATTCATTAATATGCAATAGTAATCAAGACTTTATATTATATTATAAGAAGATTTTACAAAAGTTTTTCCCTGTTCAACTGGAGGCAATGGGGAAAAAACAACAGGGCAAAGAAAACCCCCGGTATAGCCTAGGACTAGAGTCCTATATACATTATAGATGCCCTTTATAAGGTTCTTTAAGAGGTCATACCTCCTTTCATACAAGGGGAGGATTTCTAATAGAAGTACCTCCAAAAAAAAAAGGTTGGATCAAAATCTTTCTCAGCCATATTCCCTTCCCAACATATTGGGGATTACAAATAATAGTGGCTAAGAGGGTTACAAATATTAATGTTGCAGGAAATTGGAGCAACAAAATTTTGAGGAGATCTCTAGTCTGGTTAAAGAAATGGTGGACACTACAGGTAAATGTTGCAATCCTTGAATAACCTGCAATAAAAAAACAATATTCCATTGCAACAAAAAGAAGTGGAGTAAGGTGTTAAAAGGTCTTACCCCCCTAAAAAAAATCTGACAAGTCACCTATTCTCAAATAGGAATTCATAAAACTATTTAGCACCTTACACTTCTAGCTTTGGTCACAAATAGGCATATACATGTACAAAGGAGAGTGTATGAATGATTTAGATCTACATATGTATACATATACAAGTATATATACTTGTGGGAGATATTTTGTATATATATAGATATACATACATATATGGAAATATACATTTAAACATATATAACCACATAAATAAAATTGTGAATACACATACACACACACACAAACACACACACACACACACACACACACACATATATATATATGTATATGTATATATATGTATATATATGTATATTTATATATATGTATATATACATATATGTATATATATGTAGATATGTATATATATGTGTATATATATATACATATATCTATATATATGTGTATATATATATACATGTATATATACATATATGTATATATACATATATACATATATGTATATATGTATCTATATATATGTATATATATATGTATATGTGTGTGTGTGTGTGTGTGTGTGTGTGTGTGTGTGTGTGTGTGTGTGTGTGTGTGTGTGTGTGTGTGTGTATAATTCTAGAGGACAGACAAAGATTAATGCTAAGGAGAATAATAAATAGTTGTTTGTGTCTATAATATATAAATTTAATCTAGAACCCACATAAATGGACAAACAAATTAGCTTCAAGGAAAGCTACAAAGCAGTGGTTTCCTAGCATGACACAGATTCCAATGGCCAAAGAAATGTAGAATATTTTGGTGCATTGGTTCAAACAAAGGTAAATAGGCACATTTTGGCTATCTTTGGCATAAAGGCTAATAGGCACATCATGACTATCTTCGGCATTCTCCTATGGCTCTTGTGGTTCTAATCTTATAACATGAGGCTTCCTCTTCTTTTTTGAGCAAAAGGCTGATGCACCCCTATAATAAGAAATAAATGTGTTTAATTCTAAACATTTTCTTTTAATATTATAAGTATTTCATTAATCTAAAGAACACAATAGGGATTTTTCTTTACTTGATAGTGCCACTTCATCTACCACATTTTTTTCAGCTCTAACCTCAACATGCTCAACACTAACATCATGCTCAACTCCATTACCATGATGTTCTCCATACTTAGAAATTATCACATAAAGGTTACACCAATTGCAATTTAAGA
The DNA here is from genome assembly GCA_028749045.1 of Cupressus sempervirens. NCBI lineage: Eukaryota > Viridiplantae > Streptophyta > Pinopsida > Cupressales > Cupressaceae > Cupressus > Cupressus sempervirens. The sequence goes on along the minus strand of CM053790.1, from coordinate 124,249,951 downwards.
TGCCAAGTTTTATTAATAATTACATAATTAATTTTCAATAAAAATTGAATAAGTACCTCTATCACTGTGATGCACATCAAGGCCTTCGTCATGTGTAGGACATGTGCCTTCATAATCATGAGTAGGATCTATGCTAGAAGATTTGCATATCAGGCATGCCTTGAACAAGATACTGAAATTTTTTATCAATAGATATATGCTTCTTGAAGGGTATAAGGTGTACTATGTGCCTAGTTGGGATTGCCATGGGTTGCCCATTGAGCTCAAATTTCTATAGTCAATAGACCAAGAGGCAAAGAAGGAGCTCACACTATTGAAACTAAGAAAGAAAGATGCTCAATTTTCCAAGAAAATTGTGTGTTTATATATGCTTAAACACATATATAACATGTGTTTTTATATTCAAGCAAATGCAATTGGTAGGTATAAAGCTAAATAACACAAACTTTACCAGTATTATTGATGCATGTGCCAATACAAGAGCTTTGGAATAAACTACGGACATGCATTAAAGCATAAAGGATTTTTGTTAGATTTTGTAGTCACAATTGCCATGGTAGACATGTTTGAAAAATGGAAGCATAGACAAGCCATGTAAATTTGTTGACAAAATTCATGAACAAAGTGTGGTCATGGTATAACACTACTAGTTTTTTATGTGTTGTTAAACTCCTTTACCCAACTCTTAGTTTTTTTTTGGGTGTTTAAAATGGATAGTATAGATATAAGAATGGTAAAGATTAAGCCCTAGAAATCATGAAACATATTGGGTGAACCAATGATGGTGCCTTGGAGGACACACAATAAAACAATTTAATTGCCTAATGTTATCACCTTGTTATCAAATTTGATCAATATTAAAAAAGTCTATTGAGATTCCATAAACTTTATCTTAATTACTTGATGTCAATGATTGAGAATTTCAAATCAGTCACAAATGAAACAAAAAATGTTTCTTTGATGTTCAGATCATAGTCCAAAAATCAAGTTGATGTTTTTCAAGTAAATATTTAACATCAAGCATCTATGAATTCCTCACTTCTATCAATCATTGGTATTGATTTTTTTCTAATGTCACATTCTATAACACTTACAAAATTCATCTTTGAAGCTAATTATAGGCTATCATAACTTTGAAATACAAAGATTTTTTCTTTTGCATAGAAGCATATTGGGACATTCAGAACATGATAATTGCTTAAATAGATATATCATATTAATTTAATACCACAAATTAAATCCAATATAATTACATGTATCAATACAAGAAATAAAAATTTAAACTTACTCCTTAATCCTATGTAGCCTCAAAAATCTATACACAATAAGATTAATGTAATAGAGACACAAATATATTATTCCCACCCTACACAGTTCAATGATCTAACAAACACCCCTTTAAATTCCCACTAATCAATGTTTCCCAGTCCCACATCATGTTTCTTATGAAAATAAAATGTTCCATAGCCACTTATAGTCTCTCTAAATATACATATGCCTAGGTGTAGAATAGGCCACCAAAGATGCTTAAACTTGAGTCTCAAGTTTCTGTTCTAATTTTTTTGGCTTTGAAGTACTCCCATTTTTTGAGTGGTATAAAGCACATCCCATGTCAAATCTATTTCAAAATGCTAAAACACTAGTCAACTAGTTCTCATCCAGATCACCCCACATAAAATCAAGGGAAGTAGGCCAAGTATGGACTTGAAGATATTGAGGCTCACTATTCACAACCTCCTCACATCAAGATTCTACATGACCAGACAATATTGGATTGGCTTCATATGTAGAGACACTTCTAGAATTTTTGAAGAAAAAAAATTGGAATTCTTAGTAGAAGTCTATTAGGAAATTAAACCCAATCCATATAATGGGAGGAATTTGAAATAAAGTGGAAAGCTTTCCATGACCACCTAGTCAATGGGATGTGTTGCAATACTGAAAGAAAGTAATATTTAACTTGTTCAATGGGAATCACAATGACACTTCCACTTGCACTAGGAAAGTTTATAGGCACATTTGGTTGTTTAGTGGGAAAGTGTATACAACTCTTTAAGTAAATGATGAATTTCTGGACACATCTACTTGCAATGGGAAAATTACCAAAAATAGGGGGACATTCACTTTTTAGTGGGAAAACTTATTCATTTCTTAGAACAAAGAAAACTCCTTCTAGTTATCTAGTGGTGGGTGAATCTAATGAATCATTTAGCTAGGGAGTAATAATAATCAACCAACCCAATGAAATTATTAACAATCAATGTCAAAATTTGAATAGCTTAGAAAAATATATCTTTGATGGTATAACATTCCAAAGGATAATAAGTTTACTCCACATTCATTATAATCCTTGAATAATTTTTGTAATGAAGTACTGATACAAAAAAAATACTGAACACGTCTTCAAAAGGACCCAAAATAATGAAACCAATTCACCCATTTGGAAATAAAAAGTGTACCTTATTTGGCCATTTGGGAAGCCATCACAGGTGTACAAAGGGACTAGCAACATGCTATAATAGCCTAGAGAATGACATATCAACCTGAATAGTTCACCAACACATATTCCTTTATATGCTCCTGAACTTCATTGAATATCATTGGAAATAAGTAATATTAATTTGATAATTATGATCACAACAATATAGAAACATCAATATTAATTTATTCTATGCTTAAAAACATGGAAACATGTTACCACACCTAGGTGACTCCATACATCAAGAAAATGGTTTTAAGCTTGGGCAATTTGCCTGAGTGAGCTCATGCCTTTCCTCAGCCATGGGACAACAAACAATGTAAAATGATGTGAATTGGCCTAAATGTGCTTCCACACCCTTCAGTGATGTACAACATGCAAAAATCTAATAAATGATGTCCAAATAATAGATAAAGCAAGCACTTAAATTTAGAGTTAAACCCACAAATAATAAATTTGTAAATAATATATCACATAAATATTCACAAATAATAGATTAATTAGGGGGGTTTTGTCCCTAAAACTATAAACATTGAGAGGAATTTTTTCCTCAAATGATTGTGGAAGAACCCAAGCCCATTCCTACAACATAACAATAACATTCTTCAGCATAGCCTAAAAATGATCCCTAACACCTTTTTAAATAGCTTTTGGAGGTAAAATATTCAATATTCAATTTGTATAATAATTATCTTTTTTGCCAAAATGACTTTCCAAAAGATTATTATACTTTTTCATGTACAAAGGAATTTACAAAGGTCTCATATTTCCATATTGCTCCTAGGTGTCCACTATGAGGAAAATAATTATTTTTTTCCATTAAAATTACATTTAGTATTACACTTAAATTGTCAATTTAATAATATAGCATTAGAAACTTAAGTGCAATGTTAAAATATTCCACCAAGTAGCATAAAATACTACAATGACATTTAAATCCAACTCTGACCACACCATGATGAAATTGAAGAAGTCGAATGATTATTGGAGCCAATTGGGTGAGCTTGTAAAAATAGTTGCTTCCTCTAGGAAATTCAGATAATAACTCAAATGTCAGAAAACACCTTTGAAAGTTCATGTGCTCCATGTTGTCAACCGAGTTCATTGCAATGAATATAAATATTAAAATATTGAACATGAATCCTCCAATAACTTTGGAGTCCCCTTTTCCTAAAACCTTTGGGAACTCAATAAATAGGCTAATTGGCATCAAACTTACTAGGCCTAAGAAGGGGGTATTACACTCTATGGTTCTCCTTGAATGCATTTTAAATATGTTAACTTTGCTATAGAAAATCATTAGCTTTAGGAACTTTGCTATTTAGAAAAATCAAATATTGGAATGATAATGCATCATATCCATATAGTGCCTTCAAAAGAGTATGATGAGTGAAGTTGTAGCAATATTCCCAAAGATGAAGGCATTTAATTTTTTCATTTTCTGCTCTACTAACATAATTCCTCTAGCACCCTTAAACTTACTTATTTAATGTCTCCATTTGTCCATTTGTTTGAGGATGATAATTAGTGTTTAGAATCAACTCAATGCCTATCATTGAAAAAGATCTTTGGCAAAATAAACTAATGAAGTTGCTACCCCTGTCAGTCACAATATTCTTGGGCAGCCCATGTATTCTAAACGCCTCTATAAAAAGAAAATTAGCCACCTATGGAGTCTTATATTATGAAGATAAAACATAAAAATGATCATATTTAGTGAGTTTTTCCATAGCCACAAAAATAGAATCCTTGTCATGCATTGATGGAAGACCTATGATAAAAGTTAAAATACATGGAAATGTTCTTCCAATTTTGATTTGCAATGGATAAGGGTGGTACATTTTCTAATTGGAAATACCTATTCTACTTTATTTGTTGACAAAACAAACACACTCTTTGTCATGCTTCAACACATCTTTGATGAATCCCTTCCATGAAAAGTGCTCTCTTGTTGGTAGGTCTTGTAGTTTCCCACTCAACTTGCTAATGGGGTATCATGACACATCATTGAAAGCTTCTCCTTCATATTTGATTCTAGAACAAGATACATTGGATACATATAGAGAATGAGCTCATGAACCACCCTGTACTTATAATCCTATAGCTTACCATCCCATATGTTAGTAAAAAATGGCTATTTGGCATGCTCAACTATTACAAAAGTCCTCTTTAGAGCAGACACCAGTCTTGGAATACAAATAGAGCTATTTGGATATAGCTATAACAACAACATTGTTCTTCCCCTAAGATGCTATAGGCTTATAGCTTAAAAAATTTTGTTTCCTATCTTTCAAATCTTTTTGATTGAGGAAAAACTTCAAGCTATTGTGATTCATTTTCACCACAAACTTCCATGAATCAAGTATTGCTTGAACTTTGCAAACACATGCATGATGGCCAACATCCCTTTGTAATAGATAGAAGCTCCTTTTTGATTACTACTTTCTACTCTCAAATGCTATGGGGTGTCTACTCAAATTCTATCTTTTGAAGCATCACACTCTTAAGGAAGTGATAAGTCTTGGATTTCCAAAATGTGGTACAAACTCATCACCTCCTTGTGATTGTCAAAAGCTCTTTTTGTTGATCCACCAAATGAGAAGGCCCCTTTTCTTCATCAGATTTGTCAATGGAGAAGCTAGTTGTAAAATCCCAATGAAAAATTTTTCCTAATAATTACAAAGACCAACAAATCCTCTCAAGTGTGATATAGTCTTAGGTCAATACCAAATAGTGATTGCCTTACTCTTTTTTGTCACCTACATGCTCGGAAGTATAGAAATGTTTCATGCTTGTTCAATATGTAGGTGTTGGTTCTTTGAATGAACATTTTTTATGATTTAAGTGTTAAGCAAGGTGGGATTTTTATTATGGTTTCTTCCCACATGATCACAAAAGATTATTCTCAATAGCATGATCTATGGAAGAAATTGATTTCCTTTATTAGGATAAGATTGTTTATGGATGCAAGAGACTAAATAGTAGTTCTAAGTGGTGACTTGAGTTATTATAGTTTTGATTAACCTTAGACATAATAGCATGGACAAGCATCCAAGAAAGGCACAATCCTTTAGACCATTTCTATTCCCTTAATACCTCATTCTAATAAACTGAAGCATATTCACAGTCAAGACATAATGATTGTTTGAATAGATCTCATGAGCTTTGGAACACACTTATCATTCTTCCTCTATTGTGACTATTTGATAGTTCAAATAATATATTTGATTACTAAATATAAATGGAAAGAATTTATATTTTTGTACTAGCATTTGGTCATGGTGTAGTGAGTCAATAATAAGCATTATATTTGAAACACAGATAATTACTATTGTTAATATTTCAAATCTAAAGCATCAAATTACAACATAAACATCAAGTTTGCATTAGAGTATGACCATTGTTTGACAAAGTTCATACAAAAGAGTACACAAATTTGGCACAAATAGACAAGATTATTATAGTGGCATCAATTTGTGCATCTTGCTAGCTCGATGGTGTTGAGGAATGAACATAGCATTAGCAAGCAACCTCATGCTCATAGTAATTACCTTAGAGAAAGCAATTCAAATCTAGTTATAAATGAGGATGAGAAAGAAAATGGAGTAAACATGGCAGACTAGGATCAACTAGAACACTATATGTTAAAACCCTATGACAAAACTTTATAGTGGCTAAAGCATTTTATAGACTAATATGATAAAACTTTCATGTGGATGAAACCCTATGTCTAGATACCATGAACACCCATGTAGCATCTTCTAAAATTCCTTTTAATAAATTTTGATCTAAAACACTAATGCGCATATATGCACTAAAGTTGAAATAGAAACCTAAAATAGTGTTACCTGTTGTGTCTTTCCCATGGCATAACAATGAGTTAGGATCCTATCCTCCCAAAGCAAGTGCTTGCATTCAACTTGTGCCTCCACCATAGAGCATGTCACCACAATTTTTGTAAAAAAAAATTATAGGATGGGGTCTATCCTCGAATGCACCAAAACACATGTATTATATGCTCTAGCTCATGGCACATCCAAACACCACTTCCAAGGCTCAACATGGACCTTGCTAAAAATGCCTCACCTCACTAAGGCATTCTCATTTTGTAAATGTTGGTCTACAAACACACCACTCCTCTAGAAAAGAAAACTAGTTAGTTAACTACAAAATAACACACAATAAAATTTCTTTCCCATTTGGCATGTTGATGAAAGAGTGGAAAAATATATGTAGATTTAATATGCAAGAGAGGGAGGTCTAGTATACCAAAAATATAAGTACAAAACAATTTTTAGATCTATCATATTGTTTCTTTTCCATGTTAAACCTAGATTCTAAATGGTAGCCCAAATTTCTATAGTGTAATGTATATAAATAATGCAACATTTGCCTTAATACTTTACTTTGAAAAAAATGACATGCTATAGGAGTCCATAATCATTACAATAGCATTGTTAATCAAACTAAAGGAAGAGAGCTAAAATAAGCTCTATTGTAATGATTTAATGATGTCTAGGAGAGAACTAAAATAATCTCTATCAAAAAGACATTTTTCTAAAAGAGTTAGTAAGAAAAATGATAAATTTCACTCCAAGAGGATGATTTTTAGTCCCCTACGAGAAGCACAACTTGGATTTTGAAACAATGTTTAGTGAGTTCGAGGTGAAACAATCTACTTTGTTCATATTGCAAACTAAGTGGTATGGTGATGAATCAAGTTCTTAGTATAGGTTGTAGATGTTGTGGATTTTTAAAAATTCCCAAAAATGATTCAACACAAGACAAGAGGACAAAAGCCTTAATACATTTTTCCAGTTATTGTTCTCTAAACAAAAAATAGATTATATGATATATCCCACACCATTCTCTTCTACAAAGGCCACTCACACATAAAAAGTAATTGAATTTACTTAAAAGGGGAAATATTCATTAGAAATATTATAATATATCACATCTTAAACTACACACTATTGCTAGGTGAATATTCAGATGAAAATTTGTGAAGTCCTCTTTTGACAAGAATTGAATTCTTTTGCAAGAATAATATTCAATAGAGCTCCAAATTATTCAATGCACATTGGACATTGTGTTTCATGAAAATTTACAATGCTAATAGGAATTTAGAAACAAGATTGCAAAGTCCACCTACTCATAGCCAAGAACTATGTTTACTTATGCAAGCGGGTATTCAACAAACAAATCAAAATTATTCAAGGAATCTTAGATTATGCATTGTTTGGATGCCAACAATACTACTAGGCATTTAAAAGTAGGATTGTAAAGTCCACACATCCAAAAAAAAATTCTCTAATGTGGCACAAACACAATATAAATGTATTTTTGAAATTAACTACATTGGAAAAGCTACAATTAATGACAAAATTTAGCCTATACAAAATCTCTTTATGGGATCCTTTAGCAACTTCTGAATTCTCTCCTACTAGTTGTTGTGGTGTCCACAACACATGCCCCATTCCTCAATAGGAATGGGGACCTTCCTACTTTTTTTGACTCTCGGACTCATAGTTCAAGAGTCGGGAGAAGAAATTTGATTATAGTTAGGAGTCTTAGAGTTACAACAAAAAAAAATTCAAAAAAAGTAAAAAAAAATCTCATGCGCATTTGCATCAAGGCACAATGCACTTTACGCAAGAGTAAAACCCTCCCTCCCTTTTCTTTTGCTCATTCTTACTGGAGAGAAAGGAGGGAGAGGTAAGAATACACCACCCCCCTTTTTTCTATCTAAGCCACATGCCCTCATTGGCATGCGTGCTACATGTGCCTAGCACATAGTGCGTAGCACCCTTTTGAGCATGCACACACTACACTTGAGCGATGTGCCACAACTAGTGCTCTTTTGGGCATGCGCAGTGCTTGTGTGTTGCGTCAGTGGTGCTCACGCTAGAGCCCCTTTTTGGGCACGTCCACAACACCTACTTGGTACTGCTTGCATGATGCATCATGTAGCCTTTTCGGCCCATGCACAGTGCCTACATGGAAATGCCTAGCTACGCCCCTTTTGGGGTGCACATGCAATACCTAGGCCCCCATGCAAGCAGTGTGTGGATGCCCATCGTGCACCCTTTTGGGTCCATGCACAGTGCACCCAGTAGCATATGCACACATAATGCTTGTGCTCTTGTGCAAACCCTTATGCCCACACCCACTCCATCAATTTTTATAAAAAAGAAAAAAAAATGATATATTTAAAAAAAATTAATTCAAAAGAAAATAATAAAAAATAAAATGAAACAAATAAGTCCCTAATGGGGACGTTTTTATTTCTTTTTTATGTTTTTCTTTTTCGATACCCAATGCTTAATCATGTTTTATTTTTCCCATGATGCCCAGGTATTATAATCAGATGGCTTCCACATCTAGATCAATAGTAAAGCTAGTTGTTTACAAGTTCCAAGGCATCACCTCAAAATCATGGTTACATGATGAGTATGCAAAGATCAAAGACACAAACCTCAGACACACAAACTAGGGAGAGTTCTTGAGAGTTTGTAATAGTCCAATGAAAAGGTCATCTTTGAGGTCTACCCTGATCCATTCTGGATTAGAAAATGCAACATCACATCCTGAGACCATGCTGTCAGCTGAATTGATTATGACCCTATCTTAGCATTTTGTTCACCATGAAAGGGTGGTAAAGAGCATCATTGGGGAAGTTGTCTTGGATCTATGACCTGATAATATTGAGAGGGTTTTTCATTTACCCAGAGCTGATTAGTTCATCAGGTTTTCATATGAAGTAGCTGAGAGGTGGCATAAGGATCATTACCAAGAAGTCATTGACATCATATATTCTTTATACTTCATTGAGAAGCCACCTCAAGGGAAGAAAATCAACAAAGTTGATATGACTCGAGGATACATGAAGGATGACATCGAATATTCAATCATTCACCTAAGTAAAGTTATGGGATTGCCTATAGCTGGTCATCTCACTCCATTCATGGTCAACTTCATTAAGACCATTAGGCACACACAGATGCCACTGGATTGGGCCACCACACTTAGTGAGAACTTGTGTGACTAGTTGCAGATAGTAAATGACAAGAAGAAGTTCTATATGAATTCTTATGTTGTATATCTACTTGCAACAAGGGCAACTGACTATCTCAAGTTGTACAAGAAGAGCAGTATGTAGGACCCTAATGCATGGCCATATATAGTTCATCCTCAGTTGGTAAAGAAAAATCTCTCACTGCAGAGCATGGAGTATAGAAGTGTGAACAATGCCTTTATCTTTTCCATCATTTGATCCATTAAAGGGGATTATGGGAAGAGGCTTTTTTATGAAGCCAAGATGTAGATCAAATCTCTCAATGCATATTTCATCCAGTTTTGGAGATTTACGTACATTCAAGTTGGTGGTGCATCCATCAATCTAAAAAAGCTCCCAAGGTACCCAAGTGACAAGTTGGTTCCAATGGAAATATCCTGGCAGATTGTGTCAGCTTATGAGAGGATCAAAAGAAAATGGAGGCCTTGTTGGTATTGGCCTTTTGTAATAGGAGCATACTGTTACCACATTTTGTTTGCCCCACCAAATTTTAAAATTTGAATGTTACCCCACCCAATGGTCACCTCCCCGATTACTAATATTTTAATACCCACGAAGATATCAAAATTACCTAAGTTTTGAACATTATGATATTTTACGCCTCACAAGTTCTCCACCGTCAGATTAAGGCCGATCAATGCTCGTCGCCATCTCGCTATGATGAAGCTGTGCAAGGGTTACGATGGTGACATAGCGTCTAGTCGACGTGTGTCCGGTGGGTCCAGCTTGTAGGGCAGAGGATGTCGCGAGTCAGAAATGTTCTACGGTGACATAGTGACTGTCAAAAAAGGTGTGCCGACAACGGTGAGTCAGCATGTTTGGCAGCAAGGTTTGGCGAGCCAGTGAAGATAAATGGCAAGGTTTCTGGCAAGCAGTTGGGTTACGTACTTCATCTGCCCAATTGGCAGAGTTTCATGTCACAGCTGCAAATCAAAGGGAACCACGTGCACCAGATCTTCAGTTTAGCCAGCACAGAGACAAGTCTTCACGATCGTCAGATCTGCAAAGATCTACGGTTGGCGCTATCTCACCATTAGAAACTGCTCCAGAGATAACATTGGCAATGTAGCAACAGGGCAGCATGTGTCCTAGTGGGACCGTATTTGATGCTACCAACACAGTAGGGATTAAATGACTGATGGACCAATAAAGAAGTGCCACATGTACCACAGGCGTAGGGAATTACGAGGGAGGAAGGTTGCAGGAAGGTGGGTCTTCGTGACCGTTAGATTAGAGAAGATCAATGACTATCGCCATATCGCCATGGTGAAGATATGCTATCTTTACCATAGTGATGTAGTGATAGGTCACCACATATTAGTGGGGCCAAGTCTGGCCAGGGTGCGGTCGCTGAGGTGTTGCTAAGTGTCGGTTGGATATGACAACAGTTGCCAAGGTAGCACCAAATATGATGGGCCCAGGGTAAGGATAACATGGAGTATGACGAGTCTTCATGATCGTCAGATCTAGGTTGATCGATGGTCATCGCCACCTCACTATGGGTAAGTCACTCAAGGTTTATGTTGGCGACATAGCGCCTTGTTAACACGTGTCTCGCTGGCCTGGTTAGAAAGGACGATCGGTGAATGGCAGTTAATGTAATTGTTACAGTTAATATTAATATCTGCAAGGGTGGCATGGTTAGTTTGATGACGGAAGGTCAACTATGAAAGACTTCCCCAGGTGGCAGAATAAAGAAAGGTGATTGGCCCACATGACCCAGCTGGCTCGCATAGCCTGTTTGACTTGCTTCAACCCTGTTGATTCATGAACCAGGAAGCAAGGGTGATCAAGGTTATCTTGCGATCTTATCTTTGCGATCAATTTTGACCTAACAAAAATGAATGCAATGCATAGGGAAACACTCCACCATCTCAGTCGATCCATCTATTGTGTCAAGATCATTCATTGGTGCCGCTTCTATCTACTCAAGGCATTCCTTCAATTGAATATCTAATTTTGTACTTCAGAACCATGCTTGAGTGTGAACTTTGATTAGATATTTTGGGGTTCAATGGCAGTAGTTGATTAGTTAATGCAGAATCATTTCCCTCAGTTATGCCTAAACTATAAAGGCAATTTTGTAATCCTTTCCAAGGGTCGACTCTTTCTGACTTCTCTGATATTGCTCTGCAACTCTCAGTGTAACATTCCCTGTGCCTTTGAACTAAATGATTCTTTGTTTTATCTCCTTCAACCATTGATGTGTATGTGCATCCCTTTTGCCTCTCATTGGTGTATTGTTGAGATCTATAACCTGCATACTGTATCTATTTTTTGCCTACTAGATAATATATATGTGAGATTCCTCTTTCCTTGTGTTATTCTGTTTTGCTTCTTGATTTGCATGAGGTTATTAGATCAAAACAAGCCTGTATGTCTATATCCTTAGTTTCATTCTGGTTCAATAGTGCATATATGGGCAGAAATGGGTCTGAACACTCTATTTTGGTGCATCACCTCCGTAGTTTAGGTAGGGTAGAGTTGTTTTCTGCATCTCCTTCTTCCCCTTTTCTTTTCGAGAGTAGTTAGGTGCGCCCTGATAGTAAGATGAAGCTAGCCTTCTCCAGAGACTCAACCTCACATTTCAAGTCCCACAGCTTGGAGGTTGTTTCCATGTTTCACTAGGTTGTCCTTGTGCATAGGCCTTGGACAAGGGTGCAAACCTAAGTGACAACAATTTTTGGCATGCCCGGTGGGACAATCCTATTGAAGATTTATAGTCTACTAGTGTCAAAAAAGGAAGAATTCCAGAGATTAATGCTGAAGAGGTATTTTTGGCTTTGGTATTCAAGCCTTCAAGAGGCTGGTTCTTCACAGTTTTGGGTGACTCTGAACATCAACAAATCTAGTTCCAGGCCAAAGTTGCAGTGATTCATGCCCAGAGCTGAAACAAGGGCATCTTCTAGAGGTAAATTTCATTATCAAGAGCTTTCCCTTTCAAATCCTAGAAGAAGGAGGACTAGAATTTCATTATCACTAGTTAGGGGTGAAAAAATAGTTAATATACCTGTAAGGTCCATCTCTACTCCTCCTACTGCTCGAACTCAGCCTAGATTGCCATCAACGCTCATCAATAGAACACTTGTTTACATGGCACAGACAAGAGTTCATACTTTTTCCACCTTTAATGGTGGAAGTCCTTTTTTGTTAGCCCAAAGACATGATATACTAGTATCTACACTAAAAGACATACCTGATTTTACTGGTGAGACTTCTATCTCCCCTTTAGAGCATATCCAAGAAGTAGCAAATGTTTGTAATATTCATGGTATTATAGAGGATGATGTTGTTGTCATACTTCTAGCCTCATCTTTAAAAGGAAAAGCATTATAGTGGTATAGGGGCTTAGCTCATGGTTCTATAACTAATTGGGATGAACTAGGAGCAGGATTATGCAAACATTTTGAGGATAGAAGTGACCATCTGTCACTATTAGAGCAATTGACTACAATAAAAAGAGCCCCCCATGAGTGTATGACTGATTTTAATTATAGATTCCAAATGACATGGGATAGAATACCTACTGTAGTGAAACCTACCTCTGGTAATGCCTTCTTGCATTACCTTAGAGCTTTTAACAGTGATATTGCCACTACAATCCAAACTATGGGAGGGGATACCTAGCCTAATCTTATGAGATAGCCATAAAACCTGAGAACATCCTAATACAAGGAGGAAAAGTGGCTCCAAGGCCCCCTATGCCTTTCTTTCTTGATTTTCCTAATCACCAACCAACAATGGCCCCTCTTCCTACAACTTCTACATCACAAACCCTTACTCCAGTCCCTCGAGCTTCTACATCCTCAAATGGGATAGATGAGCTCAAAGAAATGCTCCAAGGTCTAGTGCTGAATACAGATAAAAGAGAGAAGACCCTAGATAAAAAATTGAAAGAGCAGGGGAGGGAGTTGAAGGACTAGGGGAAGAGATTAGAGGATAGTCTCTCTATGATACAAAAAATGAGTAACAAGGTGGTGACCTTAGAAAGGAAGCAAGCTCAAAGTGGCAAGCCTCCCCAACTGCAATATCAAGCTCCAAGTGGTGGTAGGCTTCCTAATCAGTGGAATAGATCCTTTGATCAGGGTAGGCAAAATAGTCATGCTTTTGCTTCAAGCTCAAATTAGAACAGAGCTATAGTCCCTCAAAATAACTTTTCCCAAGATCAAGATTTCTGTCCTTCTTACAACTATTCTTATACCTATTGCATGTGCCAGAAGGCAGAATCTTATATGGCCCTAACTGTCCAAGAACCTGTAGCAAAGCAATCATACAAGGAGGATTATCCCAAGGAGGCATCATATATTCAAGGACGTGATAATTGCTCTTTCATGAATCATCAGGATGGGGAGCATTGTAATGTAAACTAGGATTTTGTTGCTCATAACACAAGAAGCAGGAAGAGAGCTATGGAACATGCTACCCCTCCTTCTCCTAAGTAGGCCACAACTTCAAGTGCTACACCTCATATATAGGAAACAAATGAACAGGCAAGTACTTCACAAAAGCAAAAGGAAGATCCAAGAAAGAAAGATGCAGGTGATCCTTATGTTGCCCCATCTCAACTTCTTATAAGTATAGCTCCCAAAGTTTCTACCAAAGCGCCTAATGCACCTTTCAGTGTGATAGAGAAAATGAAGAAAACCAATGTGAATATATCTATGTGGGATGCTGTAGTAAGAATTAGAGAAGATTGAACTCAAGGATTAGCCATCTATCATGGAGAATGCCACAAGTCTAGTACAACCAGCATGGGATGTGGAGACAAATAAAAGGGTTAGACCTCCCCCATTCTATGTTTCCCTGACTATAAGAGCCAAATTAGTCCATAATTGCATGATAGATTCAGGAGCTAGTAGCTCAATAATGCCTACGTGTGTTGCTGATGCTTTAGGGATGAAATATGAGCCCATTGTTAGAAATGTGTTACAACTAGATGGTAGTACTATCAAAACCATAGGTATCCTTAGGAATGTGGAGATGGCCCTACATGCATGCCCCGGTTGCACTGTGATTCAAGATATATCTGTTGCTAAAGTCAAGCCCTATTTTTCCATCTGTCTTTCAAGAGACTTCACTACTCAGATTGGTGGATTCATATCTGTTGATTGGTCATATATGTCATTTAAGACCAGATATGGAGCCAATGCCTCAATTAGAGCAGAACCTCAAGCCCTTCATCACACTGAATCTTACACCCCCAACTTCATCAATATGAATTGCCCTATTCTAGAGATGAATGAAAATGACATAGCAAATGAGCCGATCACTTCAAAAGCAGAGATTCCTGATTTCTTCTTGGATGAGTGGGCAAATGCATATCAGTTTGAGACTATGTCAGAAATTCTTGAGACAGGCCTTAGTACATATTGCATAATAGAGAAAGAGGCTCGAGTTCCTGATCTTCTTGGGACTAATGATGATATAAATGGAATATGGAGTATGTACTTTGATGGCTCAAGGAATAGAAATGGATTAGGGGCTGGTGTTATGTTGGTCTCTCCTACACAAATAAGATAGTACTTCTCTTTCGAGCTCCAATTCAGTTGCACCAATAATGTGGCCGAGTATGAATCCTTGATTCAAGGTCTCTTACTTGCCCAAAAGAGGGGAATCCAAGCCTTGAATGTATATGGAGACAGTGACTTGGTAGTGAATCAGGTGAGAGGCTAGAATATCACTAAAAATGGCCTGCTCAAGTCTTACAAACATAGAGTCTGGGATTTTCTTGAGGGTTTCAATGCATTTAATATTCAGAGCATTCCTAGGAAAGAAAATAAACATGCTGATAGACTTGCAGTGGTGGGTGCAACTTATGATGTACCAGGGAATCTTGAGGAGGAGAAGAAGCAAAAAATTAGGGTGGTAGTGAGGCCTACCATCCCTAACAACAACACTCATTGGCAAGTGTTTGACTCTGATGAGAAAATTGTGAGTTTCTTGTAGAATGAGGTAGAATTCTCAGATAGAAACCAATCAAGGATGTAAGATTAGTATGGTGATCAGATCATTCACCTTAGTTCTAACAAGTTTCCCAAGGGTCTCATTACTTTGGAGAGTGTTTTTAATCTTGATGATCAAACAAGAGGCAAAGGAATAAATCTAGCTGCAGAAAAGGATGATTATGCCCCAGTTACAATTGCTGATTGAAAATCTCTAAATATAGGGAAGGTATGTTCTGAAACTAAGCAAGAAAACTTCATTCATTTATGTCAAGAATTTAATGATGTATTTTCTTGGACATATGATGACTTAAAAGGGTTTGACCCTAGTTTGTTTCAGCATACCATAGATCTAGTTGATAAGGCCAAACCAGTAAGGCAAAAATAGAGACCAGTGAATCCTAAGATTGAGCCCCTAATGAGAAAAGAATTATCCAAGTTGATAGAAGCCAATATAATATTTCCTATCAAACACTCATCATGGGCAGCTAACCTTGTCCCTGTAAGGAAGAAGAATGTGGAAATCAGGTTGTGTGTGGACTTTAGGGATCTTAATCAGGCTTCTCTTAAAGATCACCATCCTATCCCTTCCATAGAGAAAATTCTATCCAAGGTCAGTGGGTCAAGGAGATTCTCTTTTCTTGATGGATTCTCTGGTTACAACCAAGTGCTGGTTAAAGAATCTGATAGACATAAGACAACATTTACTACTAAATGGGGTACCTATGCTTACTACAAGATGCCATTTGGACTAACAAATACAGGTGCCACATTTCAGAAGGCAATGGAGATGGCCTTCAAAAAATTAATTGATAAGTTTGTCTTAGTATACGTTGATTATATAACTGTATATTCAAAAGATGTAGAAGATCATTTTGATCATCTAAGGCAGGTATTTCTAAGATGTAGAGAGTTTGGGGTTTCCCTCAATCCAGCCAAGTGTGTCTTTGCTACAAGCCACGGGAAATTATTGGGACACATTGTATCTGAGGATGGTCTGACCATTGATCCAGAAAGAACAAAGGCAACACTTGCCCTTCCTCTTCCTAAACACAAGAAGGGGTTGCAAAGTTTCCTTGGTAGAATAAACTTTGTGAGAAGGTTTATCCCTAATCTTGCTACCATGGTGAAACCTCTTACATCAATGCTCAAGAAAGACATGGTTTTCTCATGGACCAAGGAGGGGAAGGAGATTTTTGAAGAGATCAAGACAGCCATAGCCTCAACCCCTACTCTCATGAACCCAAATTTTGAGAAAGATTTCATCCTCTACACTTTAGGTGGTGAGTTGAGTATCTCTGTTGTCTTGACTCAGACAAATGACAAGGATGGGAGCAGCCCATAGCTTTCTTTAGTGAAGGGCTCAAAGAATATGAAGATAAGTATAGCTTTTTTGAGAAGCAAGCCCTTGCAATCATCAGAGCCTTGAAGAAATTCAAGCACCTCTTATCCCACAATAGAATCCATTTGTTGGTGCCCCATGCTAGTGTAAAATATTTTCTATTAAGCAAGGATATCAGTGAAAAGAGAGCTAGATGGATCACTAGGGTAATGGAATATGATGTTGATATTTAGATTACCAAGCTGGTAAGAGGGAGAGGATTGTGAAAAGAAATGTTATCAGGTCAAGATTCTGATGAAGAGGCTGCTATGGTATTAACAAAGCAGCAGGAGGAAATAAATGTTAACGGCCCAAAGAGCTGGATAAATAATATGAAGAGCTTCTTATTAGGGAATGGATACCCTTAGGGATTGGACAGAACTAAAAGGAGACAATATAGACTACAGTCCATTCCCTACGTTGTGATTGATAGTATATTATTCAGGAGGGATTTTAATGGGACCCTGTTGAGATGCATTGAAGAGGATCAAGCTGAGAGGATGATTAAGGAACTTCACGATGGCCCTGATGGTGGCCATTTCTCTCCAACAATAATTGCTATGAAGATCATGAGGGCTGGTTATTATTGGCCATCTCTGTTCCATGATTGTTATAGGTATGTGAGAAAATGTGAGAAATGTGCTTTCCTTTTAGGCAAACAAAGGCTTGCAGCTCTCCCCCTTCATCCTATTCAGGTGGATCAGCCCTTTACCCAGTGGGTGTTGGATTTTATAGGCCCTATTAATCCTCCATCTAGTGCAGGTCATAAATGGATTTTGGCTGCTACTGATTATTTTACTAGATGGATAGAAGCAGTTGCCTTGAAGGATGCTACAGAACCATTAGTTGTTGAATTCCTTGATGGGATTGTGTCTAGGTTTGGTGCTCCTACTATCATCTCAAATAAGGCTAAATCTTTTGTTGGAACCCAGATTTGTGCATGGGCAATGAATCATAATATCTACCTAAGCACATCATCCAATTATTATCCCCAGGGCAATGGTTTGGCTGAGTCTTCCAACAAGAATCTGATCAAAATCATGAAGAGGACAATAGAAGACAATCAGAGAGTCTGGCATAAGAAATTAAGAACTACTCTGTGGGCTGATAGGATAACACCCCAGAGATCTATTGGGAATTCACCTTTTGTGCTGGTATATGGTAGAGAGGCTAGACTCCCAATTTCACTAGAATTCCCTTCCTTGGAGTTGGCTCATCAGCTAGAATTGATTGAATATGGTGCCATGTTAGTAAGAATGGTAGAGCCGATGGAGCTAGAGGCAAAAAGAGATAAAGCTATGAAGACCCTGGAGTTGCATCAGCAACAGGTGAAAAGGAATTTCAACAGGAGGGTCAGGGACAAGACTTTCAAAGAGGGGGATCTAGTTCTAAAATGGGATGCTGATAGGGAAAAACTAGGAAGACATTCTAAGTTTGATGCATTGTGGAGTGGCCCTTACCTAATTGCCAATTGCAAACACGCTAATGCATTCCAACTGAGCAGACCCAACGGTGAAGTTCTGCCCATCCCAGTCAATGGGATTTATCTTAAAGCTTGCTTCTGATGAAGATTGTGAATCCATCTACATAGTTAGTCTAGTTCCTTTTCTTTTATTTCTTGCCTTTCAAGAAGTGCACGTGTACAGGGTTCTCCTTTTGAGTTGCCAGCTTCTGAAGTTTTGATAGTCTCAAGTTGTAGAGGAAGTTTTGTTTTGTTTTAGTTACAAAGGCAGATCTAGGGTTTTTTATGTTTTAATTTCTTGCAGAGGCGTTAGGGTTTTTTAGTTCTCAAACTTGTACCTTTCAGACCCATTTTTGACTCCATTGCCCAATGGATTGTTTACAGGTACTGGTCTTATGTTTCGAGCAGGCTCATGCCCCCTGTGAGTCACCAGAATGTTACCACATTTTGTTTGCCCTGCCAAATTTCAAAATTTGAATGTTACCCTGCCCAATGGTCACCTCCCTGATTACTAATATTTTAATACTCACGAAGATATCAAAATTACCTAAGTTTTGAACCATATGAAATGTTATGCCTCGCAAGTTCTCTGTCGTCAGATCAAGGCCTATCAATAGTCATCACCATCTTGCTATGATGAAGTTGTGCGAGGGTTACGATGGTGACATAGTGTCTAGTTGATGCGTGTCTAGTGGGTCCAGCTTGCAGGGTAGAGGATGGCGCAGGTTGGAGATGTTCTACGATGACATAGTGGCCATTGAAAAAGGTGTGTCGATGATGATGAGTCAGCATGTTCGGCGGCAAGGTTTGGCAGGTCAGAGAAGATAAACAACAAGGTTTCAGGCAAGTAGCTGGGTTATGTACTTCATCTACCCAGTTGGCAGAGTCTGGTGTCATGGCTGCAAATTAGAGGGAACCACGTGCACCAGATCTTTAGTTTAGCCAGCACATAGATGAGTCTTCACAATCATCTGATCTGCAGAGATCTACGGCTGGCGTTATCTCGCCATTAGAAATCGCTCGAGAGATAACATCGGTGATGTAGCGATAGGGCACCACGTGTCCTAGTGGGACCGTATTTCATGTTGCCAGTGCAGTAGGGATTAAATGACTAATGGATCAACAGGGAAGTGCCACATGTACCACGGGCCCAGCGAATTACAAGGGAGGAAGGTTGCAGGAAGATGGGTCTTCGTGACCATTAGATTAGAGAAGATCAACGACTGTCACTATATCGCCATGGTGAAGATATGTGATATTTACCATAGAGATGTAGCGATAGGTTACCACATGTTAGTGGGGCCAAGTCTCACTAGGGTGCGGTTGCTGAGGTGTTGCCAGGTGTCAGTTGGATACGACAGTAGTTGCCAAGGTGGCACCAAATATGATGGGCCAAAGGTAAGGACAGCATGGAGTATGATGAGTCTTCACGATCGTCAGATCTAGGCTAATCGATGGTTGTTATCACCTCACTATGGGTAAGTTGCTCGAGGTTTATGTTGGTGACATAGTGCCTTGTTGACACGTGTCTCGCTGGCCCGGTCAGAAAGGATGGTCAGTGGCTGGTGGTTAATGTAATTTTTGCAGTTAATATTAATATCTGCAAGGGTGGCGCGATTAGTTCGATGATGGAAGGTCAACCACGAAAGACTTCCCTAAGTGGCACAATGAAGAAAGGTGATTGGCCTGCATGACCCAGCTGGCTCGCATAGCCTATTTGACTTGCTTTAACCCTGTTGATTCATGAACCAAGAAGCAAGGGTGATCAAGGTTATCTTGCGATATGATCTTCGCGATCAATTTTGACCTACAAGAAATGAATGCAAGGCATAGGGAAACACTCCACCATCTCAGTCGATCCATCTACTATGTCAGGATCATTCATTAGTGCCACTTCTATCTACTCAAGGTGTTCCTTTAGTCGAATATCTGATTTTGTACTTCAGAACCATGCTCGAGTGTGATCTTTGGTTAGATATTTTGGGGTTCAATGGTAGTAGTTGAGCAGTTAATGCAGAATCATTTCCCTCAGTTATGCCTCAACTATAAAGGCAATTTTGTAATCTTTTCTAAGGGTCGACTCTTTCTGACTTCTCTGATATTGCTCTGCAACTCTCAGAGTAACATTTCCTGTGCCTTTGAATTGAATGATTCTTTGTTTTATCTCCTTCAGCCATTGATGTGTATGTGCATCCCTTTTGCCTCTCATTGGTGTATTGTCGAGATCTGTAACCTGCATACTGTATCTATTTTTTGCCTACTGGATAATATATAAGTGAGATTCCTCTTTCCTTGTGTTATTCAGTTTTGCTTCTTGATCTGCATGAGGTTATTAGATCAAAACAAGCCTGTATGTATATATCCTTAGTTTTATTCTGGTTCAATACTCCATATATGGGAAGAAATGGGTCTGAACACTCTATTTTGGTGCATCACCTCCGTAGTTTAGGTAGGGTAGAGTTATTTTCTGCATCTCCTTCTTCCCCTTTTCCTTCTAAGAGTAGTTAGGTGCACCCTGATAGTAAGAGGAAGCCGGCCTTCTCCGGAGACTCAACCTCATAGTTCAAGCCCCACATCTTGGAGGTTGTTTCCATGTTTCACTAGGTTGTCCTCATACATAGGCCTTGGACAAGGGTGCAAACCTAAGTGACAACACATACCAGGTAAAGAGAAAGCAAGATATCTTGACTTTCAAGTGGGAATGGGAGAATTATCCTCTTAAAGAATATAACTCTCCCCAACCATTCTTCGACAATGTTGGTAAAGTGAAAAACTTGGTAGGAAAAGAGTTCTATCACAAGGACGCCATTGAAGATCATTGGATATATGCCACAAATGACTACAATGTTCGTATCAAAGACTATTGTAGAATGAATTTGTATTTAATAGAGAAGGCTCTCCATTTGACCATCCCAAATGAGATAAGACTACAAGACTCACAGGAATCCCCTATTCAATACAAATAAAGTTGGCGAGAGGCCCATTCTGAATGTAGAAATTTATAGAGAGGAAGGAGATGATATTAATCATCAAGAAAGACATGTCATTAGAATGACAAAGAGTTGGATTAAGAAACCCTTTCCACTTGATCCAATTTCAGATACAGTGATATTCCATGCACATGCTCGCCTAGAAAGGGGAAAGGGAAACAAAGTCACATTCCCTATCTTCTTCTGCTCCACCATCCATTCAACCACCAAGTAGACCTCCACATATTCCAATAGCCCCATCACCATCCTAGCCACCTTTAGGTCCACAAAATCATCCAATGGCATTTTTCACAAATGTAGTTGATTCACCCATTAACTTGAGAGATCCACTACGTGACTTCCCTAAAAATCTTGAGAAATTTTGTCCAAGGTTCATTTATGGAGAAACAAGAACTGCCAAAGATCATGTCAAGGTTTTTAAGTAAATTTGCAACTGAAAGAAAATTGCTGATGAAGATGTGGTTCTTCTCTTATTTCCGTACTCTTTGGGGGTAATTTCCTTCAATTGGTATGTGAACCTACCACCAGGATGTATTGCAAACTGGGACACTTTCAAAAAATTGTTCTTGGAACAATTCAAAACATTCATCAACCCAACAGTGGTACATCAACAATTCATATCAATAAAAAGGGACCCAGCTGAGACAGTTTCACACTTCAACCATCGCTTTCACATGGCCTACTGCAAGTTGGAAACACCACACAAATTACTAGTTGAAGCCTCCATCCAAATTTATTTGAATGATATGGACCCTCTTACTGCAATCTTTTTGAGAAGACTTCCTACAACAAATATTGACACATTGGACAAAGTCTTTGTAGAAGCAATCACATTCACAAAGCAAGCTAATCCTAATGGAGGAAGAATGATGCTTCTGGCACAAATAATCCCTACAATTCCAACATACCTTGTGGGAGCACCCATCGTGCCTAGTTAGTTCATACCTACGAGCCCAGTTCCACTGCAATAGGCACCTACTCCACAAACTCAAGCGATAACATATCTAGGGTATGAGCCCCCAAATAAAAATTTCTTTGAACAAAAAGCAATGGTTCCTATGGAAGCAGGTAACGATCTCCTTTTAGAAGTTGGTCAAATGAAGAAGACCGTGTCACAAATGAATGAGTTGACATGTCTTAGATTGTCACAAGGACAAAATAACAACTTCAAAAGAAATAATTTTGGCCCCTACAACAACATTTTTGGTTAGAATTACAATAGGAACTTCAACAATAATAGTACCACCAATGCAAGAAAAAATGGTGCAGGAAACAACTTAAATCCTCCTGATCACAACAATGGCTTCTAAAGACAAAAATGAAAATGGAATACTCGACTGAAGAATGGAAGCATTCTTGTTGATAACAACAACAACTTTTAGTATGCTAATATCAATCAATACGATGATAGCCAAAATATGCCTAACAACGATGGTCTGTACTATAATAGTAATCAAGAGGTGAATCAAAACTCACAAGTAAATGATAATCCTCCTCCTATTCAATTCAATGCAATGCTATTAGAATCTTACAATTCTACATAGAATGTGCAAGTGGAACAACAAATAAGTGAGGAATTCTCATTCCCTTTTATTTAAGAACTCGATCTTCAACACGATAAGATTTTTTCCTTTCAAAATGATAATCAAAATAAATACAATCTTAGAAATAAAAGGGATCCTTTGACCAATGGAATTCCTCCTGGTTTTCAACCAACTCTACCTGATCCTAGAGAAAACAATAATCCACCATTGGTAAGGCTAGCCGAAGCAGGATAACAGTATTAGAATCAAGTGAATGTACCAACAATACTAAAGAACCCTACTTGGTCTACCGAAAAGTATAATGTAGTAGAAGATTTGAAGAAAATAAAAGCCAATATGTCCATGTTTGACATGTTGTAGAATTTTCCACAATAGAGACAAGCACTCATGAAGACATTGGATAATACAAAGGTTTCCATAATATGATTAATGTCCCTCAAAAGATGGTGCCACAATAAGTAAATGTTGTAGAATCAATGCCCACTATGTTCAAGGAAAAAGTTGAGGTGCCCCCATTTTTGCTAAGCATAAGGATATATGAGAAGAATATTCACAATTGTCATATTGATTCAGAAGCTTCATGTAATGTGATGCCATTATCAATAGCTCAAAGGCTAGGAGTTAATCCTCAACCCTCTAACTGAGTGGTAATATAGTTGGATAAAACAGATGTAAAAGTCATTGGGGTATTAAAAGATGTGTAGATATAGTTAACAGTTGATCCTCGGATCTAGGATATTATTGATATACATGTGGTTGATATCCTGGAGACATATGGATTACTCCTAAGCAGAGAATGGACAAAATGCCTCAGAGGACAGTTCTCTATAGACTTCACTCAATTATGGTTTCCATGGAAATGATTGAACAATCAAATCAAGATAGATGTTGAGTGAAAATTGAAAAAAATGATCACAAATTACAATGCCCCGAATGAGATAGCATTCATACAATCAAATTTGGGTTTTTACAAAGTGATGATGTTGAATATGGTTCCAAATAATACATCTCAAGATCAAAATGAAGAACCTAAGGTGTTGGTACCCAAAAATGAGACTGTTACACAATTCATAGAGAGTATGGTGACTAATCTACATTGTTTAGGAGAGGAAGCTGACCCTAGTATCCTCCTCCTTCCAAGATTTTTCTGATTGCACAAAGTTAGTCATTTAGAGTTTGAATATTCAGTATGCCAAGAAGTAGTAGTAAAGGTATTGACACAAATGATAGAAAACAAGAGTACAAAGACCTCAAAAGATGAAATTATTGAAATTCAAGATTCAATAAATTCATCCAAGCATTATTGAACAAACTGAAGAAGAAAGTGAAGATTTAAATGTATCATATAGTGATACCTCTTCAGATGGTGAAGGTTTATCTTCTCCTTCTCCAGGGATGACTAAAGTTCAAAGAAGAATATTATATGTCAAAGGTAAGGGATGGACTTCAGTAGTCATTCATCCTAAACCTAAAGTTGTGCAAATCAAAGAGCTAATAGGGGAAATTCATGAGAAAGAAGAAAAACACACACTTCCTCTATCCATAGGATATGAAGGGGACTCATCAAGCCCTACATGAGGAAATTTATAATGGATTCCCAAGAAACAGTCGTTCAAGGCTCAAGTAAAAGAAAAGTTAAGGATGAATAAGCACAAAGTGAAAAAACCCAAGGAAAATGCAGTTTGGATACTTTTCTTTGATGGTTCCAGATGAAAATTAGGAGCCAGTGTAGGTATTGAACTAATCAACCCAAAAGGTAGGTCTTTCTATGACACATACCGATTGCAATTTAGATGTACCAACAATGGTTTAGAATACAAAGCTTTGATTCGTGGACTTCTCCTTCCATTGGAAAAAGGAGTCACCGCTCTTATAATTGAAGGGGATTCTCAACTAGTTATATGACAAGTAAAATCTATATACTCATGCAATGACAAAAGATTAATCACTTATAGGAAAAGGGTATAGGATATAATGGATGACTTTGAAGCTTTAAACATCAAATACATCCCAAGAAGAAAGAATGTGGTAGTAGACACCCTTGCTATTTTAGCTAGCACTTTGCAACCAATTGAAAAGACAAAGTTAAAAAGATTATCAGTCAAATTAGTTGTCATTCCTTCCATTTCGATCAATATCACTAACTTTTAGGTCTTTTAGGATGATCAATATATACTCAAGTTTATTATGTGCACTTTCCATTTCCAAGGACAAGAGATTGATAATACACCTGAGGACAAGCCTGAAGATGATGAGCTTGAGGATGATGATGAGATCTTTAATTTGAAAACCAACACCATTCTAAAAGGAATGGTTGAACTTGAACACATCTTTGATCATGATGAATCAACACTCAATAGAAGGGAAACTCAAGAGAAAGGGATCAAAGAATGTAACTCCTACAATTTGGGTACTGATGAAGAACCAAAAATGGTGCAAATAGGAAAAGCATGAAATAAATAAGATAGGGATGACATGCTCAAATTTCTCAGCAAGTATAAACATGTTATTGCTTGGAGCTATGAAGAGTTAAAGACTTATGATCTTGAGATTATCACACATGACATCTTGTTGAAACCGGACACTAAACCTTTTCAACAAAGATAATGACCATTAAATCCAATTATTGAACCACTAATTATGAAAGAAGTTAAGAAACTTCTAGATGCTAAGATCATATTTCCTATGTGTCATTCCACATGGGTGGTAAATTTGGTTCCTGTATGGAAGAAGACCGGAGAGATTCATCTTTGTGTTGACTTTTGTAACTTGAATTTAGCTTCTCAGAAGGACAACTACCCTCTACCCTCACTAAATGAGGTATTCCAAATCATTAATGGTTCAAAGATGATGTCATTCTTGGATGGTTACTTAGGATATAACTAGGTGATGGTCGACAAAGAAGATAGGCTAAAGATTGCTTTCACAACCAAGTGGGGAATGTTTTCTTATAGAAGGATGCCTTTTAGGTTGATTAATATAGTAGCTACATTTCAACAAGCAATGGATGAAGCTTTCAAAGGATTGAGAAATAGGTGTATAGTCATCTACATGGATGACTTGACTATCTTTTCAAAAGATCGAAGTACTCATATTGCTGATCTAAGGCAAGTATTCAATAGATGTCATAGGTATGGCATATCACTCAATCCCAAGAAATGTTTGTTCGGTGTTACTAATGGGAAGCTCCTAGGACATGTCTTTTTTGAATTTAGAATTTCTATTGATCTAGATAGAGTTGAGTCTATTTTGAAGTTAGCACATCCACACAATTGGAAGGAATTGAAATCTTTCTTTGAAAAGATAAACTTTGTATACAAATTTGTAAGTGGTTTCACAGAGATAGTTTGCCCCCTTAATGATTTACTCAAAAAAGGAGCTAAAAAAATTGGACACTGGAGATAAAGAAATCATTCCAAGATATTAAGATTTCCATTTCCATAGCCCCAATTTTTGTAAGTCTAGATTATGTATTACCATTCAAGATCAATTCCTTTGCTTTCAAACATTCATGCACATGGATCTTGATGCAAAAAAGAGAGAAGGAAGATGAGCGATCAATTGCTTATATGAGTTGTCCTCTAAAGAACACTAAGTTGAAATATTCAAATCTTGATAAATAGTCCTTTGCATTAATCAAGGTAGTAAAGGAGTTCCATTACTACATACTCAAAAGTAAGGCATATGGAATTTTTCCTGACCTAGTAGTAAAGATGCTTTTGATGAAGAATGAACTTGGTGAAAGAATGGGAAAGTGAATTGCAATAATTCAGGAATTCGATCTCAAAATTCAATCTATGAGATTAGTTAGAGGCCAAGGGTTATAAAAAATGATAGCTGATAACCAAGAGAGAAATCAATAGGAATTCAAATTTGATGATGAAATAGATGAAGATGATCAAAATAAGATGGTTATATCACAAATTGATATCAATCAAGGTGTGGTGACAGATGTGTGGTACTAGGATATTGTCTATTATCTCTTACAAGATCAAATCCCTGAATGGATGAATAGTTCACAACGTAGGGGACTTAAGATGAAATATGAGTCTTATAAGTTACTTGATAACAAGCTATATAAGAGGAACTACAAAGGGATTTATTTGAAATGCTTAGGACATGAAGAAGCTAAGGATGTCTTGGAACATTTTCATGACAAGTATGGTACGGGACATGGTTTAGCAGAAGCAATAGCTCACATGATTTTAAGATTGGGTTATTTTTGGCATTTTATATTCAAGGATACTTTTGAACATGTGCATTCTTGTCATATATGCCAAACTGGTGCTAAAAAAGAGAGGCACCCAGCAATGCCACTACAACCGATATATGAGGTGCACCCTTTGGCAAAGTGGGGACTATATTTCATTAGTCTAGTAAACCCACCATCATCAACTAGACATGCATTCATTCTTATAGCTACAAATTATTGCACATGATGGATGAAGGCAAAGACTTTCAAAAATTACACTGCTAAGGTGGTGACTGACTTTTTAGAAGAACATATTGTTACTAGATTTGGAATGCCATTCACTCTTGTATGTGACAATGGATTTGCATTTGCATCTACATTCTTGACACAATGGGCATTTGAAAAAAAATTCATTATCAAATTCTCCTCAAATTACTACCCGCAAGGAAATGGGGTAGCAGAGTCTACAAACAAGAACTTAATCACTATGATAAAATGATTTCTAAAGGAGAATCCTAGGGTTTGGCATACACAATTGAAATATGCCTTGCGGATGGATCGAGTCAAAGTTAAAAATGCCTTGGGGACTTCTCCATATCTACTTATTTATGAACAAGAACTGGTATTCCCACTCAATCTTAAGATTCCTATATTAAAATTCATGAGTGGGTATGTTGATGACACTGACAGAGTACAAATCTGATTGATGAATCTTTTGGAAATGTATGAGAAATGAATAGCTACATTAAAGAACATGGCTAAACATCAAGCTATTGTTAAGAGATGGTTCGACAAGAGGGCCACGATAAAATCCTTTAGGATTTCTGACCTTGTTCTAATGTGGAATAAGGTGAAAGAAAAGTTGGGCAGCCATACCAAGTTTCAATGCTTGTGGATAGGCCTATATCAGATTTTGAAAATTCTAAGGTGAAAACACTTTTAGGCTAAGTTCCTTACAGGGGGAATTTCTACCTTTGCTCATAAATGAGCAATTTTTGAAACATTATTTTGAAGCCTAAAAGGAAACAAAAAAATAAAATTAGTTAGATATTATTTCTACATCTAGATTAGATTTTCATTTCTGCAAGCATGTTTATTTTTGTAAGTGTGTTTCCTTTCAAGTTTTGTGTTTTCTTTCAGTCATGTGTTTGCTTTCAACTGTGTGTTCATTTTTCAAATTTGTGTCAATCCTAGGGGGTAAGGTGTACTTTGGATTTTTCTCATGATTTTACTAACCACTCTTTGGTCTTGAATTCAAGAGGAGGTATTTCTTTGTCAAAACATTTGGATGATTATATGTCTTATACCAACCAAACAATAGACATTTCTTGTGGAAATGAGAGATTTTCAGTTAGGAAATCATGACTCTAGACTAACAAGTTCTCAACACTTTGAAAATTTTAAAGATTTGATCATTTTTTGGTTTTTTGAATTCAAGTCAAAGATGATGGAAGATGATCCAAACTTCAATTGGTTCAAATAGGAAGGGTCTCCTTGAAAGATTGCTAAGATCATTAATTTGCATGAGAGTTTCTAAAAGAGTTCTAAAAGAGGAATGCAAGAGATGTTCACAAGAGATCAAATCCAAGAAATGACACTAATGTCCTAACTACACAGTCTAAGCATAGTTAGGATATAGAAGATAATAAAAAAAAAAGAAAAAAAAGGGAATATGATGTTAAGACTGAAGGATTCCAAAGATCTAAAATGGCAAAGATATGTTCTCAAAAAAAAAAATCTTATATTCAAAGTATTGCTTCATCAAAACTAGCATTCTTAACAACATGAAATGATTTTTCAGAAAGCTAGAAAATTAAAAGAGTATGACATCCCACCAAGAGCCCTTGAATTGATTCTCTCATCTGGTCAACCAATTGATTAATAAAAGTCTTCGTGGAGATTCCTACAAATGAGCTAAGAGGAGTGGAAGATCATTTTCAAGTTTTTAGAAAACTTGGATAAACTGCATCCTAAGGCATCAAAGGGAATGAATATACATTGCACACACCAAACCTAAAAATCTTAGGTCCTGATGTTTTGACTATGAAGTCATTTGAAATAAGCTTGAGATGTTCGAAGCTTGGTTGGTGTTTCACACAAGTTGAAATAATATTTTCTGATGAAGAAATGCCTTATTCATTTCTTCTTTTTTTTAGGGCTATTTGTTGTGGTGTCCACAACACATGCCCCATTCCTCAATAGGAATGGGGAGACCCCTACTTTTTTTGACTCTCAAACTCATAGTTCGAGAGTCAGGAGAAGAAATCTGATTATAGTCAGGAGTCTTAGAGTCACCAAAAAAATAAAAAAATAAAAAATAAAATCTTGTGTACTCATGCATCGAGGCACAATGTGCTTTACACAAGAGAGAGGGTTATAAAACCCTCCCTCCCCTTTGTTTTTTTCATTCTTACCAGAGAGCAAGGAGGGAGAGGTAAGAATACACCCCCCCTTTTTTCATCTAAGCCACATGCCCTCATAGGCATGCGCACACTGCATGTGTATGGCACATAGCATGCAGTACCCTGTCAGGCACGTGCACTACACTTGAGTGGCACATCATAAGCAACTCCCTTCTGGGTGCATGTGGTGCCTGTGTGGTGCATCACATGATCTTTTGGACATGTGAGCAGCACCTACACCAACACTTCTTTTTGGGCATGCACGCAGCGCCTGCTCGATGCCACTTGCATGATGCATTGTACGGCCTTTTGTGCCCGCACATAATGCCTGCATGATAATGCCAAGCTATGCCCCTTTTGGTGCGTGCATGTGGCACCTATGCCACCATGCAAGGGGCACACGCATGTGCATCATGTGCCCTTTTTGGCCCATGTGTGGTTCACCTAGCCACGCATGCACATGCAATGTCCACGCCCTCGTGTAAATCCTTGTGCTCACGCCTGTTCCATCAATTTTTTTATTAAAAATAATAAAATTTAAAAATAATAATTTAAAAACAATAATAATAATATAAAAAAAAATAAGTCCCTAAGCGGACTTTTTTTTTCTTTTTTACATTTTTCTTTTTCGATGCCCAATGATTAATCATGTTTTCTTTTTCCTATGGTGCACATGTATTATAATCAGATGGCTTCTAGATCTGGATTAGTAGTAAACCCAATTGTTTACAAGTTCTAATATGTAACCCCAAAATTATGGTTACACAATGAGTATGCAGAGATCAAAGACATGGACCTTGGACACACAAACTTGAGAGAGTTCTTGAGAGTTTGTAACAATCCAACGAAAATGTTGTCTTTGAGTTAGTAAATGCAGCATGACATCCCGAGACTATGCAATCAGCTGAATTGATTATGACCTTGTCTTGGCATTTTGTTCCCATGAAAGGGTGGTAAAGAGCATCACTAGGGAAGTTCTCTTGGATCTGTGACCTAATACTATCGAGAGGGTTTTTCATCTACCCAGAGTCAATCAGTTCATTAGGGTCTCATATGAAGTAGCTAAGAGGTGGCATAATGATCATTACCGGGAGTCCATCGACATCATATACTCCTTATACTTCATTGAGAAGCCACCTCAGGGGAAGACAATCAACAAAGTGGATATGACTTGAGGATACATGAAGGATGACATTGGATATTCAATCATTCTCCGAAGAAAAGTTATGGGATTACTTGCAACTAGTCATCTTGCTCCATTCATGGTCAACTTCATTAAGACCATTAGGCACACAAAGATGCCACTGGATTGGGCCACCACACTTAGTGAGAACTTGTGTGACTAGTTGCAGATAGTAAAGGACAAGAAGAAGTTCTATATGACTTCTTATGTGGTATATCTACTTGTAGCAAGGGCAACTGACTATCCTGAGTTGTACAAGAAGGGTAGTATGTAGGACCCTAATGCATGGCCATATATAGCTTATCCTCAAGTAGTAAAGAAGAAGCTCTCACAATAGAGCAAGGAGTACAAAATTGTGAATGATGCCTTTATCTTTTTTATCATTCTATTCATTGTAGGGGATTATGGGAAGAGATTGTTCAATGAAGCCAAGACGCAGATCATAGCTCTTGATGCATATTTCATCTAGTTCTAGACATTCACATACGTTCGCGTTGGTGGTGCATCCATCAATCTGAAAAAACTCCCAAGGTACCCAAGTGATAAGTTTTTTATGATGGAAATATCCTGGCAGATTAAGTTAGCTTATGAGAGGATCAAAAGATAACAAAGGCCTTGTTGGGATTGGCATTTTGTAAGACGAGCATACTAGGTGAACAAAAAGTAGGATATCCTGACTTTCAAGTGGGAATGGGAGAATTATCCTCTTGAAGAATATAACTCTCCCTGGCCATTATTCGACAATGTTGGTAAAGTGGAAAACCTAGCAGGAAAAGAGTTATATCATGAGGATGCCATTGAAGTTCATTGGATGAATGCCACAAATGACTATGATGTTTGTATTAGAGACTATTGTACAATGAATTTGTATTTAGAAAAGAAGGCTCTCCATTTGACCATCCCAAATGAGATAAGGCTACAAGACTCACAGGAGCTATTGGATCCCCTATTCAATATAGATAAAGTTGGTGAGAGGCCCATTCTGAATACAAAAATTGATAGAGAGGAAGGAGATGATATTAATCATCGAGCAAGACATCTCATTAGAATGACAAATAGTTTGATCAAGAAACCCTTTCCACTTGATCCAATTCTAGATACAGTGATATTCCATGCACATGCTCACCCAGAAAGGGGAAAGGGAAAGAAATTCACAATCCTTATCTTTGTGCTCCAGTCTCCTATCAAGCCTAAAACAGTCTATTAGCTTGATCATCCAGTGGGATACTACCACCCTCCAAAGAAGAAGGAAAAGAGGAAGAGAGCCTTTCCTCAGAGGGTTTAGGCAAAACATGTTAAAGAATAAGCCCCTTCCCAATGATAGGAATCCACTTCCCAGGAGCCCCAAGATGGTGGAACTTCTCATATCTAGGTTGAATTTCCATTGCCTCCTATTTTGTTGAGTCAACAAGAAGAGGGAGAAATTATAGTGACATCCATTCATCCAGTGCATGAAGAGCTCACTTCTCCTATGGTTCCATAGGAAAAAAAAAGGATCAAGGTTAGAATGCACAAGAGGTAGAGAGTTTTTAAAAAATTAGTGCCTAATCTATCTATTCTTGAAACCATTCTCGAGGAAGAATCAAATGAGGGGGAAATAGAGTTAGATGAAGATGAGGAGCAAGTGCCTCTACAAAGGAGAACTTGGCTGGCCAAAGCCATAGAATTTGAAAGAAGGAAGAATGCCACAAATACCCCACCATCCACCCAAGCTAAAATAGTAGAACTCTCTTCTTCAGAAGATGAAGTACAATGGTGGGTGAATGAGCAAAGGGAGCTAGGTGATGATGCTCTCTCCATCCCAGATTTTGATTTTATGCCTATGGGTATAGAGTTATTTGGAGATAAGATTAGAGATACCCTTATAGGTGAACTTCAACATCAAGATTGGACATAGATGCCACTCAAGACACAAGGACCTCATCTCAATCCTCCATCTTCACCTCAAGTTATGATGGTAGATAAGGTTTTAGTAACACCTCCACCTTTGATTTTAGAAAAACATGTTTAGAAGGAACCATCATTACAAGGAGAACTAGAACCAAGGGTTACTGATGAGCCATCAAAAGAGGCACAAATAGTAGAATGTATACAACAACCTTCTAAAGAAGTTGAGGAACAAACTACGGGATCTAGATAGAAATTGAGACTACAAAAGAAGAACCCTCGCAATAGGAGACTCCAAGAAAGAGCCATAGAGGGAAGGAGGTAGTTGAACACATACCTTCATCATCTAGGGCAAAGGTTATAGAAAGGCATATTCCATTATGGTTTTGGAAGGAAATA
This sequence comes from Cupressus sempervirens, assembly GCA_028749045.1. Classification (NCBI taxonomy): domain Eukaryota; kingdom Viridiplantae; phylum Streptophyta; class Pinopsida; order Cupressales; family Cupressaceae; genus Cupressus; species Cupressus sempervirens. The sequence goes on along the minus strand of CM053790.1, from coordinate 124,217,015 downwards.
ATGAGAAGTGCTAAGCATCAATTCTATGCTTCAGAGGATGATATTTATGACATTGTGGTGATCTTGAACAAGCTAGAGTCTCCATTACATGATGCAATGCCATTTGCATTCATTACTACTACATGGAATTGGTACTTATTTGCACAAGTGGCTCACCCTCCAGAAGGCGCATATGCAAAAGCTGTTAGTCTTGAGGACTATGAAGTAAAATATATTATGTTAGGAAAGCCTACATTGGATACATCCTGACAAATGATGACTATGGGAGTCAAGGAGGTTCTTAGCCATATGGAATAGGATGAGATTGAAATCAGAACACTTCGAAGGCAAGTTGAGATCTTAAAGAGATATTTAGTTGAAGTTATTGGTCCTCTTGATTCTGAACGCCTTGAGGAAACTTTGAATACCATTCTTAGAGAAGGGGAAGGTGTACAGTTCAATCCATTTTTGAAAGCTTGTCAGGATTGGCGAGATAGCCTTGAAGATAGGGGTGTCACTATAATCATAGGAAGTTTAAGGTTATTGCATGCTACAAAAGAGAATGTTGATAAGATAGTGGTAATTTTGAGGTAGGACTTCAGTACCATGGATGAGGTATGGGCATGGAGCAATGATTTACAAACTCTACAAGCCATAAAAGGGAAAAGGTACTGCATTATGATTAATGTATATACCAGAGATGAGTTAGACATGATAGATGATTGGATAGAAAAGATTGCAGATGGAAATAAAGTGATGGAAACATTTCATAATGAGATACATAGCCTCAAGGACCAAGCCTAAGAGTGAATTTTGGAAGTAGAAAAGTTGTATAGTGATGCATGCTTGGACACTTTTGAAGATGAAGAATGAGAGAAACTATTGCCAATTGAAGTAGTTGTGGAAAATTTCTGAAAGACTTTAGAGGAAGCAACTAGTGATCAAGACATCAAACAAGCCTTTAGGACAAAGGAAGCACTGTTAGAGTTGGACACCAAACTTGGAGATTTTGCAAAAACTCAAATTGAGGTGGACAACTACAAATAGAAGGTAAAAGACAAGTATGAGGTTTTGGATCTTTTGGATGCTGCTAAGATTACTGAGATTGTAGAGAAATTCAAGGGCAATCATCCAAGCATAGTTTTAGGATAAAGATGAACAAAACCCTATTGCTAGAATTTTAATTTTGACACTTAGTAAAATTTTTAGATATTGACCTAGTCAAGGTTCGTAGCTCCATAGCCCTACAAGTACACAAGTCCACAATTCAGAGGTGTGCTGATAGTTGACTACCAATTCCAAAAATGGCACTTTCCATGCATCGGGAGCATATTCTGATGGCAAGTTAACTTTGACACATGCCTAGTGAAGGGCCAGTTTCCATTTTTAATGCCTACATGCACTTCCACTTTGATTGATGGTTTCCTCCTACTTTCTCTCTCATGCTTTCTCTATTTTTGACATGTAAAGGACTCATGCATCCAATTAATGAATAAAATATGGATGGAGTTCCTCTAAGCACTAGTTAGATTGTCAGTTTGTATATATTTAGTTCATTTAAATGTTTTAAAAGCATTTTATGGCATCAATATATCTCTCACTCTCAACACAAATTAAGGAAATTATTTCTTATAAATAACCCATTGTAAAATGTAAGAAAGGTTTCTGTTATTATGCAATAAAATTATGCTTTTGGTGCTAGCATTTGGAGTGTAGTTATTCTTACCTAAATGTGTCATTATTTTCTGGATTTTATTCATGAGATTGTGATTGAGCCAAAGGTTTATTGTGTTTTTTATAGATGTGTGATCTTTTAGTTGTGGCATTTTCTAGAGATATACAAATTCCACTGACGTAATGAGCTTGAGAAGAGATCACCCGATTGTGTCTACATAGCTTTTTGTCTCGCATGAGTGCACTTTTCGTGGCCTTGTGATTTGATGAATAGTGAAACATCATTTGATTTGTTAAAGATTCTCACTGATGATTGCATCAATGGATTCTAGGAAGTGCTACTCCTATTTTCATTGGTTTCCTGTTAATTTTTTTAAAGGTTTAACTTGTAGTGTGTTGTGTCCTATAGCTTATGTCTGTTTAGGAATTTCAATTTCAAATTCATTTGATTTCATGTTATTTTCTTTCAATTTTTTAATTTTCTTTGCTAATCCCTTGTTAGAGTAGGACCTCATACTAGTTGCATTGTTAGAATTGATTACATTAAAAAATTAAAAAAAATACAAAAATATTATTCTTTTGGTGTGATATTTTGAGACAACAAATAGATTTTACTTCAATTCCAAGGTAAAAGAGTTTTTAGAACCAGAAAAGGCCTCCTCATGAACACTCACATTTATCTTCTACTGAGAAAATTTTGGTACATCACAAGACAAATACTAAACCTTGGAAAGGATCCTTAAAAAAGATTTGCTTTTCAAGAAAGGAATTACACTATGAATTCCTACTATTGACCTCATGTAAAACGAACACCCAACACTAGCCTACAACCAAACTTATCAAATATTGCTTGCATCTTTAAATAATTAACCTTTGAGATAGAAATCAAATTTCTAACATGATTAAGAATGTGTAAAACACAAGAAAGGTTTTAACTCTCCCATCACTAAAATACAACTATATGTTCCCATAGCTTAGTGATAATCATTTTAAGAAAGTTTAGTCATAGTATAATGATATCATGAGTTATATAATTATGCATTAGCAAAGGTGATGTCAAAATTTCAAATTATATAGAAGAATGTGATAAAATCTATTTAAGGTGGGTAGATTATGATTGTTTTAAAATGGCATTAGAGAGCTACTACCTGATGATTCTAGTTGTAAGAACAATATTTGTAATACTTATATTGGCATATGGTCATAGTGGCATCTATGTCAACTTGTCATAAAATGATGACACTAAAATATGCCAATGCTAATCATTGTGATTAAAGATTTACTAACAGATGAATGTAGTATTTTTATTTTGGGTTCTTCATTATTATCTTTGGAGGACTATAAACAAATTCTTGAACTTTAAACTCACAAAATTTGGATAAGCTATCAAGTGATCTTTTAAACCTATATGTCCTGTCAATATGTAAACAAAACTATAAACTTAAACAACCTCATCTCCATTTTTGACACATGTATTTTAGCACTTATGCTCTTGTTTAGTATACCATATGTTTAAAAATAATGGAGATATGAGACCTTGAAACTAATTAGTGATGGCTTTATAAACACTTTGTCAATGACCCTCTTTCTTTATTGTAATGGGACTAAGTGAAGAGATTTGTAAAGTTTCTTACCAGATTTCAAATTTGATGGTAGACTGATACACAATTTTCACCACTCACTCTCTTTCATTTGCAAAACACCCTCATGAGCTCCAATATAATTTTATGGAAGGGGGCAAAATAGGACCAAACAAATCAACATGGTGTGTTCTAAAATGGGTCATAAAAATAGGTAACTTTCTCAATGTGTTGAATCCAAAAAAGAAAGATCCTAGATCAAGGAGCAACAACATTCCTATTTACATGAATACCAACTTCAACATCTATACTAAAAATCTAATGGTTAATTTTTCCCCTCACCATCTTAAAATATGGGATCCATATCATTAGCTTTCAGCACTAATCACAAAATGATACATAAAGATGACAAATTCTTGAAAACTTGAAAAAGGACCAAAAATTCTAGTTCTTGAAAACCAATCAATCAGAAACATCCATTGAAAGAAAATCTTTAAATGTTTACCTAATATCAACACCCCCTCTAAAGGTATATCTAGTGGCATTATCATTAACCTACATGTCTACAACTACCAAAGAGATGTTCATAAGCCTCAACATGTCATTTGGAATGCCCACCATGACCTGAATACCAAAACCCACAAGGGCCTCCAAAACTAGGGGACCTACAAAAAAAATCTTCACCTTCATAATATTATTGGGCCTTAGAAGCCTCACAACAATAGGAGGAGGGATTCTATGTGCTGATATGATGCCCCAATTGATGCCAATGTATATTTCCTTCACACTACATGCATGATTGTCAAAGCCCCTTTACTTTCCCCTTTCAACAAGCACACATTTCTCTTCACATGAAATAATTTTTTTTTAATTTTAACATAATGAAGCCCATGTTGGTTGAAATTTGGACCAAAAAAGAAATGGATTTTTAAAAGAAAATGTTTTTCCTTGCATATTCTGACCGTTTTGACCACATTTAGTAGATGATCAAAAAATTTGGTCTAAAAATGGGGTCAAATGTAATAGTGTCTATTGAGCTTCATTGTTTGCAAAGTTGATTCAAAATCTAATCATCTTTTTCTACTTAGCTTGGGGTAGATGATCATTTTACCTAGGGCAAGTCAATATGTGATTTTTCATTTTCTGGGTGTTTATATTTATCTTTTTCCTTTATATATTTCATGAATTTAATAGCTACTAAAACCTCTTTGGGTAGACCTACAATTATAAGAGCCACATCGGCATATTGTGTTCTAGGCACTATAAGACACCAGATGAAATGTTGAGGGAACAACAGTTGGATGCCTAATCTTTATATATTTTTGACATAAATCAATCTTTATACACACTTTATTTTATAGTTCTTTGACTTAATGTGCTTGTCATGTATATGGACACACATTAGTCAATGAGGGGCAAATGTATGCACCCTAAAATGATCAACTTGACTATATGCCCTAGTTTCATAATTTATCTCAAGTTTGAATTGATATTTACATCACCATTTTCTTTGATCAAATTAAATTATTTGAATTATTTGAAAAATTTAATTAATCATTATTATTTTACATCAATTTCCTTGATTAAATTAGAGGTAATTTATTTAATTAATTTTCAATAAATGGTTGGATCATCTTGATTTTTGTATTATTTAATGAAAGGAATTTGTTCCCTTTTAATTAAATAAAACCCCTCCTCACTTAATTTTATGTGCAACAATTATTTTTTTTAAAGAAATAATTAAATAATTGTCACACACTTTATTGTATAAGAAAAGGGATTATTTTGCATTTAAATTAAATAAAAACACCCCTCATCTTATAATTTTTATGGAGTTTAACACTCCACATCTCTTAATTAAATGGTAATTGCACATTCTCTTATGTGGCTCACATCTTTTCATTTCATTTTCATTTTCCCTCCAATTTAAGAATGCCTCTTGGCTTTGGTATATAAGGAGATCTCCTTCCTTCATTTTAGAAGAGGCATATTTTATTATCATCAAAAGAGGAAAATTTTATTATCACCATTATTGGAGGAAATTTTATTATCACCCTTATTAGGAGCTTTAATGCAATTTCCTTGAGGATTTGGAGCATTCTTATGAGAAGATCATGACTTTTTATGCTACCATTATATTAGACATTTGTTGAAGCTGTCTTTGAGACTTCAGATATCTTGCATGTTCATGATCATTTGAATCTTCTATTCATTGAATGTTCTTGTGAAAACCAAGGCTAATGTTCATGTGAGATCCACCACATAAAACCTTTGAAGGCCTTTCACATTAATGATAGGAAGCTATAAGTCAATTCTTGAGATCTTGTGCTTTCATGGTGTTATTTTGAAGGATTTCAAGTATAAGGATTCATAGAAGTGTGTTTCCATATTTGTTCAATTTTTTCACACACACATTGTAGTGTTGTTCTACTAAGGAAACGTGTATCCTCAACCTTTTCTTCACAGACTTCTTGAAGTCTTCAAAATAGCTTGTCATAATAGTTTCAAAGTTCTCTCCCATTTGCTCAATATATTCATTGATTTGCACAGCCACTAATCTGTTGGTCTTCCATCCAACTTTGCCAAAAGATGAGAATTCATTTTATACATAGAAGAATATGCACACAATTATTGGTCAAAATTTACATTGTGCACTTTTTTTCTTTCTAATGGTACCAAGGTTCTCATTTATCTACTATAATTGAAGTTCTGCAAGATCATAGGTATGATCTTTCTTGACAATTTTGTAACCAAAATTGAACGATATGCAGAGTACACTGCTTAACCTACTTGATTGATAGAACCTATGGGAAATAATCCTTATTGATAAGTGAAGTATAGGATTTGTAATAGTATCTATGGTCATTCCTTGCTTGTTCCATTTAGCACCTGTATTTTTCTCAATTACCTCTTTGGAGTCACTATGTAGGGTCTTTGGCTGATCTAGGGTTGGATAAGCAATTACCCTATGAACAATTCTTTCTGAAATCTTGACAGGTCCACCCTCCAACAACAGACATCCATCATGGATTCTAATCAAAACTATTTTTATCAATTGAGTACTAAAAACTGTTAGAAAATCTAGGGCAGGGGTCAACCCCTTTCTCTCCACAATCTTAAATTCATCCTTTAAGACTCCATTTTTGCACAATTTATGATATGCTTGTCTAGGATGGCCTTGAAATTGGGTTGGTTTACCTAATTTCTAATTAATTTAACCTCAAAAGCTTCTTTCTCCTTTGCATTCTTTGCACTAGAGGCCATTTTGTCAAACCAGGGTTTATCAAATTTAAACCGTACAACTTAGCTTATGAAGAATACCTTTAAAATTTCATGAACTAGTATTTGATCATCACTATAATCTTTGCAAATCCTTCAAACTAGCTTTTGAAATGCCTCTTCACCCTACTCATTCTTGCTTTGAATTTGTAATGACAAAAAATAGTTGAAAATTTACCTTATATCCTTTGAAACTTCACATTTAATGCTTGGTACTTGTACAACTATAAAACTTGGTATCACCACAATTACTATTTCATTTAGCATCTAGAGAGAGTTACTTTACTTGGCAGCTACAACAAAATCAGCTCTAACTATCTTTGATTTATAGCTCAACATTAACTATTTTTTTACTCAACATACATAGAAGAGTTTTCATACTCGGCAACAACATGGTTTAAAGGGTGGTATGGAATTTATAACCAACCAAAAAATCTACAAAAATGGATGTATGGCCAAACCAAAGAATTAATTAAAGGAAGAGATACATTTTGAATGAAATTTGGTAATATCTTGAGTTGTTATTTTGATTGGGTTTTCAGTTTTAGTGTTGGTTCTAGGTCTTTTATAGCCATGTACAGCATAGAAACCATGTAAATTTTATTTATTTTGATATAATAGTGAATAATATTTATTTTGGATTTGGTTTTGATTTATTTCAAGTAAAAATTAAGAAGTTGTGCAAGTTTTGGCAAAGCTTGTAAATTGCAGATTTGAGGATGTCCAACTATAGTCAGATTGAAATGTTTGGAATGATCACATTTGAATGAACCAAGAAATCCATTTATATTCATTGGAAATATATGTGAATAATGGTTTATTCCAATTGATTTGAGTTATTTTCATTTTTATTTGTGTAAGTTATGTTCATTCTAACGAACACTGGTTTATATGGATCTACATTGAAGTTAGAGGACACAATTGGTCCTTGTAGAATGATTTATTCATTGTAAGAATTAATGGCTTAAATATTATAAAACTAGACTGATATAAGGTTGATAAATTTTATTTTTTATGTTACTTGTAATCATTTTGAGGAAGTTTTTAGATGCCCTACGTAGGGTTAATGGTTTTGCTCTTGATTTATGATAAAAAAGTATGGGTCTTTGTTTAGAGCACATAATTTGTAATTTTTTAATTGGATTGGTCTCAGATTTGGATATGTTTTAAAATTACTAATTTGGAAAAATTATGTCAAAGGGTTTGGAAAGAAATATTAAAGATTGAAAAGTATGAATAATGAAATCAGATATAGAAATCAGGATATGCAAATGGAGAAGAATTGATGTTTTTGTGTTGGAAAATGCTTTGTTTTGCCTCATGAGATTCCTCTAATTAATGGAATTATATAATTGATTTTTAAGGGATAAGAATGTATTCTATTGACTTTTTGGTTTTGTATGATGCACTGCATCAATTTGGCTTGTTGAAACTTTTAGCAAATTTCTTTTCTCTTTTTAGGTCATTTTGTGGTTTTTCATTCTACAACTTTAAAGTGGTTATTTCAATGCCCTTGACATTAAAATCATGATGAGAATTCATTATTTTTCTTAAGGTATCCAATTGCATGTTTGAGATCCTAGATAGCTCTATTTACTTTTCTTTCAATCTATTTGCCAATATTCTTTTGTCTTCTTCAATCATGGCCTTGTCTTCTATAGCTTTCTTCTTTTGTTTAGCCACCTCACATAGTAGTATAGCTTGTGATTCTTGCTCCAACGTGAGATTTATGATCTCTTCAGCTTGTGATCTATTATTTTTCATTAGATCTACAATTGCTACATTGAATTCACTAGAGTTATCATCTACAAACAACTTTGTGGTGTCAATCTATTTCTATTGTGTGTCATTTTCTGCCAAAAACATCTCTTTCCTTCTCTTTAGGGATCTCTCCAAAGCATCTCTAACTTCATTTAGTTGATGTCATATGAGATGTATCTCAATTTCTTGGTTCTTAGTGGTTTTCCCAACTTGTAGACTTCAATTTTAAGATGTTTCCTCTAAGCTGCAAAGCTTCTTCTTCTTAGAACTTTTCTTTGATACCAATTGATGGAATTAAAAATGTGAACATACACTTTTGAGAGGCAGGGGGAGGTGAATTATAAGTTCAAAATTTCACCATTTTATTAGATGCATATAATAACTAAACTGTAAATAACATGTAAAGTAAATGCATCCAAACATGTAAACATACACACTTTACACCTGATATGATGACCTAGAAACCCTCCAAATGAGGAAGTAAAATTAGGGTGGAGATGAAACCCAGAATTATTTACTATTAAAGAAATAAAGTGTCACCAATTATGGTTACAATGTGTTGCCCATGATACATGATTTTCCCTGTAAAAGGTCTACCCTGTTAAAGGTTTAGTGGGACTATTGAGTTCCACCTTGTTAGAGGATTTAAACACCCTATTAGAAGTATACCTTGATAATGGAATTTAGAACATCCACTTGGAGTGTCACCCTATTAAAGGATTTATAGTAGTTTGTTAGGACTACTCCACCTAGGAGATTTAACTAAAATCACTTGTTAGGATGCTTCAGCATAGATCTTGTGATTAGCTCTAGTAAAATGATTAAGGATCAAATATGCACTATGTCCTAATATGTCAATGTTTTATCCTCTATCCTTTGTTCTTCTCAAACTAATTTTGCAATTCACTCTCTACAACTTCTAAACCCCCATTAATGCTCTTCTTTTAACATGAAAACTTCACTATTCTTGTCCTTCAACTCCTTACATGCTTGCTATGAAGTTTAGGGTTTCATCCTCCTTGAGAAGACAAGAAACTTAGGGTTAGGTATGAATCTATGACTAAGATTCATCCTTTTTATCACTTAATCCTTCCTTTTTCTAATTGGCTACATGAAATTGCATAGGGAATCTACATATAGATTTGCCCTTATCTTCAAAAGATTGTATTATATCCTTAGGTTAGCTGAAAAATGGTTTACATAGTTGTTTGTGCAATCACAACCTAATATGTCAAGTTTGTGTTGCTCGGCACTTGAGGTTGCTAATACTCAGCACACAATATAATTTTTTCTTTGACTTAGTACCTAAACTACTTGACATCTACTATTTTCTTGGCACTTGAATCACTCAGCATGTATTGTCTACTTGACACTTGAGTGACTTGGCACATGAGTGACTCAGCACTCATTGCAGCTTGACACAGTCTATATTTACATATCATACTCGACATAGAATACTAGTTTAGTATGAGCTTAGTGAACATCTTAAGTGTGTTGACACTCAATTGTCAAAACCAATCTGAGATCAACCCATAAATTATTTTTAAAAATATTAGATCATTTGTTTTAGATTTAGTCCTATAGTTCATCCTAATTTTACAAGCCTACTTCATAAGCAACACCCAAACTATTTGCTAGTATAATTTTTTTGAAATGTAGGACATGTTAGGGTTATGAAGCCCAAAAACTATTCCTTGGATTCCTCTCCAAGAATTTCCTTATCTATTCAACTTCTTGGATATTCAAGAGTCTATCCAAACATGTATATATATTTTATTTTCTATATCTTCTAAAGCATATTGCACTTAGAGATTAATAAAGGATTCTTGCACTCAATGTGGATTTAGAATTATTATTTTTAAATGAATAAGCTATGTTTTATTTTTATTATTATTTAATTTTTATCCATCACTCTTTTAGTCTATAATTGGTATTGAATATTGGTGGATATTTTGTTAAAATTTTAGTGGTTGAGATTCTAAAGTCAGGGAAAAATTAAAGATGCATAAAATCTCTGCACATTTTTTATATAGAAAGTTCAAATGCATTCATTATTTATTAAGATTGATATTTTAATTTAACTTGGGGGAAAAAAATAAGGAGGCATTGACAATGAAAATTGAAGATTAGGAGACTCTTGATGAAGAATAAAAGGAAACAATTTTTCTCTCATTGTCTAAAAGCATAATTTTTTAACATATTGAATCAAAACAAAAAAATAAATTAATTTGATAAAAGTTCAAAGCCATGCATAATATATCATAATAATTAACTAAATTTTTAATCATGAAGATAAGAAATCAAGAATCCTCATTTGGTGAAGCCTTAACATTGGTAAACATAGAGACTAGAGGAAGGCAATATAATGGAGGCAAAAGAATTCATCATTGAAGTTCTTAATTAGAAAGGAGGTCAAATTCAAGATAAAAAAATGGAAGCAGATATTTTTATTTTGGAAAATCTATCCATGTCATGAAGGATTTAGAAACTACAAGAAAGTGTAACAAAGATTGTAGGATAGTGAAGCCAACACCACCTATCACAAAGATGATGGTATCCTAATTTTGACAATAAGTGACACTACATCATATTTCTATGTTCTCTAATTTTGTTTTTACTTTCATGCCTCTTCTAGCATGAAGTTATTTTAAATTATGGATAAATTCAATTTGGAAATGTTGACCTAGGAGACAAAAAAATCTTGCAAAATTATTGGGAAAGGTGACCTTTGATTATTACCAAAAGAAGGTGGAAAATGATTACTTAAAGGTGTATTTAATGTTTGTAAATTGAAGAAAAATTTGATTTATTTTTATCAACTACACACTCAAGCCTATCATACATTCCTCAATCCAAATACTTGGAAATTAACCAAGGGATCAACGATAGTGGAAAATGGGCATAGAATTTGTAGTTTATACATTATATCTAAAATATTTGTTAAGTGGAAACTTCTATAAGAATAGCAAATAACACCAAAGATATTTTGTTGGAAATGCTAATGTGAAAGTAATTTTTGAGATAGGCAGGGTGTTGAAACAACACTTCAAACATTTAGCACAAAAAAAACTCACCATACATCCATCTCATAACTTAACATGTAAACTAAAACAAGTAACCATGCATCACATCCAAAGCATAATGTAAATCAACACATAACACATAAGAGTTTGGTTACCTATAAACCCTCCAAGGAGAAGGTAAAATAGGGGTGGGGATGACACCCACAAATCTTCACTAATGTAGTTGTAAAGTATGGCCTATTATGGTTGCAAATTTTTGACCATAAACTAAGATCTACCCTATGAGGGGTCTACCCTATTAAAGGCTTACAAGATTGTTAGGTCTCACCTTGAGTAAAGGATTTCAAAATCAAAATCACCTATTAGAATGATCCAACACCTGGTCCTTTAGTTAGCACCTTACTGCTTGAGGTCACATCTCCTCTTTACTATTTAAACCTTAATCCTCCTGATTAGATATGTCTTCTCTAACTTTTCATGGCTTCACTCTATTCTCTTTAAATTGGTTTTAAAATGTATAACTTTGGCATAACCATATATACCACCATGATTTCCCTCTGAACTATTAGCATTTGTGTCCTCTGATATAGTTACTCTCCTTACCCCTCTTAAATAGGCATTTATGGTAATGGGATAGGTCTTAATCAAGGACTTTGGTTGATCCTTATTGTTACCTAATGCTTCCCTAAATCTGATTGGATGCATGGATTGTATAGGGATGTGTAATATTATTGGATCCTTATCTCTAAATATTGAAATTTCATGTTTCTGTTGGCCAAAAATGGTTTACATATAAGTTTGTGCCATAACAAAAATTTATGTCATAAACTGTTCACTTGGCATCAATAGGCTCTAATACTTGGCCTTCACTAGGCTCTATATGTTGTTAGTTAGCTTCTTTATAACTTAACACTTACTATTGCTCAGCACCTGAATCACTCAACATGTATTGACTACTTGACACTAGAGTACTTCAACACACATTGACTACTCAAGACTAACTAGTCATATTACTCAACATGTATTGTCTTGAGGCTTACGCTTGACATATACTATGCATGTGGCTTACACTATTATTTACTTAGATAATGACTACGTATTTTTTCACTGCCTTGTCAAAACAAAAATGAGACCAAAAATCTCCCCATTTAACATGAGTGGAAAAAACACTTCATCATTGCATTTACCTACTTATCTTATGCATAAATCAGACAATATTATCATCTTTTCTTGGCTTCAATACAAAATTTCAAAATCTTCAAAATTTACAAAATTCTTTCATTACCTTAACATGTTACTCCCCCTAAATAAATAATTCATATCATTACTATGACTCCTCTTGAGTAGATATCTACCTTGACAAAAATTCATAAAAATTTACAAAATCAAAATCTTCAATATCCCCCTTTTTTGACACTTATGTCATTTGGGTGGTACACTTATAGTGTGTTTATCCAAAAATGTCTTGTGCACATGCATGATGATTCCCAATGCAGAATCCCAATTGTATCTTGATGTATCTTGTCCCTTTTTCATTTTGTCAACTATATGTACAAGTTTATCAATAATAGGTTTCTTTGCAAAA
>CM053790.1:123846634-124199134 GCA_028749045.1 Cupressus sempervirens | reverse complement strand
ACTCTTTGCAATAGTGACAATTGTACCTTGTGCTATAATCCCAATCATAATAATTTCCATTATGGTGTACCTTTGTCTACTTGTTTTATGTCTACTTGAATTTGGATCTATATTCATATGCCTTGTGTCCATACTTTTTATAGTTGTAACAATAATCTTCAAATATGTGAGTGTTGGTGATCTTTGTCCTACGTTCATGAGCATGATGTCCTTGCTTCTTCCAGTTATGACAATGTCCCTTGAATCTTTTCTTAGGGTTTTTATTTCCAATGTTGCTCCTATAGACATTTTTTGTGTGACCTAATTTTTTGTAGTGATGACAAGTGGGCTTGTTGTATTTTTCCTTATTCTTCCTTTGTTCACCATTCCTAGATGATTCTCATTTCTTAGTAGTACAATATCCCAATCAAATTGTGTTATTGTTTGACCTTGGTGCTTCCATCAAATTTTCAAGGTATTTTATGGCTTCACTAGGCTTGTTAACATTTTCCTTCTCAATCTTCAATTCATTTGGTAGTAGGGTATTTTATGTTTTCAAAGTTCTAATCTCAATGTCTTTCCTATTCAATTCTTGATTTGCAATCATTAGCTGATTCATTATTTCTAATTGGATCCTTGACAATCTCTTCACATTTGATGACTTCTCCTCAAGTCTAAATCAACCAATAGTCTCTTGCCATCTTCAATCATGACTCTATCTTATTTAGAATTCTCTTAAGAGATTTACTCTATATCACCGATTAGAATGATCCAACACTTGATGCTTCAATTAGCACTTTACTGCTTAATGTCATATCTGGGTATGTGTAGGATCATGGTCTACCAAAAAGTGGCAATCTAAAAATTTGTAGTTTTGAAATATCTAAAACCATTTCAAAGTCTATTCCAACTTTTTTCTCACCCACCCTGATACTAAATGAAAACAATTAATATCTTTATAAGGTCTACTATATTCTTTGATACCAAACCTATATGGTCAACTTTTAAAACATCCTAAAAATGTGCTTTTGGCTTATTTTTATGTGATTTTTACTTCAAACATGTAGCTGGCTACTTTTTTATCACCAAAATTTGATGAAATAAAAAGGGTTTCTTAAGAATGATCTTATCTTTCCATAAATGTAAGATTTTTCAAATTATGAGTTTAGTAAGTAATTATTACTTATTTTCTAATGGAGTTATGTATAAAGTGTTGATTGACACACTACTTGAAAAAAACTATAAATTTCAAATGGTACAACATTTTTTAAATCTAAAAGATGCATCACATTCTATGTTTCTTCTACTATAAGGAAAAAAATGAAAAGTTGAATTTTACAAAGTTCTGAATTAGTCAAGGTTGTTAGACACAAGATTTTTTCTATTTCAAAAATACTAAAGTCAAAAATTAATTATTTATTATTTATTTAGAATAAAAATACCCAAAAAATATATGTCACATCCAAGCATGAGTCTACTGCTTATATCTAGAATATTATTAAAAAATATTATCATTTGATTTTGATTAAGGTGGTCAGACATACATCTACTTCTTATTTTTGTTCTAAAATTTTTTTAACATTGCATTAAAATTTAAAATTTTGACCAATCAATTTTTTCTTTTTCGAGATAAGTCCTAGTAGTTTAGAAACTAGATTCAATTATCTAGAGATTATTTTCTCTCAACTTTTTGATATAAAGTTAATAACAAGTAGAAAATTGCATGTTAAGTTGACATAACCCTAATTTTATAATTTTTCATTACCACTTAAAGGTATAGTTTGGTTGACCATGATCCTACACATATCCATCTCCTATTTACTATTTAAACCTTGATTCTCTTAATCAGATATGTCTTCTCTACCCTTTCACTACTTTACTTTGTTCTCCTTAAACTAATTATGTAATCTATAACTCTATTATAGCCATCTATGTGACCATGAATTCCCTCTTAACTCTTAGTATTGACGCCCTCTTACATATTTAAACTCCTTAGGGTTTGCCTGTGTTAAATATGCATTTGTGGAGATGGGATAGGTCATAATCAATTATTTTGGTTGATCCTTATTACCATCTAATGCTTCCCTTAATCTTATTGGATGCATGCATTGCATAGGGATGTGTAATATGAATGGATCCTTATCTCTAAATATCAAAAATTCATGTTTATGTTGGCCAAAAATGATTTACATAGAAGTTTGTGCCATAACAAACATCTATGGCCAAAAAGGAGAGAGAGAAAGTGTTAATTTTGGAGGAAAAAAATAGAATAAATTTAAAAAGGAGAAAAAGAATAAATAAATAATAATAATTTAGTTGTCATTTCATTTATGGAGGTGTTTAGGTAGCATTTTTTAAGTTTGTGGAAGGTTCCCTAAATGTTGCATTTAGTATTTATTTTGATCCACAAAGGAAAATAAATTTTATAATTGGACTGCATGGTGGTGCTTAGTTGTATTTGTGTGGAAATTTACCATTACTTGTAAGGAAGTTGCATTTACCTTTTATCCAACATTGGCTGTGTTTGCGATATCTTTCTTGGTAAGTGCCTATATAAGCAAGGCATATGAAATTTTGTAATCAATCTTTTGAGGTGAAAGATCTTAGTGGCAAGATCATAATTAGTGGAAGCTGTTGTCAAAAAATCTTTGGAAGTGAAAGATCTTATTGTACAAGATCTTTGCTCTGAAGTTCTTCTTGGGGAAGCCCTTTTGACTAAAGGTCTTTTCTTGTAAGCTCTTCTTTGTAAAGGCTCTTGGTGTTGAAGCTAGTTGGAATCTCTAGGTTTGGAAGCTTTATTTTTGGAAGCTCTCTCATTTAGTAAGAATTTACATCTAAATCATTTGGATAGTATTAAAAGTATTTGCAAGTATTAATAGATTCTTTGTAAAACATTTGTCTTCTATTTTTCTCCATATTGTTATGTTTTTGGTTGCGAGTTGGTAAGGGTGGTGTGGCCCTTCATCAATGGTATTAGAGCCTCCTTTCATCAAGTGCTATCAAAGCATCCCTTCATCAGTACTATTAGATAAGGAGTTCTTGAGAGTGTAAATAGATAGCTTAATGTGAGGTAGCTTGTACTAGGACCATAGTTTGGGCTAATTATGTAAATAGATAACTAGCTATGAGGTAGTTTTCATGTAGTACTTATATTAAGTGAAGTTTTTCTTATGAAGACTTCAGTAGAGAGAAGAGAAATAATAACATGAATTTTATGATTGGATGGATTCTAAGGATTCCTATACTTAAAAAATTTAGAAGGAGAATATAAGAAATATTTTTGGACTTGTAGAAGATGATGAATGAAGTAGAAGTAGAGATGGGAAAGAGAAGAGTTTTATATTACACGAGAGATGTTGATCATTATTTGGATGTGGAAAAGAAGGAAGATATAGTGGAGTATCATGCATGCGGTACAAAAGTAGAGGAATAGAATGAAGATGAAATGATTTGTGAACACAAAATAGATCGAGATGATTTGAACACTAAACTAGTCAAAGAAGAGTACAATGCCTTGGTTGGAGATAAAATAATTGAAGCAGTTACATGCCTTGTCAAAGACATGGAGTATTTTTTTTTATGAATTATGGGATGTTGAATTTGAGATGGATTTGAAAGAAAAAGATAATGGTTTATATGAGGATCTTGATAGTTATGTGTGGGATGCAAAAGAATATTTGTATGGTATTGTTGAGTTTATTTCATTCACATTAAATCCTACAAGATTGGAGGAGAATGGTAGTTATAGTTGGAGAAAGCTAATTATAGAGGATTATTGTTAGCAACATACTTGTTCCAACTAGGTGTTGGAAAGGAAGAAAGAAGGAAATATATTGACTTGAGATACTTGTTCAAGCTAGGTGTTGGAAATGAAGGAAAATAAAATATCAACTATGGCTACTTGATTTTGTGAATTCATATTCATGCAATTTTTAATACCACTAGTATATGATGTAGGAACATCTTACATCACAGAATAAAAAGGGGTGTAAACAAAAATTGGAGAAGAGAAAGTGACAAATTCTAAGTAAAAATAATAAACTAAATAAAATGGAGAAAAAGGATTTTTCATTTAACAAGGTGCATAGGTGGAATAAAAGAAAAATAATAAAAATAGTTATCATATTAGTTATCAAGGTGTGTAGCTAGCATTTTAGGAGTTTGTGGAAAATTCCTTAAATCATACATTAAGTATTTATTGTGGCCTACAAAGGAAATGTAATATTATAATTGGACCACATCATGGTTCTTACTAGTATTTGGGTGGGAATTTAATATTTTTTATAAGGTAGTTGCATTTACCTTTTATCCCACATTTGGTTGTGTTTGTAATATATTGTCTAGTAAGTGCCTATAGAAGCAAGGCATATGGACATTGTAAGCAATATTTTGAGGTACAATATCTTAGTTAGTGGTAGAAGCTTTGGATTTGAAAAATCTTAGTGTATAAGTTCTTAGCTAGGAAGTCCTTGTTGGTGAAGTCCTTTGGGCTCAAGCTCTTTGGTTGTGAGTTAGTCTTCACAGAAGATCTTAGTTTGAAAGGTAGTTTAAAGCTCCTCATTTGGAAGCTTTCTTTTTGGAAGCTCTCTTATGTTGGAAGAATTTGGAGTTCTCTTATTTGGGTAATATTGTAAGGAATTTCAAATATTAATGGATTTTTTGTAAATAATTTGTCTTCTCTTTGTCTCCATATTTTCATGTCTTTTGCTTTTCGTTAGTAAGGGTGGTATGGCCCTGCATTAGTAGTATTAGAGCATCCCTCTATCAAGTAGTATCATATTGTTCCTCTATTACTTTTTAGGGCTATAAATTCTTTTCTCCTTGTGACTTACTCTATTAGGAGTAATACAAAAAGATATATAAGGATCTACCTTTCTAAAGGATTTAGCAAGACAAATACACTATGTGCACTTTTTAAAGAGATTTAAAAATAGACTATTAAGTTTACTCTATTAAAGGATTTATAAACTACAATAATTAGAAAAAAAATCTAAACTTTGAGAAAATTAGGTGCAACTTAATTTCATGTCCAAATCTCTCTTTTATTCATCTCTTTATCTTCTCCCCTGACTGATGTCTCAAATCATCCCCTATGCTACTTAGTACTTTGCTATGTGGTAGATTTACCTTTTCATTCTTCTATAACATGCTCTTTCTAATATAAACTTAATAATAGATTCAATAAAAGAAACTTAAATTTTTTTTCCTTGGGTCTTTAGATGTAATTCATTTTCCTTTTCACTCCATGACTTAATTAGGGTTTATTGAAACTTATGAAATACACCATTGATCAAAATCTATGATCTAGAGTCATCCTTGGCATCTTATTAGCCTTCTTTTATTATAATAGTTTATACTTTTCCTTGGGATAAACACCAGTGAAATTGATCATCCCAATACATCTTATGAAATATTATTCTTGATCTATACAAACAAATTTTCCCACTCAGTAGAATAAAAAAACATAGAACTGTGTACCATTTTAAACTTCTAGGTTCTTCCTATGCATCTCTTTACATATGTTGTCATTTGGTCTCCTCATAACTTATTTAATATTGTCTTTCTCATTTAAGTGTTTTCTCAATGTACATATAGCAGCTTGGTGTATCAAATTATTAGTTACAACTTGATTCATACTTATACCTCTATTTTGTCTTGGTTCAATCAATATACTATGGCTTGGTAACAATGTTTAGTGACCAATGTCTTTTATTCTCACCAACCTTTTTGCACTAGTGACAACAATGAATTCATAGAGTACTATTCTCCCCTTTTGGCATTAGTGGAAAAAACATTATGCATGATAGCTCAACAATTGACTTAGTAGAAAAATTTAAACTCTCTATGAATATATATTACTTACTTCATAGCATGTCCTTACTCTTGGTTTAACATGTGTTTTACAAAATTATTTTCAAAAGTCCTTTTGTATACAACATTTATATAGTTCAATCATTATAATTTTTGACATAACATATACTCCACCTATATATCACTCTTGTTCATATGCATTCATCACTTACATATTTCTCCTTTTTTGAAACTTATGCCAAAACCTCAAAAATTGGAAATTTCTTCATAAAATATACTCATAATTGATCAATAATTTGTTACGAATCCTTACCATAGTATCAATTTTGGAGTACCAAATATTCTTTAATATTTTAAATATATTCTTCTTCACTATAACTTTTTCTATAAGCTCAAACACATCATCAATAATACATAGTCCAGGGTCAACTATCAGATCATTGGCCTTCCCAATGTGTCCTCTCCTATCCTCAAGATGAGTTAATAACAAATATTGCATCTTATTGATTTTAGACCTTTTCACATATTCCTATACTAATAATTCTTGTTGAACCCTTCTATAAAACTTTACTCTAGAGTAGTGAACAACATATAAACTTGTGTCATATGTCAATGCATCTTAAGTTGAATTGAAACCCTTACCAAATTTTTGCACATTTTCATTAAGTTACTAGGTGAGATGAGGAATATTGCACAACTTTTTAAACAATGAAGAAACATTTTACACAAGATCTTGTATCTTGGTAACCAAAGTATGACATGTTTTATTGTAAGATTTTGTTCTACCTTCTATAGTACATCATTCTCAAATTTATTCTCATGCCTCTCCATCAATTTTTAACTATGCATCTACATTAGGAACACTCACTTTATCAAGTAGTTGTTCCAATATGGGGGCCTTTCTTTCAAAAGTAGTATCAAGAACAATATTAAACATGGTGTCCTTAATATCAAAAATAACTTTTTTTTACTCATCTCTTTTCTCATTTGATCTTTCTCTTCTTTCCTGGTACACAATTCACCATATTCTTCCTCCTCCTCCTCTTCCTCCTTATTCTTCTCTAATGTCATTGAAATCTTAGGCTTTAATGGAGTCTTCTTCTATTTGTTTTTATATTTAGGCTAACTATTTATCTTTCTCTCTCCTTACCTATTTCCTCGGATTGGTGCTAACTACATAATAGTTTGACCTCGTGGAAAATGAGGCTTAACCTCATAATCGGTGTCTACCATCACATCTTAATCCTTCTTCACACCAACATCTAGATCTTCTCTAGTAATATATATAATTGTTAACTTATAATCTATGTCCTTCACTAGATTGTGTACATCATGCACCACACCATGAATAAAATGTTCTCAAATTCATCCTCCTTATTAGCCAACTCAACATACTATATATGCTAGATATACTCTATGTGTACATCCTCCTCAAGGCTTCTGATCTTAAAAAATTGTCTCTATGTCTTGTGACCTTTTATCTCAACTTCTTCTAATTGTCCAATTAATATTTGTAATGTCTTGTTCTTCTTTAGAAATATCTTATGATATTAATTCATTCCCTAAATCATTTATGATTTTTGAAAATCTTTTAAACAATAGCTAGGTAACTCTCCCTCATTTTTCATTTGGTATCAAGTACATAGAGCCATCTAGTTATGATTTTTTTTGTAAAATTCTTTAGGAATCATATTTCTTATCTCAAGTAATGCATACTTGAAATTTTACATCATATTAATTAAACCTTCTTTAATCTTTAATTTTTCATCATCATTTAAAGTGTGATATAGAATTTGGCTAAAAGAAACTACTCTTACAATATATATTAATGATTTAGCAACATTGTCAACACTTTCAAATCCTTTACTTCTAGCCACTCTAAACTGGTTGATGTCATATGACTCTATTTTATTAGTATCTTCTTTTATAATTAACTTTTATATTCACCTCTTGGTTTGTGGGCTTTAGGATGTACTTTCATCCTTCCTCTTTTGATAGTTTTTAAATTATGATTATGAAATTTTTATAACTCCTACAACTCATTTATTCATGGGAGGCATAAATATAGTCCTAAACTATGTGACCTTTGGACTACGTGGTGTAATTAGTTTCTTTCTCTCACCCTTCTTATCTTAACATACAATTGCTTCATGTTTTTTTCCCTCTAACCTCTTCTTCTTCAATATCTCCCTATTTTTCCTTGGTAATAATTAATATTTTTGTCTTCTTTCCTTTACCAAGGTCTTAGCCCATATTATCAATCATTCTCCTAAATTTCTTCTCAATTCTTGGAGCAATAATGTCAAGTTTGATTCTTTTAGTTTCATGTTCATAGCTAGGTGTCAAAGGGCTTAGCTTTTCTTTTCATTGAATCATTCAATAATGCTTCTATAACCACTATGGCTTGCTCAAAATCAATTTCATAATCCATAGGCTCTATCCATGCAAGTCTTATGGCAATAGCTTGAATCAATGTGTTATTAGTATCAACAAGAAAATACATGTCATATATATATATATATATATATATATATATATACATATATATATATATATATATATATATTTCTCAATAGGTTGTGGAGGTATTTTGAATCTTTGATGCATACTCTCATTCAATTTAGTGAAATATATATACATAACCTTCTCAAATTTTTCTAACAAACTCTAAATGTATCTCATAATTTGGTAAATAAAATTTCTATTTACATCTTAGTTAACATTTCCAATGGTGAGGGAATAGTTCTATAAATAAGAAAAGATACATACCAAAAGATAACCATATTTGCATGTATTTGTCTTTGTCACACAAATAGTTTTCAAGTTTTCTTTAAATTATTTAAGTAGCATCGCAGCAAGGTCTAACTTTAAACATTTGTCCACAATATTGTATGATAGATCTATATACCCACATGGTACACTGTTTGGTTGGCAAGATTGGTATATCTTGTATGCAATTACATATGCTCCAAATACTTTCTCATGATCGATAAGTTTTCAACCTTCAGACCTTTTCTATCCCACATTGCACCTATGTGAGTTTTAATTTCTTTTCATTGTATGGTCCTAATTTCTTTGACCTTATCTATAATAGGATATCTAGTCACCATTTCAATAACATCTTTTGTGATATGGATGAGCACATCAAGTGACATTGTTGAATTATGCACTATGCATAGTGCAATGTGAATCCATTCTATTTTGAGCACTTTGGGAAATTATATAGTCTTTGTCAAACCCTTGGTTTCCAAATTATTTTGTTCATATATAATTTTTCTATTTTCACATAGTTTGTTATATGTTATCTACAATTTGTACTCACCTAGTTCTCCAATTTTACAATGCATTAAGGCATGAATGTCACATACCAATTAAACCCTTGTGGTTATCAAAGACAATTCTCAAGACTCATTAATTTGAGTAGAAATTTTAGGTTGTAGTTTTTATTTAAGTTCCTTATTGTCTTCATTATGAATGACCAAAATTTTACTGACCTTTTTTATCTTGACAAATGAAGAGGTAGACTCCATTACGAGTACTAGGGTTTTGGTGAATGCCTTTAAAATTGATTTAGTTTGTTCTCTTTCATTAAAATTTCTCTTGCACATTGAATTTTTTTGTCAAATTCACTTTCTACAAGATCCAAATTCAATTGTCCACACAAAAAACTCAAATTTTCTCAATATTTCTTTCTAGATTCAAAAGCGTAGTTGTCAAAAATGAATATTTTCAGCCCTAATTTATAGGAAAAGTCACTTTTTGGGTTAAATATAAAATAATAAATTATCTTTACTATGACCTTAGTTTATACACTACCTTTAGAAATCCCTCTTAGTTACTATACAATTCTTGGTCAAGAAACACTTCCTTCATTAGCTTAGATAATAGAGTGATAATGCAAGAAACTTCTCATCCTCAGTTAACTCTCTACTTCTACTAATTGCTCTCCTTGCTAAAACTCATCAATTGCACTAATCTCAAAAATCATGAGTGTTCCTATTTCATCTTGCTAGTAATATGGACTTCATATTAATATTACAAGTTACTAATGTAAGATATAACAATACTAATTTAATTACAACATGTTCCAATATGATTTAGTTAGTGGTAGAGGTTACACCTGATCCATTGGATGAGGTTCCACTAACTTAAAAATTTGATTTACCATCTCTTCATGAATCTTATTAACATTAACTTTTCTCTCACCTTAGGTATCTTCTTCTATATCTATTCATGGTTAATGCATACAAGTTCTACTTAAATGAATGACCTTATGAAAATGATAACATGTTATTCTAGTATTTTTCCAATTACCAGGTCTTCCTCCAAAGTAGAATCTCTTAATTTTTTCTACAATGTGAGAATTTCTTCCACATGCAGTGCAATCATTCCTTGTTCTATAATTCCAATTGAAAAAGTTATAATTCTTTATTGGTACCCAATTGGACTTTTTTTGTGATCTATACTTTTGTGACTCTAGTCCAAAATTATTAAAAGTATAGAAATAGTCATTAAAATCATATCTTTTAAAAAACTTATTGAATATGGATCTACATTCATGTGCTTTATGAGAAACATATTACAATTGTAACAATAACCATCAAATTTAGGGGTAACATTAGTTCAATCAACTTTTCTCCTACAGACATTAGCCATTTGTCATGGTTTTCAAAAGTGTTAGCATTTAAGTTTTATATTTGTGTAGACATTCATTTTTATAACTTTCTTATATGTGTATCCTTTCTTAGTTATAGATTGCTTGGTGTAGGCTAATTAACTAGTCTCTCTCAATCCCCTATGTCCACTTAATTGTTCATCCAATTTTCTTATGGTTTCTTCTGATCTTCTTATTCTTTCATTGATATATTTCTCTAATTTTAGTTATTTCTTTACTTTTTCATTCTCAAAACTCCAGCTCAATAGTCTCTTTGATATTTCTACCAATATCATGGTTTTCACCAAGAAGATGATTTACCAATTCCTGATGGTTCTGGGCCAATCTCATTACATCATCATTCTTTAAATCTAGTCTTATAGTGATCATTTTTAGAGTCTATTTCTCCATTTAATAGAGATTTTGTTGTGATTGGGTACCTCATTAGGCCTTGTTTTTGGGACCCAAGTTTGCTATCAACATTGCATTATAGTTTCCTTGATCTTTCTGCATTGTTTGTAATTGCATTGTTGCTCATCTTAAGATGGGGTGTTAAAGAAAAAGGCTAATTTAATTTCATTAATTAAATTTCCTTTTCTCCATTCTTAATATTTCACTTAATGCACCTTTTGCATTCATATTTAATAATTAATTAGTAATTACAAAATAGCATTTACCTTTTAGGTTACCCTTTTCGGGTTTTGATATCCTACTATAAGGATAGATCATATGTAATTATCTAACATCTTTTTCATTTTAGAGAATACAATTTGCAAATTTTTAGAAAAAACCCTTGCGTCTTCTTGTCTTTTTATTCTCTATGATAAGTTTTTTCATGCAAGTATTCTTTGGGCTTTGTGGATTTGTTTTGCATATTTGCTCAAATCAGTCAATCTTCCTCTTATGATATTCAATCATTATTTTCTCATCCTTTACTTGCATCATTTGTTCCAAGACTTCACACATTCTTTTAGAGTGAATTTCTTTCTCTCTCTTCAAAGATTTTAGATCTAGATAATTAGGTTTTGGTTCTTCTCGATTAGATCGAATATTGCAACTTCACATTCATCTAGCATGTTTCCATCATATACTTCCTTAATCACTTCTTCCTAATATGTTATGTCTCTCATTTGATGTGCAATTTCATTCCTTCTATTTAGTGGGTAATTCAACTTCTCCTTCATTTCATTGATCTGACTCAATGCCATCTTTAGTAAAAATTTCTTATTCTCAATAGTCTTATCAAACCTATACCTTTCTATGTCTTGGATTTTTTCTTAGAAGTGATAAAACCCCTTAAAAGAGAACTATATCTTATACCAATTGTTAGAATATTTAGGAGATATGTAGTGCTGAGAGGGGGAGTGAATTAGTATTATTCACACTTTTATACACATTCAAATCTGATTTTTCCTTATGACATTAACTCGGTAGACATGCATATTCATAACTTGAATACTTGAAATAAAAATAAAAATAACTAATCTAGTGCATCATAGGCATGTAAACATAAACCATAACATAAGAAAACATGACATAGATATTTTTTTCACACAAAAATCATTGGTTAGAGAGAAAAATACGATAGGCATGTCACCCACAAACGTTACACTAGTGCAGGAAGAGGTTGCCTTGTTAGGGCTGCAAATGTCCATCACTTATGGAAACTTACTCTGTGAGGAGTAATAAAAAAATATTTCTAAGGATCTACCTTTCTAATAGATTAAGAAACATAAATGTAATGTGTGCACTCACTAAAGAGATTTACAAATAGACTATTAAGTCTACCCTCTTAAATGATTTATCTGGTACTAATCTGATTAGATGAAGCCTAGTTTTCTATCCATGTCTCTCTTATACTAAACTATTTATCACCTCCTGTTACTGATGTATCAAATTATTCCCTTTGTTTGTTGGTACTCTTCTCTATGGTTTATTTATGCTTTCTATTCCTCTACCATGTCCCATTTCTAACATAAATTTAATAAGAGCTTCAAAAACAATAACTTTGAAATGTTTTCTTTAGGACATTAAATACAATTTTTTTTCCTCTTTTATCCATCACCTAATTATGGTTGATAGAAACTTATAGAATTAACCATTAATAAAATATATGATCTAGAATCATCCTTACCATCTTTTTGGCCTTATTTTATTCTATTGGTTCATACTATGTCTTTGGATTGTCACTAGTCAAACTACTCTTCCTAATAAATATAACAAAATACTATTCTCTATCTATAAATATAACTTTTCCCATTCAATGGAGTCAAAATAAATATAGCTTTTTACCATTCCAAACTTCTAATTTCTTCCTATGTATCTCAATAGATATGTTTTCATTTAGTGTCCTCGTGACTTGGTTAAGATTGTGTTGCTTAGTTAAGTCTTTTTTAGGAGTACATATAACTACTCAGTATAAACCATGCTTAGTTACAACTTTATTCATACCTATAATATTTTTCCCATGACCCAATCTATATACTATGGCTTGGTAGCAACATTTATAAACTAATATTTGATGTTCTTATCAACTAACCATTTTTTACTAATGAAGTAACAACTACTAGGGACCTGAAATCTATTGATTTTAGGTTCTCTAAGAATTATCGCTCTAAAGAAGTTGGTCAACATCTTTTTTTTGATGAATAGTCCTTTTCAATTAAATTTACTAAGATTACAATTCACAAAAAAGGTCAACATCTTTAAGATCAATAGTGGGATGAAAAACATGCCTATGGACCTTGTTTACTTGGACATCACTAGAACCATGGAGCTAATTTTTATTGAAGGAGCTAATTGCTTTGTTAAATTTTTAGATGGTGGTACACAAAAATTGTGGATTTATTTCCTTTCTAATAAATTATATACTTTTTTTCTAATTTAAAAATAGTTAAGGCTCTTGTTGAAAATTGAATTGGGAATAAGATTAATTTCTTAAAAACTAATGTTAGGGAAGAGCTTTCTCCTTGAACATTGACTCTTTTTATGTGGAAAATAATATCTATAGGAAAAGGGATTTTTCCCTTAATCCTTAAGAGAATGGAATAGGTAAAATGTTAAAATGAGCCATAAATGAGAGAGCACATTGTGTGCTCTCTAATGCTGAATTGGGTAAATAATTTTGGGGTGAGACTTGCAACACAATAGTTTATTTCACCAATTAGAGTCCCTCATCTTAGTTAGATTTTGGTATCCTAGAGGATGAATGGGTTGGTAAAATGATTTACTAACAACACTTTTTTGTATCCAAATGTTATGTTTATGTTCATATCCCAAAATAAATGGAGGAAAATATATATGTTAATCATAAAAGGGTATATTTATTGGTTATCATGAGGAACAATATGCATACAAAATTTAGAATCCATTGGGAAAGAAGGTTATTCATATTTTTGATATTGTCTTCAAATATTAGAGGAAGCTTATGTGTTAATCTCTAAATTTAGAAATACCTAAACGCAGAGGTATTCTAGTGATAATTTGTAGGAAGTTCCATCTACCAATTTACATTCACCCAATGATGTCTTGTCTCCTCCATTTAAACAACCAACAAATTGAAACTTGACTTTTTAAATGCCAAATATAGTCATAGTGAACCACATAACACTATCACATGGATGACATAGCACTATCAAATGGACAATATCAAATATGATACATGATCTATATTATGACAAGACATTAGATAAGAGTTATTAGAAGACATTTCCCCTAACATTAACATTCTAATTAGAGAGAACAAGTGAAAATATGGGATTAAAAATAATTTTCATCACCCATTATCCTTCAACATAAAATTTTATAATTAACATATGTTATCTACAATATGGAACAATAATAAGATATCCTTGAATGAATTAGACACTCCATTCCATAATATTTTTGAAGTAGAAATTTGAGGAAAAATAATCTTACTCTAACTTGACTTATTGTGCTCAAGACCTTGTGATCAATAACTCATGGGGTGCAATGTCTTCTATACACAATGAAAGATGTAAGAGAATGTAGTTAAATGATATACCAAATAATGAAAAGAATCTTTCACCAAATAGTAAATGGTGGAAACTTTAAAATTCTTAAGAACTCTAGGAAAGCACACACTTCATCACAAGATTGACCTCATCACTATGATCAAAAAAAAAAAATGTTCATGGTTTCACATAATTGATGAATTTTTATTGATAGTATGCATGGAGAAATGAACAAATATATCCTTGTTGATCCAAAACTCATGTTGCCTGTTAGTGTCAAACACTTCATCATTCACAAGGAAGGATTATTCACTCATCACTATGATAACTTCATCCTATATAGGATGAGCTAACTATTGAAGTGCCAAGAAGTAGTTACTTCCAAGTGAGCTAATGCTCACCGAGTTCTCTAGATATTGCCAAGTTAGTATGAGACAACAATTGATGGAAGATGATATAGAGGCTAAGTTATTTAGTTCATGTGGAGGATAATTAAGACCAAGGCACAACATGAAGAAATAATTTATGTCAAATGTCAGTGTGATGCAAGTGCCAAGTAACATAGCTTAAAATTATTTTCTAGAATGACACCAAATACTATCTAAACTATTTTTATCAAGATGGAAGTGTTTTCTGAAGGTCAAGGAGATAATTAAGGAGGTGATTACATGTTAAAAGGAAGATCATTTACCCCTATGAAATAGAATCCACCAATCAAAATTATTCAAAGACAAAGTGGCAAAAGGATTGATTATAGATCATTGATTTGGATCTAGAAGGTTTGCTAAAACATCTATTTAAGGATCGACTATGACATAGTTTATAGTATGAGTATGAATGAGGACTGCACATGAAGAGAATACATACATGAAGAGTGAAGATTTGGAGGTGAATCAAAGAGCCTAGATCAAGAGGTGTAGTGAAGAGTTTTGATTAGAGATAGAGGAGATCTATCATAGTAAGGTGATTATATTTCACAAAGGAGACCTATTATCAAGAATTTAAGTGCTAAATTAGGGATCAGGTAGTAAATATTCTAAAAAATTTTTCAAGGTTTAAATATCCTAACAAAGTAATCACTAAGTTGTGCTGTAAAATCCTTTAACCAAGGTAGAACCTAGTAGTTCTTTTAGGCTTTAATAGTGTGTACCCCTCATATGGTAGATCACCAAAAGTGATCAAATCATTATAGCCTTAACGGGCACAACTTTATTTCTATAGTAGTAAAGATTTTGTGGCTTTCATCCCCACAACAATTTTACCCTCATCTTGGAGTGTTTCTGAATTACCAAATATGTGTGTTTATGTGTTATGTGTTTATGAATTTACATTCATGAAGATAGTGTTAGAATATATAGTCCACCAATATAACTTAGAAGAGGGGGGGGGGGGGGGGTTGTAAATCAATTATCCAACTATTATCACAATGATCAACCTTAATAAATCTTAACCATATGAGAAATATAATGAGAAACCACAAAAGACACTCATGCAAAATAACACTAGATATGTTAACTAAGGAAGCCCTTGATTCAAGGGAAAACCCTAGTGGGGATGGTACCAATAGTATGATATACTAATATAAATATTCTTTGTTAGAGGATGTACCCTATTGGGAGTCTCTAACAACATTTAGTATATATCAGTCCTTGTTAGGAGACTTTGAACCTTGTTAGGAGATTCCAGCCCTCTTAGGAGTTGTGGCAACACTGTTAAGATATATAGAAGGTAGATAAACCTAATTATGTCCAAATAGCTTCAAGGGAAAGACCAATGAACCCACTGTCCAAATGATCTTTCTATTGTTTCTTGAAGAATAATAGAAATGTATAGTACTATTCTTTCCTCTTTCTTTTTCTTGTCAACTACGCTTCTTCTCCTTCTAATCTTGATACCAATCACCAAATTTTCATTCAATAATGTTGAAAAAAATTTGTCAATTGTATATTGTCTTTGATATTAGACAAAATGTCATACATTCATCAGTCAACATCATTCAAGGTCACTCGAGCAATGAAGACAATTTTCTATTGATGTTGAGCATCTCTATGTTTTCCAAGTTTAGTTTTTAGTTTCTACCAAGTTCACTCAGGAGACAAATGAAATTTGGATGGTGACAAGTGTTAACTAATGTCACTTGATTACCAAAGAAAATTTTCTGAAGAAAAGGTCTACCAAGTTTACTCAGGAGACAAAGAGAGTTGGCTTGAAAACTAGTGTTAACCAAGCTGACTTGGTTAATAAAAGAAAATAGCTTCTAAGCTAGTGTCTACCAAGTAGGGTAGTACATTGAAGGATTTTCTAGTTTTGGGTTATTGATTTAAATAAGAAAAATTTACTAGTTTTAACTAACTAAGAAGATAAATATTATTTATTGTAAGTTGTGTTCAAGCCAACTTGACAATGTATAAGATATATATGTAAGGTCAAGTTGTTGGATTTGAATGATTAAGACTATGAGAAAAA
This sequence comes from Cupressus sempervirens, assembly GCA_028749045.1. Lineage (NCBI taxonomy): Eukaryota > Viridiplantae > Streptophyta > Pinopsida > Cupressales > Cupressaceae > Cupressus > Cupressus sempervirens. The sequence goes on along the minus strand of CM053790.1, from coordinate 124,182,250 downwards.
TAATTCTTAGAGGAAAAACAATTTGAAGGATAACAAGAATATCCTTATGGAGCTGCAAAGATATATTTGATTAAGGGGGATCAAGTATTGAAGCTAGAATTTAGATCTGTAATCAGCAATTTAGTTTCACAAATCAAGTCATTCTTATTATTATTCTCTAACCATTGTAGAAGTGATCTAAATCTCCTAATAGAGTTGGCTTAACAACCATTTTTAAATCCTCTAACAAGGTGACATTTCAAGAATTAAGTGTCTAAAGTCCTCTAACAAGGCCAGTCCTAATAGGGTTATTAAATTGTCTAATAGGGTCATGCCTAATAATGTGTTTTTTAACCTTTAAAAGAGTTGGCCCCTAATAGGGATCACTTTAGAAGAGTGAAAATCAGTAACAAGTTGCAATTGGTGGTTTTTCTAAAATTGGGTTTCCACATTAAATCTTGGTATCACTTGTGTTCATGATATTTACTTTCATGTGTATGCAACTAAGTTTAATTAAGACTAATCATAGTTGACACCTTTAAGATCAATTATTGCCAAGTAACAATTAATTTTTAGTATTTGTTGAGTTACAACACCTACTAGTGCTAACTGAGTGCCTATGTTTTTGTTGAGTTATAGCAAAAGACAATTTATCAGAATTTATGTTTTAAGTTGTGTTGACATCTAAGGAATCTAGGATTTATTTTTATGGTAACTAGTTCACCCTTCCCTCTTAGCTGATCCTCTTATATTTCCAACAATTGGTATTAGAGCTTTTGGTGCGTGCAAAAAATGTTTCAAGGACCTAAGCTAAAGATTAGGATGTCTTATAGAAGAGAGATTCCCAAGTTGAACATAGACAACTTTATAGCATGGCAAGAACTTATGAAGTTGCATCTAGAAACCATCAATGATTCAAGTTTGAAATATTTGAAAAATTCTTAGAAAGATCCTACTAAAACATTAATATTTGAAGAGATTTTTGAAAACAAAAATCATAATATCATGATTATTGATAGTGTTTATGCTCTCAAGTATGCTGAATTTGATGAAGTCAAAGGTTGTGCTACTACTCATGAAATGTGCATTAAACTTAAGGACATCTATGGATGTTATGACAATGTAAAAAGAGCTAAAGTAGAAAGTCTTAAAAGTTAGTTTAATCATATGAAAATAAGATAAGATGAGATCATTGTGAAATATGTTGATTGAATCAAAGAAAGTGTAAGTGCAATCAAAGCCTCTGGAGGAGAAATCAATGATAAAACAATTGTAAGTAAAGTACTCAAAACTCTTCTTCCTATCTATGCAATTAGATAATTTGATATTCAAGAGATGAGATGTGATCCAAACAATAAAATAAATCTAGATCCTCTAGTGGGAAGATTGACAGCTTTTGAATTGGATAACTATGATAATTATGTTCCTAGTTCCAAAGGTATCGAGTCTACATTTTAAAACAAGCTTTCACTCAAGAAGTGAGGAAAATAAAAAGCTAAGGAATATAAAAGTGAAGAAGAGGAAGAAAATTTTGATAGTGATCTTGAAGCCATTGAAGACCTATTTTCAAGGAAATATCCTAGAGGAAAAGGAAAGTACAAAGGCAAGATTCCTCTAACCTTTTTTTCATGTGAAGAAGTTGGTTGCATTGCTACTAGGTCTCTAAAAAAGGAGACCAAAGAAGAAAATAAAATAAAATGCACAAAGACAAGAAAGAATTCAAGAGTTACAAGGACTAGAAAGAAAAAGGTAAGAAATCTTGTTTTATGGAAAAAGATTGAGATAGTAGTGATAATGATGAAACAGTCTATATAGCTATAAAAGATGAATTAGAGGATGAGTCATAAAAGATGGAACTTATCTATCATGTGATTAAAAATGATACATGGATTATTAATAGTGGTTTCTCTCATCATATGACTTGTGAAAAAAAAAAATTTGAACACATGGAATAGTATGATTGAGGAAGTGTTAGATTGTGAAATAATGAACCTTGTTGTGTAAATGGAAAAGGTTGTATTTCACTAACCATTGAAATCAAATGTGAAAATGTCTACTGGGTGGAAGGACTAAAGTATAACCTATTAAGTGTGGCATAATTTAATAAAATTGGATTCAAGGTAGAATTCATGAATGGGAAGGTCAAGTTGCTAGATGGAAAAGGAAATCTAGTTAGGTCTAGTAATCAAATGAAAGGAAACTTGTTCTACCTAGATCTCAATGAAAGTTCATGTTTTATTGCTCAAGTAGAAGAAATTTGGTTATGCAATAAAGGGATATGTCATGTGAATTTTGAAAATTTGATATAGATAAGAAAAACCAACTGAGTAAGAGGTATTCCTAGTTTGAGGAAACTTGATATGGGCCTATGAAAAAATTGTCAAATTGGAAAGATGGGAAACACTAGCTTTAGAAGCAAGAACTTTCATTCAGAAGAAGTCTTGGAGCTAGTTCATATAGACCTTTATGGACCTATTGGAATAGAAAGATACAGTGGAGATAAGTATTTCATTTTATTTGTTGATGACTATTCTAAAATGATGACTATAATGTATTTAAAAGAAAAAAATGAAATTTTAAAAGTTTAAATGGTATTTGGCAAGAGTAGAGAATGAAACTTAAATGTCTAAGGTCAAATAGAGGAGGTCAATTAATCTCTAATGAATTCAATGAATTATGCATTAAGAAAGGAATCTAAAGACAAGTATCAACACTTGGTACACCTCAGCAAAATGGTACAATAGAAAGAAGGTAAATATCCATTATGGATTGTGTAAGAACCTTCATCATAGAAAAGAATGTTGCAATCAAATGCTAGATGGAAGAAATCAGTACTACATTTCATACCTTGAATAGAGCATACCTGAAGAAAAACTCAAATCAACCACCTTATGAATTATGGTATCGCTACAAACCTAACATAAGATACTTGAAAGTATTTGGTAGAAAATGTTATATCTTGAATGAATCTAGGAAAAGTAAAATTTTTTGGAATTACAAATGGAAAACATATTACTTCTGAGAGGGGGCGTGAATCAAAAATTCAAACTTTAGCTATTAAATCTTTCACCATTCATTAGATACATGTAATATATGAACTAAAAATAATATGTAAAGCACATACATTTGAATCATGTAAGCATAGAATCAAACACACACACTTAACACTAAATATGATTACCCAAAAACCCTCCAAATGAGAAGGTAAAACTAGAGTGGGGATGACACCCACAAATCTTCACTACTGCATCAATAAAGTGTAGCCAATTAAGGTTACAATGGTTTAACCACGAAACATGATCTTCACTATGAAAGGCATGCCTTATTAAAGGCTTACAAGGACTATTAAGTCCCACCTTGTTAGATGATTTTAGAAACTTGTTAGAAGTGTGCCTGGATAAAGGACTTCAAAACATCCTCTTGGAATGTCACCCTATTAAAAGAGTTACAATAGCCTTTTAGGACTACTTTGCCTAGGAGATTTAACTAAAATCACCTATTAGGATATTTTAGCATAGATCTTGTGATTGACTTTGTGTACCTGATTAAAGATTAAATCCATATAGTGTCCTTCTTGATCCTCTTTGATCTGATATAATTTTTTTTGTATTGTTCATTTTTTTATTCTCCTCCAACTAATTTTACAATTCACTCTCATTGCTAAGTCACCTTGAGTGCTCTATGAAAAAATTCAATCATTCACCCCTTGTTACATCTTGTAACATAATCTCTTTCAATTTCTTGATTCCTCATAATTTTTGGGGCTTCATTTTTCCTAGAAAGACTTTGGTGGCTTAGGGTTAGGTATGAATCTACAACTAAGATTCATCCTTTTTGCCACTTAATCCTTCCTATTTTCTAATTTGCTACATGCAAATACATAGGAATTCTACAAATAGATTTGTCCTTATCTTTAATGAATCAAAATCTAACCAAAAGTTAGTTTGAAAATGGTTAACATAGTTGTTTGTGCAATCACAAACAAGTATATCTAATTTGTGTTACTCGACACTTGAAGTTATTGACGCTTGACACATATTGTAATTATGTTTATAAATCAACAACATCTACTATTTACTTAGCAATTGAATTACTTAGCATGGTCTATCTACTTAGAACTTGAGTGACTCAACACATGAGTGGCTTGGCACTCATTACAGCTCGGTATATTCTTGTATTTACAAATTATACTTAGCATGCATTACTAGTTTGGCATAATCTAAGTAAATGTCTTAAGTGTGTTGACACTTAATTGTCAAAAACAATCTAAGATCAAAAATCTCTCCTTTTGACATGAGTGTCAAAAACACTTAACTATAAATAATCAATCTAATCTTATCGAGTATAACGTATTCACAACTCTGCTTATATACAAAACTTCAAATTTTCAAAATTTTGTAATAACCAATATACCTCAAAATTTATAACTCCCCCTAATTTAATGTGCCTATTTTTCATCCAAAGATCTATTCTCCATTCTAACTAGATTTGTCTCTTATTGATAGTCTTTGTATTCAATGTATTTGCAACTAATGCACTATCTTTAGCTGATATATGTTCTGCCTTGTTTCTATTTTTGCATTCTATTTCTCAAAATGTATATCACTAGGGTAAAAAAATAATTTAGCTCCCCATTTCATTATTCTCTTCATGCTTTATCTACTCATTTTCCTATTTTCTCCCCCTGTGATACCTCTTACTTTTCTCTCTCTCCCCTTTTTATTGTTTTATATCCCCCTTTTTGACACTTATGTCAAAGTGTCTATATGGTTTGAGTATATTTGTCCAAAAAGGATTTGTGTAATTCCATAATTATCTTCAAAGCAGCATCTAAGTTGTAACATGCAACATCTAGTGACTTGAGTTGGATTGCTAGCTTGGATGCTAGGTGAACTGGTCCATCTAATGTAGAAAGATGAGGATCTTTCTTTAACAAAGTTTCTGCATATCTTAGCTCTTTATGTAATATTTCCATATATGGAATGATGGAGGCTTGAATTTATGTTAGCTTGGATCTTATATTAGCTACTTCTACTATTAACACAACTACTTGACTCTATGATTGAAGAAATGTGTGAAAATGCTTCTCACTCTGAGCTAGGTTTTGATGTAGTTGCATACTTGATACATTGAGATTTCTCTCCAAACTTAGAATTCTATGTCTTGTTTCTTGAGTGAAGAGTGTTGGGTTACATAGTTTAGTGTATAATGAGAAAATAATCTCTAATACCTTCTTCACATCTTCAACCTTTGTGGTTAGTGCAACTTGAGTAAGTGCAATCTCACTAGATATTTTCTCATTCACTTTACTATGTAATTTCTTCTATAACTACTAAAGAAGTTTTGCACTTGTGTTACTATTTTCATTATTTATCTTTTCAAAAATTTCTAATAATTTTTCCAATAGAGTATTTGATTCTTCAAGTGTAAGTATTTTGAATGCATCTAAAGAGATTTCCTTGATGTCTTGTAATGCTTGCTTTGCCTAAATTCTTGTCTAAGCACCTCTTGGTGCTTCTTCTTTCCTAAATCTTGTTGCAACATGTTTATTTTTCCTAGTTTCATTGTTGCATAATCAAACTGAGGTATCACTATTTCTTCATCTAATGTTACATCACTATAGTGAGTTACCTTTTTCAGTTTTTCTAGAGCTTGAGCCTAGTACTGAAATTTGTATTGGTACTGCCTGTGTGCTCAACTTTTGAAATATTTTTGTAGGAGTTCCTAATGTTATTAATGATACCAATTCCTAAATAGCTCCTTTCTCCTTTTCCTTTGGTGTATCCTTTCTCTCTTTATATCTACTCTAGTCAATCAAAATGATTGGACTTGCATCTTGTTGTTGTGTTGTAGGTACATATGTGTCTATCTATCCTTCTTATTTTGTTGTTGTCTCCTTTTCCTCTTCTTTGGTACTCTACCCCTGCTCAACTATGTCTTCTTTTACATTTGTGTTGACCTTTATGGATGTGTCTATTGATGTTTGAATTAAGGGTTGAGCACTAGTAGCTAAAAGGATGGCAGAAGGTGGTTCTTATGTATTTACCTTATCCCTTGTGATGTTGGCTACTACCTTCTAAAGATCATGTACACTACCCAATACTAGATTTTCACATGATAATCTTTCTTTTAGTGTGGATTGGTCAAGAATATTCTTTAGATATTCTACAATTAAAGGATTGATGTTATGAGTTGAACTATCAAGAAAATACTTAATAGTTATGGTTTCTACAGGTATACTAGTATCAACACTGTATTCTTCCTACTACTCTTCGGTTGTAGCCATGTCTTCATCTTTCGTTTGTGTTTCCTCCTTAGTATTATCCTTTTATTTTTCTTCCTCCTTTTCATCCTCCTTATCATTATTATCATCACCATTATTTCTCCCCTCAAAGGGATGTTCTTCTCCTTGTTTGACAGTTGTCAATCCATAAATCAATTTCCATATTTGAGTGGATTTCCTCACAATATGTTCATTAATTTTTTAAGAATATTAAATGCCTTGTATTTTGGTGCAAATATACCACCATATTTCTTGTTGTCCTTGATAATCTATCCTTTTGTCAATTCTAGCATTACCTAGGCTAATGCAAATTCTCTAATTTGTTTTTCTAGGTTTAAACAATAATGCAATTTATTTTGAAAAATAGTATATAATTCCTTTGGCATGGTATTATCTAATTCAAGTGGAGTGTTCTTGAATTTTGACATCATTTCATATATTGATTCTTCAATCAAATTCTTTTCTTCTCTACTGAGTTTTTCAAAATTAATTCTTTTTAATCTAGACAAATCTACATTATTTCTAACATTCTCAAAAATATTCTCAAGATTGAATTTTGGTGGATAACTTACCACTCTAAATTGGCCTGTATCCTTTGATTGTTTTCTCTCATCATTAGTTTTTTGTTGTGCAATGTATTTCCTTCTTTGTTTCTTTTGTTCACAACCTCCTTGTTGGCTTTTTCTTTGGCTTTCTCCTTGGCCTTTTGTGTGGTGGCCTATGTGCTTTCCCTGGTTGTTGGTGTTGTTGGCTTTCCTAGGCTTGGATTAGCAATCTTCTTAACCTTTGTCTTTGTGATAGGTTGTGCTTTGGCCTTTCTCTTCTTAGGTTCTACTTGTACTAGTGCTTCCTTACTTCCTCAACACATTCTACCTCTTCTTCATCCTTATCTTCTCCCAATTCTTGGGTTCATGTAGGAGGTTCTTGAGCTTGTCCTTATTCTTCCTCTTCATCCTCTTCATCATCTTCTTCCTCTTCACCTATGCCTTCACCAAATTTGTGCTTTAATTTCTTCACCAATTTGTCTTTATTCTTCAATGTGGAGGTTTTCTTCAACTCCATCTCAACTTTGGAATTCATAACATCATAGTTTCCAAATACTTTAGTTGATTTATCAACTTCTTGAGTAAGAAGGGTAGTGATGGTAGCCGAGGCTTTGTCAACATTAACCTCATAGCCTAAGGGTCTTAGCCATCTTACCCTAGGTATGAAAGCCTATATATATGTATAGTCAATATCAACAAGAAAATATATGTCATTATACTACTACTCAACCAAAGAAATAGGTATTCTTATCCTTTGTTTAATAGACTTCTTAAAGTCTTCCAAACAACTAGTCATGATAGTCTCAAAGTTATCCCCCATTTGCTCAATATAATCATTGAATTGAACTGCAATTGATCTATTTTTCTTCTACCTAATCTTACCAAAAGATGGTAATGTGTTTCAAACATAGAAAAATATGAAAATTAGGATTTCTCTGAACTTTCCCTGTTCAATCTTGGTTTTTCTAATGGCACCTAGGTTCTCCATTATTTGTTGCAATTGTAGTCTAGCTAGATCATAGGTATGATCCAACTTTACAATTATATAGTGTAGATCTATTGCAATGAAAAACTTGATTGATAAAACTTATGAGAAATTACCCTTATGGAAAAGTCAAGTAGTGGGTCTATGATGGTATCAATTGTCATTCCACATTTGTTCCATTTGGCTCCTGTGTTTTTCTCAATGACCTCCTTTGAGTCACTTCGTAGGGTCTTTGGCTAATCCAGGGTTGGAAAACTAGTCACCCTATGAACTACTCTCTTTTAAATTTGATGGGACCATCTTCCAACCATAACCATCCATGATGTATTCTCCGCAACACTATCTTGATCTATTCAGTTTTGAATACCATAGGGAAATCTAGGGCATGGGTCAAACCCTTCCTTTGAAAAATCTTATAGTATTCTTTCAAAATGTCCTTTTAACACAATTTTTCATAGGCTTTTCTTATTTCCATGTCACCTATTCCTCCCATTTTGCAATTGTAGCATTTTTTGATGTCTTCGACCATTATGACTTTCAGGGGAATCATGGAAAGTCCACCTGATGAGTCTTGTTTGTATGCAACATCTAGAATTACTCTAAAATTTGGTTGTTTTACTTCATAACTAATTTAACATTCAAAACTTTCTTGACCCTCTACATTCCTTGAACTGGATGCCATTTGACAAGCTAGGGTTTATACAAATTTGAAACTATGTGACTCGGCTTATGAAGAATACCTTGGAAATTTGATATACTAATGTTGAATCATCACTCAAATCTTTGAAAATACTTTGAACTTGGTTTTGAGTCCCCTTCTCACTCTTCTCACTCTCATTTGAATTTTTAATGATGAAAAATGAGTGAAAATTGACCTTATACCCTTCAAAACTTTGCATTTAATCCTCAATGCTTGTACAGCTATAAACTTGGCATAAACATAATTTTTGTTCCATTCAGCATCTACTGACATGACCATCACTCAATAACTATTATAGGCTTAACATCAACTAGCTAGCCTAGTAGCTTCACACTAACTAGTATTTCACTGAACATACACAAAGAACTTTTCATGCTCAACAACAACATGAAAACTTGAAGATTTTACCTAAATTTTCTATAGCTTCTTACATATTTATTCATGTTAATCTATTCCTTTTAGTACTTACTTCTTTTGGAATATATGTATAATATAATACTTTAAAGTATGAGTCCCACACACCTCTTGTTTACTTAGTTTGATGAAGTGTGACCACTTGACCCATTGGGTTAAGTGATCCCTTCTCCATTTGATGTATTACAACCATCTTTATTTCTCCATGTATCATTCATATCATTCTTGATGTGTTCAACATCTTCTTTGCCTTTGCCTTTATCAAATTCACAACTTGTTATCTTGGACCTAGTTGGACAATGTTTACTGATGTGACTAGTCTTCAAACAAAAAAAAACATGTATTTTGACTCAACAACCTCTTGTAATTACCATTAAAGTGAGTCCTACTATAGTTTTTAGGTAAATGTCCATATTCTTGATAGTAGTGAATGTTATATCTTGTATTCTAATCCCAGTCATAAGAATTTCCATAGCTTCTTACCTTTGTTGGCTTGCTCGATGACCATTTGGACTTGGATTTGCATTCAAAGGCTCTATGTCCATACTTCTAATAGTAGTAAGAATATCCTTCAAATTTTGATACATGCATGGCTCTCATTCTACATTCATGTGCCTGATGACCTTGTTTATTGAACTTATGATAGTGGACTATGTTTCTATGCTTACCATTCTAATTTGTGTTCTTATTCTTGCACACATTAGAGGTATGCCCTTTCTTTCCATAATGATAACAAGTAGGTTTGAAATTCTTACCTTTGTTTTTCCTTTCCTCAATAGCTTTGGATGATTCTCCTTCTTCAGTGCTTGTGTAGCCCAATCCTAATGTATCTCTATTGGATCTAGGGGATTTTAGCAATTTCTCAAAGTAATTGATGGCTTCATTTGACTTGTTAAAACTTTCAAAAAATTATTTTTCCCTTTTCAGCTCATTCTATAGTTGTTCATTTTTTAACTTCAATGTAGTTGTCTCAATGTCCTTGACATTTAACTCATGATGAGAATTCATCATTTGGCTTAAGGTATCCAATTGCATTTTTGAGATCTTGGATAGGTCTGTTGACTTCTCTTCCAATCTATTTCTTAGAATTCTTTTGTCTTCTTCAATCAAAGCCTTGTCTTCTATAGCTTTCTTCTTTTGTTCAGTCACCTCACATAGCAGTATAGCTTATGATTCTTGCTCCAACTTGAGATTTTTGATTTCTTCAACTTGTGCTCTATTCTCTTCGATTAGATCTATAATTTCTACATCTAATTCATTGTATTTACCATCTACAAATAGCTTTGTGGTATCAAACTATTTGTATTTTGTGTCATTTTCTTCTATAACAATCTCTTTCATTCTCTTCAAAGAACTCTTAAGCCATCTCTAGCTTCATTTAATTGATGTAGTATGAGATGCATTTCAATCTCCTAGTTCTCAATGGTCTTTCTAAATTCGTAGACTTCCATTTCAATATCTTTCCTCTAAGCTACAAAGCTTCTTCTTTTGAGAACTTAGCTCTAATACCAATTGTTGGAATTAAAAATGGAAAACATATACTTTCTAAGAGGGGGGGTGAATCAGAAGTTCAAACTGTAGCTATTAAATCTTTCACCATTTATTAGATGCATGTAGTATATGAACTGAGAATAATATGTAAAGCATGTACATCTAAATCATGGAAGCATATAATCAAACACACACACTTAACACCAGATATGACTACCTAGAAATCCTTTGAATGAGAAGGTAAAACTAGGGTGGGGATGACACCCACAAATCTTCACTATTGCATCAATAAAGTGTAGCCAATTAAGGTTACAATGGTTTGACCATGAAACATGATCTTCACTATGAAAGGCGTGACTTATTAAAGGCTTACAAGGACTATTAAGTCCCACCTTGTTAGATGATTTCAAAAAATTGTTAGAAGTGTGCCTAGATAAAGGACTTCAGAACATCCTCTTGGAATGTCACCCTATTAAAGGATTTACAATAGCCTTTTAGGACTACTCTTCCTAGGAGATTTAACTAAAATCACCTGTTAGGATATTTCAACATAGATCTTGTGATTGGCTCTTGTTGCATAATTAAAGACCAAATCTATACAGTGTCCTTCTTGATCCTCTATGATCTAATATAATAATTGTTGTATCCTTGAGTTCTTTGTTCTCCTCCAACTAATTTTGTAATTCACTCTCACTGCTAAGTTACCTTGAATCCTTTGTGAACAAATTTGATCATTTGCTGCTTGTTACCTCCTATAACATAATCTCTTTCACTTTCTCAATCCCTCATAATTGTTGGGCCTTCATCTTCCTTATAAAGACTTTGGTGGCTTAGGGTTAGGTATGAATCTATGGCTGAGAATTATCCTTGTTGCTTCTTAATCCTTCCTATTTTTTGATTGGTTGCATGCAAATACATAGGGATTATGCAAATAGATTTTTCCTTATCTTTAAAGAATCAAAATCTAACCTTAAGTCAGTTTAAAAATTGTTTACATAGTAATTTGTGAAATCACAAACAAGGCTTTTACAATTGAGAGTCAAAAAATGAATGTCAAAGGTGATGAAGGCATATTCCTAGGATACTCCTATAGAGGAAGAGCGTATAAATGTTTGAATTTATCAACTCACAAGATTATAGAAAGTGCACATGTAAAAATTGATGAGTTTGCAGAAAAGAGTGAAGAGGAAAGAAGCAAAGATTGAAGATTATAGAAGATTTGTGTACTATGAACTTGATGTATTCTCTAATATCAATGGAAGTTAGGAAATTTCATCTACCAAGTCCCCAAAATCTCAAGAGGTACTCAAGTTGAAAATAGTGCAAACTATGTCACAGTCTAAAGGGCTCGAATCACAATCAGTGGCTCTTGAGCTAATGACAAAGAAAACCAAGTCAGAAGGACCCAAGTCACAGAAAATGGGACCCGAGCTTGAAAATCATGCTAATATGGGTGAGACAAGTTCTAAATCCAAAGTACCTATATTAGCAAGATATGTCAAAAGGTATCATGGACCTAAGTAGTTTATTGGAGACAAGTCTAATGGCACAATGACAAGAAACAAATTGAAAGATACATGTCTACTTGATCAATTTGAACCTAGAAATTTTGAAGATGCCTTGGATAATGAAATTTGGATTGAAATTAATAAATGAAGAAATAGAATAGATAGAAAAGAATAAGATTTGGATTATTATTCCTAGACCAAAGGATAAAAATGTGATTGGCAAAATGTGAGTTTTCATAAATAAGTTGAATGAAGATGGAAAGTTATAAGAAATAAAAAAATGTTAGTTTGAAAAGGTTACTCTCAAGAGGAAGGTATTGACTATGGTGAAACTTTTTCCCCTATCACAAGATTGGAAGGTGTTAGAACTTTACTAGCATAAGCAAGACATAAAGGTTTTATTGTTTGTCAAATGGATGTGAAATTTGCATTCCTAAATGGAATTATTAAGGAAGAAGTTTACATTGAAAAACAATAAGGTTTTTTAGATCCTAGCAAAAGGGATATGGTTTTTAAACTACAAAAATCATCGTATGGACTAAAGCAAGCTCTGACAGCTCGGTATGAAAGACTTCACAACTACTTGACAAAAATTGGTTTTCAAAGAACAAATGATAACAATAGTCTATATATCAAAGGATGGACTAGACAAGAAGATTTTATTGGTAGAAATATTTGTTGATGACACATTGTTCAATGGAAATGATGACTTGTGGAAAGCCTTTTCAAAAGAGATGAGTAAAGAATTTGAGATGTCTATGTTTGGTGAGATAAAATTCTTTGTTGGATTACAAATTCAAGAGAAGAAAGATGGTATCTACATTACTCGCTCCAAATATATCAAGGGAATTCTAAAGAAATTTGAAATGAAGGATTCAAAGGCAGTTGGAATACCTATGTCTACTAGATATAAGCTTTCCGAAGAAATGATTTCACGGAGGTAGATCAGACCACATACATATCAATGATTGGTAAACTATAGTATGTTGTATATACTAGGCCTAACATTGCTCTTACAATTGGTATGGTGGCAAGATTCTCAGCTAATCCAAAAGAAAATTATATGATGGCAATCAAGATAATCATGAAATATCTAAATGGTACTAATGAATATGGATTATGGTATAAGAAAGGAGGCAACCTAGAGTTAAAAGCCTTTACTAATTTTGATTGGGTAAGAAGAATTGATGGTGGAAAGACCACCAGTGGTGGGGCATTCTTTCTTGGTAAAATACTAGTGTCTTGGAAAGAAAAAGAAAAATTGCATCTCCCGTTCAACAAAAGAGGTAGAATATGTTGAAGTAACAATCAATTGTTCCAATATTATTTGTTTCAAGAAATAGTTGGAAGGTATGAAGATGGAAATCAAGGATCTAATGGTTATATTCTATGATAACACCAATGCAATCAACATATTAAAAAATATAATGATGCATACCAAGACCAAACACATTGCAATAAAATATTATTTCTTAAGAGAACTGGTGCAAGACAAGGAAGTAATGTTGGAATATGTGAATACTAATGAATAGATTGTAGACATATTGACCAAGCCATTACCTAAAGATGCATTTTTGTATCTAAGAGGTAAGCAAGGGGTCATTCTCCTATCTAAATCTCACTAAATAAATTTTATTGATGCATTAACTGGTGCATGCTAAAGATTAGTCAAGTTGATATCGTAATGGAAGAGCATATTGCATATGAATCAATACTTCAAGTACACTAGAAACTACATCATTCATGGTCTTTGGCATGACATGTCAAAGAGGGAGAGTTTGATTTCATAACTCTATGGAGAAAGAGGGATAACTTCATTGAATTTGTTTGAAGATAAATAACTTGTCCAAAAACATTCAGAGCTGATAATTAGAAGAAGATGTTGCAATTAGAATATTCAAAGTTTTCTAACAAAGGGAGAAGACTAAAGATAGAGGGAGTCCTCATGAATCAAAATAATATGAAACTAAGGACATTTTCCTTCTTCTTTTTTTCTCTATAAATTCACTATATTATGACATGTTGTGTTGCCATCAATGCCAAAGAGGGAGATTGTTGAAAATAATTGGTTAATTGTATATTGTCTTTGATGTTACACAAAATGTCATACATTCATAAGTCAGCATCTGCCGAGATTACTTGAGAAATGAAGACAATTTTCTATTGATATTGAGCATCCCTATGTTTTCCAAGTTTAATTCTCACTATCTACTAAGTTCACTTGAGAGACAAAAAAAAGTTGTAAGGTGACAAGTGTTAACCAAGCCCACTTGGTTACCAAAGAGAATTTGTTGAAGACAATGTCTACTAAGTTCACTTGGGAGACAAAGAGAGTTGTCTTGAAAACTAGTTTTAACCGAGCTCACTTGGCTAATGAAGGAAAATTGCTTATGAGCTAGTGTCTTCTAAGAAAGCTTGGCCATTGAAGGATTTTCTAGTTTTGGCTTATTGAGTTAAATCGATTTAATGGTTTTAGCTAATTGAGAAGATAAATATTATTTATTGTAAGTTATATTCAAGCTGACTTGATAAAGTATAAGATATATATGCAAGGTAAAGTTGTGGGATTTGAATGAGTAAGAGTACATAAAAAAAAATTCATAGAGGAAGAAAATTTGAAGGATAAGAAGAATATCCATGTGGAGCTACAAAGATACATTCAATCAAGAAGGATCAAGTGTTGAAGCCAAATTTGAGATCTATAATCAGTAATTCAATTGCATCAAAAATTAGGTCATTCTCATTATTACTCTTTAACCATTGTAGCAATGATCTGAATTTCCTAATAGAGTTGGCTTAACATCTATTTGTAAATCCTCTAACAAGGTGATATTTCTAGATTGAAGTGTCTAAATTCTTCTAACAAGGCCACTCCTAATAGGGTGATTAAATCATCTACCAGGGTCACACCTAATAGTATGTTTTGTAACCTTTGACAAGGTTGGCTCCTAACAAGGCTCACTTCAGAAGAGTAAAAATTAGTAACTAGTTGCAATTGGTGGTTTTCCCCAAATTGGGTTTCCACACTAGATGTTTGTGTCACTTGTATTCATGCAATTTAATTTCATGTGTAAGAAACTAAATTTAATTAAGGTTAATCATAGTTTTAAAAGTAACAATTTATTTTTAGTATTTTTTGAGTCACAACATCTTCTAGTGTTAATTGAGTGCTTGTGTGTTCACCGAGTTACAACATAATACAGTTTATCAAAGTTTATGTTTTAAGTTGGTTTGACATCTAAGGGATTTGGGACTCATTTTCTTGTAACTAATTCACCCCTCCCCTCTAAGTTACTTCTCTTTATATATTTCCAATAAATAATCCCTTGGATCACTTACTCACATTCAGCAAACACTATGCTCTTATTCATAGTTTGTACTTGATAAAGTTAACACATACACATTACAATCAAGGAAAAAATCTTTCCTTTATAATTCAACTTAAAAATGATTCCTTGAGTTATCCTTGAGGCTTTCCTAATTGAATAGAATAAGATAATTAATTATTTTGTAATAATAATAGCTCTGTCATCTCATAGTCTATACAACTTCTCAAACATGTGAGACTAGGGCTTGCACACTTGTTGATGTCACCATCAGATTGTCTATCATCACTATCTAACTGTACATCTCCAAATTTTATTTTTTCTAGAAGATATAATGTAATCATCATAAACTCCTAAAATGTTACTCTATCTTGTACTATTCTCTATAAATCACTTATAAATTATGTATGACTTTGACTCATGTTACACAGATATAACTTCATCATTAGGACATAGTGTGGAACATGTCCTTGCTTACACATCACCTAACAATTAAAATTGTTTCTGTACAACCTTGATCTATCTATTATGCTACTCTACCATTCTTCACAAACTTGCTACTATGTTCACATCAATGACAAACATAGTCATGAATGCAACATGTGAATACTATCATATCCTCACCAATGCTTAGGATACTCCACCAAAGGAGTACCATCAGCATTCATGTTAATAATCTCTCCCTTTGGCACTAATGGAAACATAGATGAAAAAAAAAAACATTCCAAGAATACCAAACAATATATTGGTGTTGTTATTCTCATCTTTTTAAATCCTCTTCATCAATCAAATCTGAAGTCTTCTGGAACACTACTCTATTCCACCTCTTTTTTTATTGGCATTATGATTTTTTACTAACAACTTCATGACTTCTTTTCCACTCAATTATTTATCCACCATTCATCCAGAGAATGTTTCTCATGCTCATCTCTCCACATACATACTTAGGAGATTTTTTTCATGCACTCTTCTCCCCTATTAACATCAATAACAAGGGCTTAATTATGTTAATTTACTGCTTCAAGTCTTCAACTAGCTCAAGTGTCCAAAGAAATTGTTCAATACCAAATACCAAGATTCCTCAATGAATCTTCTCATCACATATACTCCCTCATATTGGAAGCATCAACATTCAGCCCAATCAAACAATAGTGCTTGATACTAGTGGAATGATGCAATATTTGTATCATCTACTTAGAAGTAGGCAAGGGCATAACCCAAAGCATATATCTCAATTACTCAAATGTGTCTTTATGTAAAGGCTTCATAAAGATATCTGCAATCTAATATTTAGTACTCACATATTCTAATCTCATCGCCTTTTTTGTTGCTTTCTCTCTCAATACATGATACTTAATAGATATATGTTTTATCTTATAATGCAATAAAGGATTCTTAGACAAATTTACTATAATTTTGTTATCAAAGTATATGATAACAGGTTCTAAAAATTATATATTAGTACACTTCAACATTTTCTTCATCCACATTACTTGATTATAGTTATTTGTTGTTGCTACATACTTGGCCTCAGTTGTACACTATGAAATACAATCTTGTTTCGTGCTCATCCAAGAAACCAGTCCTCCTCCAAGAATGAATTTTCCACCACAAGTGCTCTTTTTGTCATCAATAATGCATTTCTAATCCACATCAATATATGCACATGGAGTGAAATCACTTGATTTATCATACCATATTCCATAATTAAATGTTCCCTTTAAATATCTAAATATGCTCTTTACAGATGCATATTAATACCCCTTAGGATCATCTTGAAATCTAGCTACAATCACAATTACATTTTTTGTATTTGGGCTTGTGAGAGTAAGATATTGTAAACCTCTAATTAGGGAATTATACTTCTTCTTCTCAAATCTAGGTGTTTGATATTTTCTATACAACTTGTGACCAATTATCATTGGTATACCAACATGCTTCCAACATTCCAAGCCAAATCTCTCAACAAGTCCTTCAAATACTATGCTTGTGAAATAAAAATGTCATCACTATTCTATATAATCTACACACCTAGGAGAAAATTCATTTTTCCTATAATATTCATTTCAAACTCATTATTCATTTCTTTAGCAAACTTATCACTTGCTTCATCATTCCCTCCAAATATTATTTCATTGACAAATATTTACCATTATTGACAAACCATTATCAATTTATTTCAAATACAGGTTACTATTTATCATACCTTTAGCAAATCCAAGATTTTCCAAAATTTGTCCAACCTTACATACCAGGATCTAGGTTCTTGCTTCAATCTATACAGAGCTTTCTTTAATAAGCATACCATGTCTTTTTCTTCTATTAGAGGAAAACTTTTAGGCTTCTCTATGTATACCTCTTATGCAAGTTCTCCATTTAGGAAGGCTAATTTGACATTCAACTGATACACTTTGAATTTATTATTTGTTGCATAATTCAAGAGCATTCTCACTACTTTCATTCTAGCTACAAGGACATATGTTTCCTCCTAATATATTCCTTCTTGTTGTGAATATCCTTTGCACACAAGTCTAGCCTTGTTTCTTACTACTATACCTTGTTCATGTATCTTGTTTCTAAATACCCATTTAGTTTTAATAACATTCTTGTCTTAGAGCTAATTCCCTATTTCATTCTTCACAATCTGATTTGATTCTTTCTCCATTGCTTGAATCCAATGATCATATTTACATGGGTTCAACTTGAGCAATCAAATATATCTATTCATTAACTTTGTTCCTTGCCATCACTCCTTTGTCTATGCTTCTAGTTATCTTCTCTAGAGGGTGATCCCTTGTTAGATTCCTATTAGAGGTAGGAGTTTCTAACTCAACTCTTACTTCTTCTCTTGGTTATGATCTTTCTCCTCTTTTCTCAATAATTTCAACATCATTTTCAACATTTTTAGTCTCAAAGAAAAGTTCTACATTCTGTCTGTCATCTTTTCCTTAATTCCAAATTTTCATCAACTTTTACATTTGTGCATTCAACTATTGTCTTGGTTCTATGGTTAAAACATATGCAAGCTTTAATTTTCAATGAATAACCAAGAAACATACCTTCATCACTTCTTGGATCAAACTTACCAACATCATTCTATCTCTTTATATAAAATTTTCTTCCAAAGATTCTGAAACACTTTGCTAAGGGTGAATTATCAAACCATAATTCACAAGGGGTCTTATTCATACCTTTTCTAATCAGTACTCTACTATTAGTGTACACTATTGTATTGACTTATTTTCTCCAAAATGTCTTGGATACATCATTCTCAAACATCATTTCTCTTGCTATCTCAGATACTGATCTATTTCTTCTTTCTACAATCCCATTCTGCTTAGGAATCTTGGTTTAAATCTCTAGAAGTAAACTCTTCTCCTTTATCTAATATCAAACATTTTATCTTCACACTAGATTCACTTTCAACTCTATTCTTAAATATTTAAAACTTCTAAAAAGTTTCATATTTCTTTTTAAGAAATGCTACCCACATAATTCTAGTGAAATCATCAAATAAATTCATAAAATACCTTTCTCAATAGAATCCTTATGTCATGGTAGGGCCATTAAAATTTGTGTGAATAGTCTCTAGCTTCTCTCTAGAAGTGAACTTCTTGTTGGAAAATGATATCTCCTTCTACTTAGCTAAGATACATTTTTCAAAAACAATATTAGTAGGCTTTATTATCTTAGGAAGACCTCTAACTACAAATGTGTTACTTTCCTTCACAATGTTATCAAACTTTATCCACTTTTGCAACCAAACATGTCATCTCAATAGGACTCAACTAAAATACAATACCTATGGACCTTGTTCCTATTCAAATAAGCTTACTATCTTTATCTTTGATAATGCAAGTCTTTTCTATGAATTGCAACTTATAACCTTTATCCTCCAAATGTCCAACACTCAACAAGTTATGCTTTAAAAGTAAACATCATCAATGTTAGTCTTTCCATCAAGAGTTATAGATCATATCTTTGTAATGTAATAGGCTGCAATGTTATGACCTCTAACAATACCTCCATCATTATTCTTGAATTTAAAAAATTTGTTCATTTCATTAGTCACATCATCTAAACATCCATTGCCAATTATCCAATAAGATTTCTCTTCAGCATGGGAAACTAGAGATTTTTCTTTTCTAATTTATTTGTCAAGATCATGTTCTTTAATGGAAACAAATCCTAGCTCATCATCACTTTTACATTGAAATTTTTTATTACATTCATCATCTCCATTTTCATATAGATAATTTCTAGGTCTTCTATGCTTAAATTTTCCCTTATACTTCATCTCTCTTTCAAGATATTTATATGTATAAATACCAAATTCATTACACGTCCAACATTTAAAGATATTCTTACCCTCTAGCTCTCTTTCTACAAGAAGGGCTATACCTACTTCAATCTTCTTATCTTCATTAGATCTAGTTATTCTACTGCTAGAAAAATCTCCATGTGTGCTTGTAGTTATAGACAAACTTGGCCAAACACTTAAGGTAGAAAAAGTTGTTTCAACTCTTGTCAATTCTCCAAACTAGCTCAACCCTACTTATTTTGCTTCTAATCTTCCAAGAAAAGTTTCCCTAGTAAACTTCTCAATAGAGGGTATCACTAGTTCAATCATCTATGCCACTTGTTTGAATAGTGGTGTCAATTTCTTTAAAATATTCCACACAACCTCATCTTCTTCCTTGGATCCACCATATGACTTGATTCCTGTAACAATCTTAGATATCCTACCAACATAGCTTTTTATATATTCATCTCCCATCATCTTAGCATCTTGAAATGAACATATCCAGTTCTACAATCTTATCCTTTTTGTATGTGTATCTATTTCAAAAATAGATTCTAATGCTTTCCAAATTAGATGTGATATTTGAATTGAATTTACTTGACTATATCCATTATTAGGAAGTGTTGTCAGTAGAGATTCTTTGGCTCTCATATTGCACATGAATAGATCTATTTTTGCTTCATTATATTCCTCAAGCTTTTCTTCCACCACAATCACTTTGTCATCTTTCACCAAAATGTAGTATCCTAGATCTATACACAGCAGATAATACATTAGATCTTAGGGCCTGGTTGAGTGTTTTGGTCAGTTTTTAAAGCCAGTCAGTGGTCCTCTTAGCACAAAATTCACAGTCTATAGAAAGTGTTAAAATGAGTTTTGAATGATTAATGGATGGTCAATTTTGATCCATTTTGAATCTAGTTAGTTTAGCAAAGGAGATTAGTGGATTCTAGAATTTAGGCATTTCTATTAAAAAATAAATTTAGTCAGTCCCACTCTCAAGCCCAATTATTTCCATCAAGCTTGATTGATGGTTTTGGAGGGCCAAGCTTTCCCAAGTAGTGATAGAAACTAAAGTAGTACAAGTGATCATGAAATTTATTTTTAAATGGAATAAAAGGTTTAAGAATATGGTTTAGGGTGAATTATGTTCAAACCAACATGCAATGTTCATTATCGATATAATTCGTGATCCTAGGATTCAATACATTGCTAAAGGGGATTTACACCTTTGTAAAGTTTAAAATATGCCATCTCAAAATACATCATTCAAAGGGTAAACACTAAGTAGTCAGACTTTATAGTGGATATTCAAACACACAATTTTTGTGATTGGAATGGAATAATTATCTTCCAAGTAATGTTTCTCTTCATAAATTTTGAACTTGCAAGAGCATTTGAAATTAATGTTATTGCTAGTGTGACATTAGGTGGGCCCAAGGCATGTGGATTTTAAAAAGACAAATTTATTACAATTTTACCTACACATTTTATAATGTTTTCAAACATTCAAACTTGAGGGAGTCCTTTTCAATGTGATAAAAGATGGATTAAAATATGCTCTTTCTTTTTCTTTTAGAAGGTGGCTTATATCTACAATAGACTTGCAACGGGTGTGCTAACAATCTTGCAACAAAGCTAGCTTAAGTGGGCATTAACTATAGACATCCTTAAAGAGGAGGTTCCATGGCATCTACAATGCATCCATGGTGAAGAAAAGCTTAAAGTAAAGCAATCTGTGGTAGGGGAGGTGTCTTATCCTAGTTATAGATCAACACCAAAAGTTTGAAATCTAGAGGTCTACATGAAGGCTGAGAGCATAGCTGAGTTGGCACCAACATATTGAGGGGAGATGTTGGAATCAATTGTGAGGTACATTTCTTTACCAAACTACCTCCATCTCAAACACTTGTGCCAAGGGTTGACCACTTTCCTACATATGGTGATAAATGGGAAGAGGGTTCAAGCATTTGATCCCAGTTTGAAGGGTGGGCCAGGTAGTTGCTTTAAATGTTTCATTCACCCATTGTTTTGGAGCTCCCTCTACTTGTCAGACCTATTTTGAAGTAGAGAAAAAGCATGTTGTGCGTGAATTTTATTTAATTTTTTTAAAACCACCTCTAATTATTGGTGGCATCATATCCATTTGATTTTCCTTTCTGCATGCATGGGAAAGAGCTAGTAATGATTTTAAAAAAAAAAACATTTTATATTTGATGTACAAGCCAAAATTTGCAAGCTAGGAGAAAAGACCAGTTGTAAAAAATGAAAATGTAGCATGACTATGAAAGCATCAACCCATAGTTGTAGGGTACATGTAGAGCATTGGAGCCATGACTTATAAAGGAGTAATTTGCAGCTATAGAGAGCCTCATAGTAAGACCAATGCAGAGAAGATCATGGCAAGGCATGATTATGATTGGTTAGAAAAAATAGGGGAGAGGGTTAGGGTTTTTATGACACAATATAAGGCTCGACAATGGTAGATTTATTACTAGGAGTGAACTGCAGTAGATGGTGAGTTATCTTTTAAAAGGAAAAAATGAAAGCTTTTATCCCACATTGGGGATGTGGAGACTTTTTCAATAGTTTAAATAACATAAGGCACAAATAGAGAGATGTCATGAAGGCATAACCTTTTGAAAGGCAAGTTGAGTGGTGGACCCTAGAAGAATGAATTATGTAATGACAAATGGTAGAGACCTCCAATGTGATACAAATTTTATGATGTTGATGTGGCATGAAAAGGAAAAGGGCTCATCCCCACATGCATAATCAGTAGCTATTGATTGTGATGTAGGAATGCACCTAGCTTATACATGGTAGTGGGCCCTAGTTAGTGGTGAGGTGGCAAGCACCAAGCAGAAGGTTATGTTGTGCTGATAGGGCAGTGTGGTAGCCAATGAGATCTTTGACACATCATGGTGACATGTTAACCAATTACAAGGTTCCATGTGGCACCTGAGTGGAAGGTGACATGCTAGATGCTGACCAATGGTGTATTGCCACATGGTACAAGGAGTCAAACAAGTTTGACTCAGAATCATGGGTAAGGAGAAAAATTAGAAATAATGAAAAAAATATTTTTTAAGTTGTTTTCCTCAAAATTAAATGTGCAAGAAATTTTGAATTTAAAAGAGGACATAACCTAAAATTTCAAAAATAAGTTATGTTTAATTTTTTTCATAAAATTTAAAAGACAAGTGGAAACCATAGAGCCATAATAGGGGCATAATTTTAAAAAATGTATTTTGGGCATTTCCAGTAAGAAAATATCTTGATATTATGTATCACTGGCTCTGGGAGAGAACAAAATTTCAATTTTAGGAGTTTGATTTTGCATAGGAAGTCATCTATTCAAGTTATACAAGGTTTTCTCTAAATACTCAGTTTGCAACCACATTTAGGTATTGAAGTTCAGATTTGTTTTTTAGCAAGGTGATAAACCAAATGTGTGTGAAAGGCAGCAAAAATGTAGTTAGGGGCAAATTTTTTTAGCTCCAAGTTAGTTGAATCAAGGTCTTATCAGAATTTCATGATGCATTTCAGGTATCTAAGTGACACAAGGGTTTTCATCATTCATAAGAGATATTTCGAGATTTGTTACAAGATAATGATGAAAATCATATCAAATTTCATGGGTAGAAAGATGAGAAAGATTTTACACTACACAAAATGAAGATTCAAGTGGACACATGTCACTTCAAGATTAGATCAAGGATTTCATTCTTCTCCTATATCTTTCTCTTCCCCATCCATTGTAAAGGTTGGTTCCAGTTTGTCTGTGAGACCACATTGTTGGATCTAGAGTTGTGATTCCACCATCTTCTTCAACAATTTCCCTTGTAATGAACAACAAGAAATAAAAATACAAATAGTTCTAATCTATTAGGTAGTTTCACATTTTAATTTCATGCATCTTATCAATTGTATTTGTTTCAAATAAATGAATGAAAATACAATAGTAAGTTAATCTTCATTCTGATATCTTGTCTCTCATTCTGATATAGGAGCATCCTATGTTTCCTTGTAATCCTACACTTTTTGTTCATTCTGTTAGTTGTTGTTGAGCCCTCAGTGAATGCCAATTTATTCCTTTGGTTGTCGAGCTCCTTTGGTTGCCAAGTGATTTCCTTTGGATGTCAAGCTCCTTTTGTTATGGAGTGATTTCTTTTGGTTTCTAAGTTTGAGAGGATGATGATTGATTCCTATGGATGTCAAGTCATTTCATTATATGTTGAGTTCTCAGTTGCTACCGAGTCATTCTTTTGGATGCTAAGTTCATATGGATGCCAAATGCCAATTTTGAAAAAGCTTTCATTTGCTAAGTAATCTATGTCTAGTTCTAGTTTGGGCTAACTTTGCTTGTATTTAATTTTGGTATAGGTAGTTATATTCACTGAGGGCTGACTTGTGGCTTATCTATGTTCTAGAATCTTTTGTAAGCTATTTTTGCAAGTATATATATAATGTTTAGGCTTAGAGTTACACATTTTTTGGAGAAGAGGAATTGGAGAGAATTTTAAAAGAGAACAGATATGTGTCTAGAAGTATAAATTTTAAATTAGATTGTGAATCTGGAAGTTGTATTTTGTATTTAGCTATAACCCAGAAGGCCTTACAGCTAGGCATCTATGTTGATTATTTGATGAATTAATAGATGTGTTTTTCTCTTCCTCCTACTTTTTCTATTGTTATTTGTGTTGTGTTTATGCTGTGCTAACTCTTTCAGGGTGGTTTGGAGAGCTAGGTGTGCCTTTGGCCCTAGTTTTTCCATCTTTCCTTGCATTAGGTGGTATCAGATCCTAGCTATTCCTGAGTGTGCAAATAAATCACCAAAGTGTGAGGTAGTTCGTACTAGGACCTTGATTGGGTGAAGTTTATCAGAGCTTGAGGTTCATCCTTGTGGAAATTGGAATGTGTGGAACATGAATTTATATTTTCTTGTAGGGTGGTAGATCTAGAGATTTGACCTATAACTTATAGAGGGTTATGATCTTATAGGAACCTAATTTGTAAAGATGGTTCATGGTAAAGCAAAAATGTTGATAATGCTATATTGGATCAACTAAGAAAAATTGTAGCTAGATTACGTGTTGTGGAGACAACCCAAAGGAGAAGAGTGCATCTTGATGATGTAAGTGATGATGGAGTAGTAGAACCAAACCATAATCTAGAGATTGAAGAAGATCAAGATGAGGAAAGATTGTTGCAAGTTTTGCCTAGAGAAAATTGAATGCCTACTGTAGAAGTTGTTCTTTATGATGGAAAATTGGATAATGTTGTGTTGGATTGGATCTCTGATTTGGAGAAGTTATTTGAGTATGAAAAAACTCCTGATAATAGAAAGGTGACAATTATAGTCAGTAGGTTGAAAGGTCATGCATCACTATGGTGGGAGCACTTGCAAATTGATTGACAATGGAGTGGAAAGGAGAAGATCAAAACTTAGGGAAAGAGGGTGAACAAGGTAAAGAATAAATTCCTTCCTATTGATTACCAAGTTAGCTTGTTGAGAAAGATGAAAATTTCGAAACAAAAGGACATGACTATGAAAGAGTATACCAAGGAATTCTATAGATTAGACATCAGTATTGGGTGATGCGACGCGCTCCCCTACCCATAGGTGGTTAATTATGTGGTTTTCCATGTTCACTAATAGTCATGGCTTTTGGTGCAATGACAAATGGGCCCAACAATTGGTATCAGAGCCTGGTTTTGGCCTAGTCATGGGTTCAAATCTCCCCGGTGCCTTCCTGACCCGCATAAGCACCTGGTATGCGCATCGAGGGGGAGATTTTTGGGTTATGCAATGTGCTCCCCTACCCACAGGTGGTTAATTATGTGGTGTTCCATGTTCACTAATAGTCATGGCTTTTGGTGCAATGACAAATGGGCCCAACAATCAGATCTAGACATGTGGACAATGATGTTGAGAAAACTGTAAGGTACATAAATGGAATGAGATCTAGAATTCTAGATGAAAAAAGTTTTTTGAAGTTGGAAAGTGTTGAAGAAGCATATCAATATGCCTTGAAAGCTGAGGAGATCTTAACAAAGAAGCATGAACATAGACAAAGAGGTACAGGTGGTAGATTCTAGAGAGGTAGAGGTAGATCTTATGGTGAAAGTGGTAGATCTAAAAGTTTTGTATAGGATACAAGTAAATCTAAATGGAAGAATGATGACAAAGGTAAGACCAAATAGAAAAGTGGTAATTCTTACCAAGGAGGTACTAAGTCTTACAAAGAGGTAATTCTTATTCTAGAGGTGGTTTTTATGGTAATTATTTTAGATGTGGTAAAGAGAGACATAGATATTTTGAATGTAGATCCTCTAAAAGTGGGCAAGGTAATAGAAATGTTGTGATTCAAGGGGATGATGAGGGTTCACCAAGAGGAACTAAGGCTGGAGAAAATTTGATGGTGAGATGAACCTTATTTAATAAGGGAAGTGATGAGGAACTTGTTTTAAGGATAAGTCTTTTCAAGACAAGATGTAAAGATGGCTAGAAAATATTGCAAAGAGATCATTGATAGTGGAAGTTTTACAAATTTGGCATCAAAAGAGCTGGTTACAAAGTTACAATTGTAGAGACTAAAGAATCGTAAAGCCTATCATGTTTCATGAATCAAAGATGAGCATTTGATATTGGTAAGTGAGAAATGCCTTGTGAATTTCAAGAGTGGACATTACTTTGATGAAGTTTTGTGTGATATTATGCCTATGGATTATTGTCATATTTTGTTGGGTGGACCTTGGCAATATGATAGATATGATGTGCCTGATGGAAGATTGAATCAATATGCTCTTTGTGTGAATGGGAAGAAGAAAATATTATTTCCTTTGATTGAAAGTCCTGATGAGATCAGTTGTACTAAAATAGAAATTTGTATGGTTAATGGAAACAAATTTGAAAAGGAAGTAAAGAAGAATCAAGTTTTTTTTTGCTACAGTTCCTAGAGGACCAAGTGTTGCTAGCAATGACGAAGTAGCAAAAGTTGGTAATGACAGAGTGATAGTAGAAATTGTAGAATTGCTAAATGAATATAAAGATATTGTTGTTGATGATATTCCTAATGGTTTACCTATAGTAAGAAGCATAAGTCATTGTATGGATCTAATTCCTAGAGCTAGTATGTCGAACAAAGCATCGTATAGATTGATACCTACAAAGAATGGAAAACTTAAAAAACAAGTGCACAAGTTTTTGTAGAATAGTTTGATTAGAGAATGCTCAAGTCCATGTGCTATACCTATTGTATTAGCACCAAAAATTAATAGAGGATGGATAATGTCTACTGATTCCAGAGCTATTAACAAGATATTAGATTATTTGAGTGGAGAAAAGTATTTTACCAAGATTGATTTGAGGAGTGTCTATCATCAGATCAAAATTAGAGAAGGTGAAGAATCTAAGACTACTTTCAAGATAAAAGATGGTTTATATGAATGGTTGGTTATCCCTTTTGGTCTAACTAATGCACCTATTACTTTCATAAGGTTGATGAATGAAGTTCTAAAAGGATTTTTGGTAAGTTTGAAATTATTTATTTGGATGATATTCTGATATTCAATAAGACTAAGGAAGAATATCTTGAGCATATTAGACAAGTATTGTAGAGGTTGAAGGAGGAAAAGTTGATAATTAATCTTAAAAAGTGATCTTTTATGCAAGAGGAGATTGTGTGCTTGGCATTTGAGATTTCAGCTAATGGATTGAAGATGGATCATGAGAAGGTTAAAGAAAATTTGGAATGGCCTACACCTAGGAATTTGGGTGAGGTAAGATCATTTTATGGTTTGGCTATTTTATAGAAAACCTATAAAGAGTTTTAGTTTTGCTTGTAATGCTATGACTAAGAAAATGAGGGGAGATAAAAAGGATGTCAAGTGGACACATGGAGCTCATAAGATTTTTGAGACTTTGAAACAAAAGGTTATTGAATTACCTATATTGGCTTTTCTTGATTTCAACAAAGTATTTGAAGTTGATGTAATGAAAGTGGTAATGCAATAGTAGCTATATTAAGTCAAGAAGGTAAACCTATTGCTTTCTTTAGTGAAAAATTGAATGATTCCAAAAGGAAGCATTTTGTATATGATTGAGTATTTTATGCTATTGTACAAGGTTTGAAGAAGTAGAGACATTATTTGATTCCTAAGGAGTTTGTGTTGTATATTGATCATCAATACATGGGAAGTCAAGATAAATTGAATTAGAGACATATGAAGTGGGTTGAGTACTTGTAGAGTTTTACATTTATGATCAAGCATAAGAGTGGAGTTACAAATAGAGTTGATGATGCATTGAGTAGAACACATCCTTTGTTGACTAAAATGAAGGTTAAAGTTCTTAGCTTTGATGAAATGAAAGAGTTGTATGATACTGATCCTAATTTTTATGAGGCATGGAAAGAGTGTAGAGCACAAAATTAGACAAATTAGATAAGTAAGTATGATGAGTATTTCATTCAAGAAGGTATGTTGTTCAAAGGCATTCAATTGTGCATTCCTAGAAGTTCTATGAGGTTGAATCTGATTAAGGAAAAACATAGTGGTGAATTGGATAGACATTTTTGAGTTGATAAGACATGGATTTTGTTGAAAGAGAAGTATTATTGGCCACAAATGTATAAGGATGTTTAGAAATTTATAAAGAGCTATGGAGTTTGTCAAATAACAGAAGGAGTAAGTCAAAATACTAGTTTGTATACACCTATTACTATTCCTAAGAAATCTTGGAGTGACATTAGTATGGATTTTATTCTTTTATTACCTAAGACAGTGACGGGGAATGATTCTATATTTTTTGTAGTGAACAAATTTTCTAAGATGGATCATTTCATACCTTGTAAGAAGACATCAGATGTTGAGCATATTGTTGAACTTTTCTTTAAAGAGATTGTGGGATTGGATGGATTACCAAGAAGTATCATTTTTGATAGAGATAGTAAGTTTGTTGGTTATTTTTTGAAGCCGTTGTGGAAGAAGATGGATACTGAGTTGAAGTTTAGTTCTAAATTCCATCCAAAATAGATGGATGGATAGAGGTTGTGAATAGAAGCTTCGGTAATTTGTTGAGATGTTTAGTTGGGAATAAGCCATGCAATTGGGAAGTAGTATTGGCACAATTTGTGTTTGCATATAATAATTATGTGAATAGGAGTACAAGGAAGAAACCTTTTAAGATTGTTCCTAGAATGAAGCCTAAAGGAGTATCTGATTTGACATATGTTACTAGTGAAGAAAAGAGAAGTGCTACAGGTTACATAAGGAAGTGAAGTTGAGGTTGGAACAAAGTAATCATAAGTATAAGGAGAATATTGATAAGTCTAGAAGACATCATGATTTTGAAGTTAGTGATGAGGTCATGGTTCATTTGAAGAAAGGAAGATTTCTAGTTTGAACATAGAGTAAGTTGAAGATGAAGAAGTTTGGACCTTGTAAGATCTTGAACAAGTTTGATAGTGGTAATACTTATAAAGTTGAGCTATCTAATGACATGGATATATCTCCTATATTCAATGTTGCTGATTTATATAAGTATCATGAGTCATATGATGAAGTTGTTGTATCAAAAGATAATGCTAAGAAGAAAATTGAAGAAGCTGAACAAATATTAGATCAGAGAGTTGGCAAGAGCATGAGAGAAAAAGATTACTATGAATATTTGGCAAAGTGGAAGAATAGACGCATTGAACATGCTACATGTATTTCCCAATTTGAGTTGGATTTAGCTTAGGTTGTGACACTTGCATGATTCAAGAGAATCATTTTCTCCAACCCTAGTTGTCTAATGTAGGAGCATCCTGGGTTTCCTTGTAATCTTGCACATTTTGTTCATTCTGTTAGTTGTTGTCGAGTTCTTGGTGGACATTGAGTCATTCCTTTGGTTGTTGAGTAATTTCCTTTGGTTGCCAAGTGATTTCCTTTAAATGTTGAGATCCTTTGGTGACTAAGTGATTTCGTTTGTTTGTTGAGTTTGACTGGATGTCGAGTGATTCCTTTGGATGTTGAGTTCTTAGTTGTTGCTGAGTGATTCTTTTGGATGTTGAGTTCATATGGGCATTTAGTGCCAATTTTGGAAAAACTATCATTTGCTAAGAAATATGTGTCTAGTTCTAGTTTGGGCCAAGTTTTCTTGTATTTAATTTTGGTATAGCTAGTTATATTTACTAAGGGCTAACTTGTGGCTTCTCTATGTTCTAGAATCTTCTATAAGCCATTTTGGCAAGTATATATAGAGTGTTTAGGCTTAGAGTTAGGTAGTTTCTAGAGAAGAGGATTTGGAGAGAATTTTAAAAGGGAATGCATATGTGTCTAGAAGTGAAAATTAAAAATTGGATCATGAATCTGGAAGTTGTATTTTGTATTTAGCTATAACCTAGAAGACTTTACAACTGGGCATATATGCTGAATATTTGATGAATCGATAGATGTGTTTTTCTCTTCCTCCTCCCTTGGTTGTTGTTCTTTGTGTTGTGTTGCCACTATATTAACTCTTGTAGGGTGGTTTGGAGAGCTAGGTGTACCTTTGGCCCTAGTTCTTCCATCTTTCCCTGCATCACATTCACATTTTTTGCAATCTTTTTGTATTTTGTAAACAAAGAGTATGAAACTTAGATGCAATCTCTTGGTTGTATATGTTGATTTATTTCTCTTATGACTCAAGGAGCCATGTAAATTCTTCATTTATCATCATAGGATTGTAGATCTTATGAAGGGGTATGTCAAGTATGAGATTCAAAAAGATGCAAATATCTATTTCATAAGGTGAATAGATAGATCAGGATGTCTTGATGTATGGGATATGTCAATGACTTTCAAGGATGTATTGGTGTAGGATTACACCATCAAAACTAAGTGGTCTTAAGGTTATCTAGGGCTTTACACCTTTTGATTCTAGCATATTGATCCTATTTGTGTGATCCTTGACAAACTTTGTTAGTTGTATAAACTAGTTACTTCATGAGGTCACAAGGATCTAGTAGTCTCCCAAGGTCATGATAAAGGTCTTAGGAAGTGTTAGGGTCTTTTAAAACTCACCGTGTAGTCATAAAATCAAAATAAGTTTCATTACTATGACAATGATGCAACATTAACATAATATTAATAAACTTTTGTTTGTAAAAGTTCCCTCCAATAGTCACAACCTTCAAATTTTGGTTGGACTAGTTGGGAGAAGGTCTTCATAAGCCCTTATAGGTGGGTGGAAGACATCATGATGTAATATTTTCTTTTGAATCAATAAAATACCACTATTTTCCTATAAAAGTAATAGATTTTTTCTTATTGTACTGACTATATAGAGATAGGTCACTAGAGGGTTAGGTTTTATTAATTCTTAAAGAGTTACCTTTCAAGCAACCCCACTTTGAGCCCTTGATTTGCTAGGAGATTGGAGTTATAAGGTTATTTGAAAAAACTGATTATAAACTCTAACCACCTAGGGTTTTGGCTAAAAATGATAGTATCTCCCATTTCCACTAGTGGAAAATTTTGATTTTTTGGAAAATGGGAGATTGGTGAGTGTACTTTATGATTTTGGAGGTTTCAAGGAAAGAGGAGTTGGTGGTCATATAGTACAAGCAAGAATGAGTTGGCATCTTCATGTGACAACTCTATTGCATATTAAAATTTGCAAAAATGCATGCCTTGGGGGTTGAACTAGGTCATGAAACCTTGGAGTCCTATTTATGATCCCATCTAACTATTCCTTGTTTTAA
Source organism: Cupressus sempervirens (assembly GCA_028749045.1). Classification (NCBI taxonomy): domain Eukaryota; kingdom Viridiplantae; phylum Streptophyta; class Pinopsida; order Cupressales; family Cupressaceae; genus Cupressus; species Cupressus sempervirens. The sequence goes on along the minus strand of CM053790.1, from coordinate 124,150,987 downwards.
TTTCCGATTACACTTCTTATTTCTAGTAGTTCCTTTGTAAAATAGACCTAATTGGGGCAATTAGGTCTATCATGAAGTGTTGTTCTGAATGACTAAAATGTAATGTTAGAACCTACCTTCTTGGGAGTATTTCAAACTCAATAAAGGGTGCTAAAAATGTTGACTTTTCCTTAGGTTCCTTTGGAAGATTTTGCACTTAAGGCACAATTTGCCTTTAGGATGGCTACTAGGCCTTTACTACATTATTAGGATAGATTATTGGAAGTTTGGTCTAACTTGTTGTTGGGTAGTGATCCCTTGGTTTTTATGCATGAGCTTAACCCCCTAGCATGTTGATAGCCTCAATGTATGTGAGTAACCCATATGAGTTAGAAAAGTCAAGTTTTGTCAAAATTAGGTTGCATGGCTTAGGAGTAGTCTTTTCACCATGTTCTTATTCAAAGGTGTAGAAGTTTGGGTATATTACTAGTCATATTAGATTGGTAATCAGCATAACTTAGGTTTGTTGATTGTTATTCGCTTATCTCTACATCAAGTGGTATTAGAACCATAAGATCTCTAAGGCTTGAATTTGTTTTCATCATGTCTGAGGAAGAAGGAGATGCATTGTCATCAAGAATGAAAAATGATAATATTGTGAAGTATGTGATTGAGCAAAAATAAAAGGAAACTAAGAAAATACATAGGGATGATTGCAGAAATATTGAGATAAGTGTTGCCCCAATTTTCATCCTATACCCATTATGCAAAGTGGAAAATGATCATGTGTCTCAATTTGGTCTAGGTATGTATGAGTCTATTTCTTCTCCCTCAAGTGAAAGGTCTCTCTATCTGGTTTTCATCTTCCCTCTTCCCTCACTTTACATAACTGGGTGGGTTTTCCTTGTTGTCATAAGTTTTGTGGGTAATATAGGACCTTATTCGATGGAGATTCTTGAGTCAAATAATGATTTTCACAAATTCATTTCCAAGGATGAACATATTCATGGCTCATTATAGTTTGCACATAGAGAAAATGAAGTCTACAGAAAATTTAATATTGCCTTCTCCTCGATAGGTTTTTGACTCATGAAGGTGATTTTTTGTAGAGGTCAATGAATGATGTTTACAAGCTAAATCAAGGAAGATATGAGTAGTTATATGGATATATCATCCTTAAATTATATTATTCTACCTTGGGATTCACTCAGAATTCATCATAATGATCAAAATGGCATATGGCAAAAAACCCTAAAGTAACTTCTTTACAGTGGGTTTTCAACCTAGGAAGTTAGTTTTCTGACAAAGACATTTGTGAGAGAGTAAAGAAAGTAAGTGTGTTCATTTTTCACTTTGGAAACCTATTGGGAACAAATAAGGACTAAAAAATTTTGTTTGCCTAATAATACAATTATAATCTTAATTGACTAGCAAACTACAGTTAATTGCCTCTAGATTCCAAAGTGAGAAGAAGTTTTTGAATTGACAATAGGAAGAACCATATTTAAGTTATCCTTGAAGAATATGGTGTGGTGGAAGGAAATTATGAGGTCCTAGTTCCAAAAACCATGGGAAACTAAGATTAAGGTTCCTAAGACCCTTTTTGGCACCAATCTAAAGCTCGAGATTGTGGGCATTCTAGTTCTTTTCAATCGATTGAAAGATGAGGTAGAAGCACTCAATTTAGTGAAAATCATATTAGAACAATATTTCTATAGAACAATATTTATTTTTAGTGAAAATCATCTATTTAGATAGACATTATGTTAATTGGGCATATGAGGTAAGTGAGCATCTATCTAGAGCTCTTAGTGCTACAAAGTTCTACAATACCTTCTATTTGTCTTCTTTCCTAATTTATATGTTCACTTCTCCACAATTGTGGCTGAGCCTTCCAAAAATAGAGAATTTCCTTGATGATGTGAAAATTTATGAATTTTATCCATGCTTCTAGCTATAGAATAGTTATGAAAAATATGTTAGAGTTAATGATTCATTTACAAAGAGAATTTGTAGGGAACTCTAAGGATGCCCAGAGAGGAGGTTCAACCTAGAAGCGATGGTGGCCATTAGTCAATTTGGTAGATACTTTATTCAATTCTCATCCTTTTCATATTTGCATATTGTAGTTTTCAATGAATTTCCTCTGATGTTTCCCAGATACCCAAGTGACATGATCATGCTAATTGAAATCATGAGACAATCTATTCGGGTGAATGTGTTGAGTGCTAGTTTAAGGAAGAAGTGGTATGAATTCCTCATGAAGGTCAGAGCTTATAGTTGTGATTCTTGATCTGATGCTAAAAACGTGCTCAAGGCATTCAAGAACAAGTACAAATTGGAAGAATATGAGGTTGTGAGGCCCATGTTCAAACCCAATGGATATGCAAGAGAGGTGCTTCAAATTGGGACAGTGATCAAGCATGTCACCACTCTAGAGGATTATTGGGTAGATTGCAAGGATGAGTTGGAGAGCCAAGATCCTGATTTTTCTAGGCTCATGGTGGAACAAATAAGGACATATGGCATTGATCTCAATATCAAAGGATTAGAGGATGATGGTAAGAATATGTATAAAAATACATATTTGACAAAATTAAGGGGGATTCCTACCTACCTTCTTGGTGGTATTTCAAACTCAATAAAGGGTGCTAGAAATGGTGATTTTTCCTTAGGTTCCTTTGGAATATTTTGTACTTAAGGCACAATTTAGCTTTAGGAGGGCTGCTAGGCCTTTGCTGCATTATTAGGATAGATTATTGGAAGTTGGGTCTAACTTGTTGTTGGGTAGTGATCCCTTAGTTTTTGTGCATGAGTTTAACCCCCTAGCATGCTGATAGCCTCAATGTATGTGAATAACCCATTTGAGGTAGAAAAGTCAAGTTTTTTCAAAATTAGGTTGCATGGCTTAGGAGTGGTCTTTTAACCATGTTCTTATTCAAAGATACAGAAGCTTGGGTATGTTACTAGTGATGTTGGATTGGTAATCAACATAACTTAGGTTTATAGATTATTATTCCCTTATATTTACATCAAGTAGTATCAGAGCCTTAAGATCTCTAAGGCTTGAAGTTTTTTTCATCATGTTTGAGGAAGAAGGAGATGCATTGTCATCAAGAATGACAAATGCTAATATTGTGAAGGTTTTGACGGAGCAAAAAAAAAAGGAAACTGAGAAGATAAGTAGGGATGATTGTAGTAATATTTAGATAAGTGTTGCCTCACTTTTCATCTGATACCCATTATGCAAAGTGGAAAATGATATTGTGTCTCAATTTGGTCTAGGTATGACTGAGTCTATTTCTTTTCCCTTGAGTGAAAGGTCTCTCCATTGGGTTTTCACCATCCCTCTTATGTCACTTTACATAACCTGGTAGGTTTTCCTTGTTGTCATATGTGTTGTGGGTAATCTAGGACCTTATTCGAAGGAGATTCTTGATTCATATAATGAGTTTCACAAAGCTATTTCCAAGGATGAACATGATCATATATCATTATAGTTTTCACATAGAGAAAATGAAGTCTGCAAAAAATTCAATATTACCTTCTCCTCGATAGGTTTTTGACCCATGAAGGTGAATTTCGGTAGAAGTCAATGAGTGAGGTTTACAAGATAAAACAAGGAAGATATGAGTTGTTTTATGAATAGATCATCCTTACATTATAGTATTCTACCTTGGGAGTCACTTATAGTTAATCATAATGATCAAAATGACATCTAGCAAAAAACCTTGAAGTATCTTCTTTACAGTGGGTTTTCAACCTAGGAAGTCAGTTTTCTAACAAAGACATTTGTGAGAGAGGAAAGCACGTAAGTGGGTTCCTTTTTCACTTTTGAAACCTACTGGGAACAAATAAGGAATAAACAAATTGTTTTGGCTTGATCATACAATTTTGATCTCAATTGACCAACAAACTGTAGTTAATTGCCTCTAGATTCCAGAGTGAGAAGAATTTTTTTAATTGACCATAGGAGGGGCCATGTTTGACTTCTCCTTGAAAAATATGGTGTGCTAGAAGGAAATTATGAGTTCCTAGTTCCAAAAACAATGAGGAGCTAAGAGTAAGGTTCCTAAGACCCTTTTTGGCACCAATCTCAAGCTCGAGATTGTGGACATTTTGGTTCTTTTCAATTGATTGAAAGATGAGGTAGAAGCACTCAATTCTATAGAACAATATTTCCTTTTAGTGAAAATCATCTGTTTAGATAGACATTATGTTGATTGGGCATATAAGGTAAGTGAGCATCTTGTTGGAATTATGATATATTTTTCATCAGTAACAACACTTATTCGATTGTGAATGTTTACCGAGCTACTCACCTAATCTACAGTTGATACCGAGCATTCCTTTGGAAACTGAGCATATGGGAAGTTCAATAGTATTTACTGAGTTCACAGTAGTTACCAAGCAGAACAGTGTTCTCCAAGCAGTTAGTGATTAATGAGCTTCGCAATATTTACCAAGCAGACAGTGCTCACCGATTCATCAAAGGAATCAGAGTTTACCAAGTAAACAAGGTAAATGAAGGAATTAGTGTTTACCGAGTAAACAAGGTAAATGAAGGAATCAATGTTTACTGATTAAAACAAGGTAAATGAAGGAATCAATGTTTACCGAGTAAAACAAGGTAAATGAAGGAGTTAGTGTTTACCGAGTAAACAAGGTAAATGAAGGAATCAATGTTTACCGAGTAAACAAGGGAATCAGTATTTACCAAGTAAAGAAAGTTATCAATGGATTCAGTTTCTACCGAGTGACACAACATTCACCGAGTCACCAATTGTTATCGAGTTTTGAGCTACTCAAAATGATTAGTATGGACTGTGCCTCTAATCTTACTAAGTGCATGATGATGTAGAGTATTGAAGTAGATGCCGAGTATCAAAAGGTCACTGAGTCAGTTTGTGGAACCCAAGTTTTCTACCACCTAGCCGACTTAGTAATGCTTGTTCACTTTTGTTTTGGCTGACCTTGCCAGTGTAAATATTGGAATGGTATATATCATTTGAAACAATTATATGCTAAGAATAATCATTATTGGTTGTGGTATGTTGCAATATTTTAAGAAGAAGGAAAGCGAATCACTAGCAGAACAGAGGAATATAGCAAGGTCAACATTGATACAAAAAAGATATATTTGTCACATCAGGTGATCAGAGCACAAGGATCTTATAAGCAATTAGTTGCAATCAGATTCACTACTTTATCCTAACAGGTGAATCAGTTTTCTAAATCCTTTAACCAGGTAGACTTAATAGTCTTTTGTAAATCTCCTAACAGAGTGCATACTTCATTGTATGTTTGTAAATCCTTTAACAAGGTGGATCTAGCAAATCCTACTTGCTCCTAACAGGGTAGATCATTAGAAGTGATCATTGTAAGCCTTAACTGGCCAACTTTATACTACAGTATTGAAGTTTTGTGGGTATCATCCCCACCCTAGTTTTACTTTCTAATTGGAAGATTTCTGGGTCACCAAATCTGTGTGTTCATGTGATATTTATCTTTTCATGCATACAGTAGATTAGATGGATGAATGGTAAAATACTATTATGTAGAAATTGAGATAAAGTTTTAGAGTTACTGATTCACCCCTCCCCTCTCAGTAACCTTGTCAGTCTTGATTATTTCCAACAATTGGTATCAGAGCATTGTGGTTCTCAGGATAAATTTTGACAACTTGAGCAAATATCAAGGACAATGGAGATATTTAGACTTGACAAATCTATCAAGGACAATGGAGATATTTAGACTTGACCATCAAGCAGTTCAAATGAAGCTAATGAAGCAATCAAGGAATTCCTACCAAAGAATGGTTCTCTACAGGAAGAAGTAAGAAAACTCAAAAGAGAACAATAAATCCAATCCATCAGACTATGTGAAGTTTTGGAATAGAGAAACAAAGAAAATGAAGACTTAGAGTTAAGAAATAATCTATCCCTTCAGCATGAAGATCTTATAGGACAACTATCTAATGCAAATGAAGAAATTATGATTCTAAGATCTAAGAATGAAAGTTTGAGAAATGATTTAATCACTGCAAGACAAATCAATGTAAGTTTGCAAAGTGATTTCAGATCTGAAAGAAAAAACTATGAAAGTTTTAAAAATGACTTAAATTTTGAAAAACAAGTCAATGAATGGATGATAAAATCTCAAGCAGATATGGATTAATTGAATTTGCAAAATGAGCAGAATCTTCATAGACAAAAAGGTAAAGCAGGCCTTGGATACAATTAAGAAGGTGAATCTTCCAAACAGGGTACCCAAAAGAATCAAAAACCTACTTCCAATCACTTTGGAAAGTTAGGTCATACATCTAACAGATGTTGGAGCAATGGTAAAAGAAAATTCAATGGTAAATGCTACAATTGCAATCGACATGGTCACAAAGCAAATGAATGCAAGGAAAAACCAAAGTTTGAGGGAAAATGTCACAAATGCAAGAAACAAGGTCACAAGGCATCTGAATGTAGATCAAAATAATTCAATCCAACAGAACAGGTTATCAAAGCATTATTTGGTTGGGATTACAATACTTGGTGCAGATGTCACTATTGTGGAGAATATGGACACATTGGAATAAACTATGCAAGGCATCACCTAAGGAAGAAAGATAATACTATAAGATGTTATACATGTACTGAACTTGGTCATATATCTAAGAATTGCATGAATACAGGAAGAATTGAGGATGAAAAGAAAGTCAGAGATGACAACATTCGAAAGTAGATGAGACAACAGTGGATTCCAAAATCTACTGAGCTATAAAATTCAAATAATTGCTATGTCACTCAAGAAGTGGGTGACTCCACCATTTCTAATTAGACTCATCAAGAAAGATTAGGGATTGCATCTTCAAGCAATATCTTAAGTAGTTCCAAAATATAGAAGTGCAAAAGACAAATCAGTATTTTAGATACTAGACATATTTCACTATGATGCATCTACCGAGCAATGTTGATTTCAGACTTAACTGAGCTAGGTCAGTAATGTGAAAGGTTTTGTTTGTTTACCAAGTTGCAAGGTTTACCGAGTAAGTCAGTGACTATCTAACAAACCCTAGGTCATCTCAGCTACCTTTGTACCCAAGCATTAATGGCATATTTTTTCATCAAAAAGGCAGAATTTGATCTCATTTTTCACCGCAAATTTAGAATATACAGAGCAAATAAATTTCAAGGAGTGCGAAAGAGAGTTCAAGTGATTTGAAGATCTTCCAGTGAAGAATTTTTTTAACAAAATCATTCACTCACCAAGTAGCAATGGCATCCGCAAGCACCAGCAGCAGCAAGGCAAACAAAGGTTCTGAAATGCTTGTGAAGGGAGTAGAATGGAAAGCACCCAGCTTCAAACTTGTTCCCGCCATAGCTAAATCGCTCGACCCTCATGGAGCCCAATTGAAGATTCCACCAAAGGTACTATTTATAAATGACATTTGTACTCATTTCAAATGCACTATTCAAGAAATAGGGACACTAGATATGGATAAAGCCCTAGCCGAGTTGTGTGTGGATGGAACCCTCAAACCCGAATTAAAACATCTGAAAACCAAAGGTTTTACCCATATCCTGCACCTACCAAGGAACTTCTAAATGAAATGGATAAGATACATTTTAAGTTGTGTGCATAATGGTTAGTTATGGTTAGAACAAACCATCCTGATAACAAAGAAGATGATTCATAAGATCATGGGTTTGCCAATGTTAAGTAAATCAAAAACCAGCAAAACCCTAAGTCAGGATGAACTCCAGAAGTTAACCCTAGCTAAACAGGATGGCAGAGGATTAAAACCTAACAATGTATCTAATGTAGAGTTAAGGTTCAAAATCTATTTGATTGCATATAAGATGTATAGTTCCAGTAGATTGAATAGCGTGCCCTGTGAGGCTGTAGATTTAGCTTATAAGGTTGTCAAGAAAAACATGGAGTTTGACCTAGCAAATGTGCTGCTGAAACAACTTAATAAAAACATGGACAGTATAAGGACCTCTAAAATCAACTCCTGTAAATTTGGTTCTTTGTTAATTTGTTTATTTTTCTTTGTACAAAAGTTTTTCCCTTCAAAAGGTACAGTAGTATGGAGGAAAGACATTCTAGTTTTGTATCAAATAAACGAATTTGTAGCAGAAATGGGCAAAATTTTTGATAGCATTATGGACAATTATTTTGAAGACTTCAAGGAGAGGATGAATAATAGGTTTAGGATTCCTCCTAATCTTGTTGAGGGTTACAGAGATGATGTATGTTTCATGGTGGACTATGACAAGGTGTACATCTAGGCAGTCAGACCTCGAGTTGCATGGGTAAAACCTCTTCCTTATGAGGTAAATATTGATGAAGCTAGAGACATAATAGAGGCACTGGTAAATGAGCTAGTAGACCCAAGGCAACAAATTTTTGGAACCTATGAAGAAGCTAAGGCCAAAATTGAGCTTGAAATCAAGCTACCACAGGCCATAAGCAAAGGCAAGAGGAAAATAGCAAAATTGAAAACTTCTACCAGTTCTCTTATGCTCACCGAGGGAAAAGGTGAAGATAAAGAAGGTGAAGAAGAAGGAGGAGAAGAAGAAGAAGGTGAAGAAGAAGGAGAAAAAGAATCTGTAGAGAAATAGCCAAAGAAGAAAGGTAAGGTAATCATTACCAAACCCAAAAAGAAGCCTACTGTAGTATTCACAAGAAGAACCAGGAAAGGTAAGCAGGAACCTATACTAGTTAGGCCTGCACCCACATTTGAGAAAAGGCTAAAACAAATGGAGGAAGGAGCTGGCATCACAAATTTCAAAGCATTGAAATTTGAAACTAGAACTGATGCGGAGAAAATGTAGATTGAGGAATTGGTACTCAGCAAGATGGGTAAATGGACATACACCCCAAACCAGATTGCCCCTCAAATCTCAAAAGAACTACTGGAGAGATTGCAACCGAGATGGGAGTTAGCCACCCAAATGGTAAAAGATATTTATGAGCAATCTCTAAGGAATCTCTGACCAAGTCTCACTGGAGCAGAAGTAAAAATTGAAATAAAAAACCATGAAGGTAAAATGATGATCAGATTCCACACTTGTTTGATTTTGATCAAAGACATTGAACATGTTGTAAATGATGCTACAAACATGTGGAAAAACATCTATCATCTACATAAGCCCAGTGTAGACCCAATAGAAATCAAAGATGATGACAACGATAGTGATGATGAGCTTGATAGCACTCCATTCATCATAGTCTCACCAGGAGAGCTGCATGCACTAACGGAAGATAAGGAGGAAGAAGACAAGGAGGAAGAAGACAAGGAAGAAGAAGTTGAAGAGGCATATAAGGAGGAAGACGATTTGGTGAAAATTGCAGCAGCAATTATTGCATCACTTCCTCACTCTCGACCTAAAACTGTAGCATCATCAAGGTTGGAGTCAACTTCAGTAGGTTTGGTCACATCTACATCAGATATATCATCAGCACCTGCCACATCTCAGCTCTAGGTATCATCAATGGAAGTGTCTACCACTTCATCTACTGAGCTGCATTCCTTTTCTTCAGTTACCAAGCAAGCCTTCTCAGCTCCATCATCACCAACCGTAATAACAGCAAGTTCCACAATTTTGTCAATTCCAATTTTTTCTACAATTTTGTCAGCAATATCTATATCTACTTCAAACCCAGTTAGTTCAGATACTACATCACCGAGTATATCACCATTTTTTGCTAGTCCTTCCATCTCTACCATTGTGTCTATTCCCAAGGTCAAACCAGTCATCACAGAAGTCAAACAAAAGCAACCATTAGGATTATGATCACTGGAAAGGAAATTCTTGAAAACATTGACCTAGACACTGAGATAGTAATTCCAAAGATTGACTATGAAAATGCTACCATTGAAGAAATGAGGTATGCTAGTCAACTAATTGAGATGAAGGCTACGCAGAAGTAGCTAAGGTCTGAAAGGGATAAGGAATATAAAATAATTGAGAATGCCTGGAATATAATTACAGAGGCTATAGGTGTTGATGTAGATTCTACTCAACACATTTTGATCTAGTTAGAAGAGGCAGTCAATAAATTCAATGAGGATACCTCCGGTCAAGAAAAGTTGATGGAGAAGGCAGAAAAGAAATTTGATAATAAGGTGCTTGAGCACATTGCTCAGCACATAGCAATGAAACAGGTTGAATTAACCTCAGTTTTGGCTAATATTGAAAATTCTTTTAATAATATAACATCTCTTTTTGCTAAGCTTTGTAATGTTACCAAGTATACTAAGGAGATAAGAGAGCAATTAAGTAAGATAGATGAGGATTTGAAGGCAAGCGCACAAAATCTGAAGCTTGACCCCAGTTCAACCTCATCTCATCAACTCAGGATAAAAATTTTGTTAGAAAAACAAGTAGAATTGCTGAGAGAAGATTCAAGGATTAGATCTACATTGATAGATATTCAAAATATGATCCTTCCCATCATGGACACAATGCAAAAATACATTGCCCACTCAAAAAAATTGATCCATGACAACAATTTCTCCATTGCAGACCATGTGATTGAACTCTCTGCAAAAGTTCAAATTCCTCTATCCACATGTAGAATCTTGCAAGAGAATTGGGATAAGACTCTACAACTCATTCTTCAGGTACATTCAGAGTTTATCTCACATTTTTGTGTTTTTATGTAAATACATTCTTTTATTATTAATTTTTTTGGCATTATTGTCAAAAAGGGGGAGAAAGAGATACTTAGATAGAGTTATTGGTGAGATAAATGTACAAAAAGGGACAAAGAGATACTGTAAATAAAAGTCATATAACTCATGTAAATACCTTGTGTATATTGTATAGGGGAGTCATATGAATATTCAGCCAAATCAATTGTCAATATGTCAGATATTGTATATAAGCGTTGGCTCATAAGTGTTTTTGTCACTAATGCCAAAGGGGGAGATTGTTGGAATTATGATATATTTGTCATTAGTCACAACACTTATTCGATTGTGAATGTTTACCGAGCTACTCACCTAATCTACAGTTAATACCGAGCATTACTTTGGAAACTGAGCATATGGGAAGTTCAATAGTATTTATCGAGTTCACAGTAGTTATCGAGCAGAACAATGTTCTCCAAGCAGTTAGTGATTACCGAGCTTTGCAGTATTTACCAAGTAGATGGTGCTCACTGGGTCATCAAAGAAATCATTGTTTACTGAGTAAACAAGGTAAATGAAGGAATTAGTGTTTATCGAGTAAACAAGGTAAATGAAGGAATCAATGTTTACCGAGTAAAACAAGGTAAATAAAGGAATCAATGTTTACCAAGTAAAATAAAGTAAATGAAGGAGTCAGTGTTTACCGAGTAAACAAGGTAAATGAAGGAATTAGTGTTTACTGAGTAAACAAGAGAATCAGTATTTACCAAGTAAAGAAGGTTATCAATGGATTTAGTTTCTACCAAGTGACACAACATTCACCGAGTCACCAATGGTTACCAAGTTTTGAGCTACTTAGAATGATTAGTATGGATCGTGCCTCTACTCTTATCGAGTGCATGATGATGCGAAGTACTAAAGTAGATTATGAGTATCAGAAGGTCACCGAGTCAGTTTGTGGAACCCAAGTTTTCTACCACCAAGCCGACTCAGTAATGTTTGTTCACTTGTGTTTTGGCCGACCTTTCCAGTGTAAATATTGGAATCATATATATCATTTGAAACAATGATATGCTAAGAATAATCATCGTTGGTTGTGGTATGTTGCAATATTTTAAGAAGAAGGAAAGTGAATCACTAGCAGAACAGAGGAATATAGCAAGGTCAACATTGATGCAGAAAAGATATATTTGTCACATCAGCTAATCAGAGCACAAGGATCTTATCAGCAATTAGTTGCAATCAGATTCACTGCTTCATCCTAATAGGTGAATCAATTTTCTAAATCCTTTAACCAGGTAGACTTAATAGTCTTTTGTAAATCTCCTAACAAAGTGCATACTTCATTGTATGTTTGTAAATCCTTTAACAAGGTGGATCTAGCAAGTCCTACTTGCTCCTAACAGGGAAGATCATCAGAAGTGATCATTGTAAACCTTAACCGGACAACTTTATACTACAGTATTGAAGTTTTGTGGGTATCATCCCCACCCCAGTTTTACTTTCTAATTGGAAGGTTTCTGGTTCACCAAATGTGTGTGTTCATGTGATATTTATCTTTTCATGCATACAGTAGATTAGATGGATTAATGGTAAAATACTATTATGCAAAAATTGAGTTAAAGTTTTAGAGTTACTGATTCACCCCTCCCCTCTCAGTAATCTTGTCAGTCTTGATTATCTCCAACACATCTATCCAAAGCTCTTAGTGTTGCAAAGTTCTACAATACCTTCTATTTGTCTTCTTTCCTAATTTATATGTTGGCTTCTTTACAATTGTGCATGAGGCTTCCTAGAATAGGGAATTTCCCCAATGATGTGAAAAGTTATGAGTTTTATCCATGCTTGTAGCTACAAAATAGTTCTACAAAATATGTTTATTGTTAATGATTCATTTACAAAGAGGATCTGTAGGGAACTCCAAGGATTCCCAGAGAGGAGGTTTAGCCTAGAACCGATGGTGGCCATTAGTCAATTTGGTAGATACTTTATTCAATTCTCATCCTTTTCATATTTCCATCTTGTAGCTTTCAATAAATTTCCTTTGAAGCTGCCTAGATACCCAAGTGATGATCATGCTAATTGAAATCGTGAGACAAGCTATTCAGGTAAATGTGTTGAGTGCCAATTAAAGGAAGAAGTTATATGAAATCCCCATGAAGGTTGGGGCTTATAGTTGTGATTCTCAGTCTGATGCCAATAACATGCTTAAGGCATTCAAGAACAAGTACAAATTGGAAGAATATGAGGTTGTGAGGCTCATGCTCGAAGCCAATGGATATGCAAGAGAGGTGTTTCAAATTAGGAGCATGATCAAGCATGTCACCACTCTAGAGGATTATTAAGCAGATTGCAAGGATGAGTTGGAGAGCCGAGATCATGCTTTTTCTAGGCTCATGGTGGAACAAATAAGGAAATATGGTATTCATCTCAATATCAAAGGATTAGAGGACGATGATCAAAATATGAATAGCAATACATATTTGAGAAAATTAAGGGGGATTCCTATAAGTTTCAAGCCATATGTAAATGTGGAAGAGAGTCTTGATATCATGATGGCTAGGATCATAAAAAAAACTAGGAAATGAGTTGAGTGGACAACTAGAAAGAGCTAGAATAAGGAAGTAGCCACCCAAGCTTCTCCAATAGCTGCAAGACCTACGTCATGCCAGAGCACTACACCAGGCATGACCATAGCTTCCATTGAAGGCCTAGCTCAACCTGTAGGTATAGGTGATCAAGCTCTAGAAAAGAATGTTCCTCTAGCCCAGAGATGTCATGATAGTTCCTTCCTAGTCATAGGAACCTAGATTGTTATTGAAGAGAAGAAGGTGGAAGAATTAAATGACAATACCCCTACTGTAGTACCTTCACCACATACCACCCCAATTCCATCTCCTCATCATAGCCCTATGCCATCAGTAAGTGCTTCACTTTTGAAGCTAGGTTGTTCCACTATATAGATAGTAGACCCAGGGGATGGAAAGAATAGTAGCAGCGAGTCCACTGTGACAGATGAAGAGGTGAAGAAGACTTTAGAAATGGAGAAGGGCTAGACTTCTTTTAGAATCATCTCTGAGGACTCAAAGAATCCTTTCTCTTTAGCTGCTATAACCTTGACTCTAGTAAAGAAGAAAATGTTCAGCATTGAATCAATTAGAATAGCTTCCAAAGTGATAGGAACTAATTCTTGGGTAGAAGATACTTTGGAAAGGAAAAGAAACATAAAAGATGAAAGTGTTTCTACAAAAGACACTATATCTCTCATGGTTCATTCTAGGACTGCATTGACAAAGGTCAAAAAGTAAAAGACTTTGCCAATACTTGGGTAAGATCCAGAAATGGGGCACTTGGAAATGGAAATAGCCAAGCCAAACAAGGGAGGGAGAATTTAGGATATGATGCCTCATGATTTTACTCTATATTCAATCAATCTAGGAGAAGCTAGACATGATATAAAAGTTTTTTTGTGGAGATTAAGTAATGAAGTGATAGAAGGACAATTGGAAAGTCTCAAATTGTCAAAGATCAAGATGAAAGTTGAGATAGAAGAATTAAACAAATTTATCAAGCAGCTAGTCGCTCTGCTAGTAACTATTTCTCGTATGTCTATGACCTAGACTCCTAGTCTAGCTAAAGTGCAAGCCCTCACTTCCTAGCTTCAAGAAGATAGGCACTATGGCCAAATTGGTAAAGAATGGATTGGGAGACTTAGATTAGAAGGAGTTTTTCTCATAGACCAAATTGGAAATGCTATCCTCATATTGGAGATAGAAAGGCATAATATATTGTAAAATAGTAATACTCTTGCTGGAGAAAGGGTCAAATGTGATAACTACATCTCCCTTTTAAAGATGATCATCTAGATGAAAGCAAAGGAAGTAGTTGAAGCAAATATTTTGAAGAAAGGGAATGAACCTTTGTTTGAATGGCTCCAAAGTATGCAATTCAAGCTAGAAATGATCCAGGTGGTTGAGAAGGGACTCAAGGAAATAGAGAGTAAAGTAAAGAAGACTCAAGATAGGGGATTTGAGTTTATGAGAGGGTTACACACTGATTCTACAACTAGTGGTCAAGCAAAGTCTTTAATTGGAGTGGAAGTAATGAAAAGTAACTTCTCTACTTTATTGGATAATCTATCTAGAGTGGTTTCTAGTAGTAAAACATGAGTTGCAGAACTCCAGAAGCTCAATAGTTGTATACATGTGGCCGTAGAGGAGTTGTTAGAGCAGTTGAATGCTATAAAGGAATTGGCAAGGGAACATTCAAAATGGCTCTTGAGATTCACTAATACACACATGGATAATCATGAAGAGCTAATCCCAGTAATGGTTGTTGCTAGAGCATATAGAGCTCAAATCAAAAAGGGGAAGAAGTCCAAATGATTCATATTATGCCCCCTTTTTTGTTTTCTTTTGTAATTTTGTAATACAATAGAGTGGCACCTTGATATTTGTCATTCTCAGAAGATGAACCAATTAAGCTTCCATTGTAATGGACATCTCAAATTCTCTATATGTATGAAATTCAAAAATTAATGAAAGGTCAGCAAATTTGTGGTCTGAAGTACTTTTTTTTGTAGAGACAATTGAATGGCATTTTATGTCAATCTTTTCTTGTTCTAGTTAATGTGGTATTGAGTTTACATTTTCTCTTTTTTTGAATTGGGACAAGGGAAAAATAGAGTTTTACCTTCCCCATTTTGAGGCAACGGATGAATGTGATAGGTATAGTTATTGTTCATTTGAAGATGAAATTCTTCAAGTTTTTCTAGTTTGTTAGCCATAGTTTAGATTTGAATTAGCTTAGTTCATTATTAGTTTTTATTTGGATAAAATTTATGGATTCATCAAATGTGTGGATGCATAAACCTATTTTAGTGTTGAAAATTTTCTATTTTCCTGAGTTGGATTTTATTTAGGTCTCACTTTGTTATTCCTCTACTATTCTCAGGTTAAGAACATTCCCCAAAGTAATTTACAAAGAAAATAGAATTCATTGCAAATCTATTTTAGGGAGATGTACCTACCAATTTAGAGGAAAGCTAAATAATCCACAAGTAGCTTTCCAACTATTTGTGATCGGATATTGTTCTGAATTGGGCATTTAAGAGTAATTAGTCAAAAGAATAAATATGTTTACCAATAGATTTTTGGCAACCATATTGGGGAGATGAATAGTCGCTTGACTAAAAAAAGGCCTATTTCATGAGGGAAAATGGTACTACCTTATGAAAACATTATTCTAGTGTTCCAACCCAATCTTAGTTTTCAAGACAACCAAGAAGACATAATTTCATCCCTTGACACATTTTTTTAGAGATATAGAAGGAACACTAAACATTGTAGGAACACTAGCCAGGTATTGGAAGAAGAAGAGAGAAGAGTTGAAGCCTTAGAGAGAGTTGTTCAAAGGAGAGGCATCTAAAGAGTAGAAAGACAATTGAGACAAGAGGCTCAAAGATAAACCAAACCCAGCATCCTGGAAAAAATTAGGTTCCTTAGAAGTACCAAGGAATAGGGAGGGCAAGACCCTATCTTTGATAAGCTTATAGAGCTCAGTTTTCCCATCTTAGACATTCACAAGTAAAAAAGTGAGAAGAAAAGCTACAGTAGACCCCCTTCCCCTATTAGGAATCAAGGCACTAGCACTTCACATTCTACTTGTCAGGTGTTAGCACTTCATAGAGTTTCTTTTCTTGTAGTTGTTTATTTCCTACCATATATTACTAGGACAATCATGGCTACTCCATGGGTCATGGCAACATGACTGTTAGCATTAAATGCTTATCATGCACTCCTAGATGGTTCAAGGAAGAATTTCCCTAAATTCTCAGGTGATAGGAAAGCCACTATAGATGAACACATTAAATATTTCTTTGTTGCCACTCATACCTTAGGAGTGGGACATTAAGATGTTGCTATAAGGTTGTTCATAGAGACCATCATGGATGGTGTAGTAGAATTGTTTTATCATCTAGCTAATGGCTCAATAACTGATTGGGATACATTAAGAATGGTCTTTGAGATGAGGTTCAAAATTTTGGTTGATGAGCATGCTTTGTTAACACAGTTGACCTCAATTAAGAAGCAACCCACTATGAGTATGAGAGATTTCATTGCCAAGTTTAATAAGATTATCAGTAGAATTCTAGCTGCTAATAGACCCACACATGGTAATTTGAAAACTTTCTTTATTAGTGTGATGCCTCCAAATGTCAATTATGATTTGAGGAAAGCACATCCCATAGATCTAGCTAATGCACAAAAGAAAGTGATTGAATGTGAGGATGATTTGATTTCTGTGAGAAAATGGAAATGAGAACTTCAAACTAAAGGAAGTTCTAGTAATACCACATCATCTAAGGAGATGATTTAGAATTTGTCAAATCAGCTAGTAGTGGTAAAGAAGTAGTTACCCAGATTCAATGATTCCTATCAATAGAATTATCAAAATTCAAAGGGAAAGAACAACGAGGGTAGATTCCCATAGCTTAAAAGTTCACAAGCCAGGTTACAAATTGAGCTCGCACCAAAAAAGGAAATATATGCATCTTCCACTTGACCACAAATCATGATAGCAAGAGTTGTTTAGAGACTACTTGCATGATCTAGTTGTTATCTACTAATGAATTGAACATTGCAACTCCTTGTTTAGAGCTTGATTCCAATTCAAATGGTAATTTTGGAAAATTATTTTTAGAATATGAGTTAGATTCTAAATCAAAAGGTGAATATTATGCAACCATTGATGGAACTTCATACACAATGCTTACTCAAGGGCAAAGGTTGAAGAATCAATCCTCTAATTACACTCACAAAAATGACTTTAGTCCTTTGATGAGTAATTTACATACTGATCAAGGAGCATCTACTTAAAAAATAGGTAAGGATAAAACATCCTTTTATTTCATTCAATTTTGTGAGGAATTAAAAATTCAAATTTCCATTATTGATTATTTAAAGTCATATCCTTCTGAGTTAAAAAGACTAGTTGATAGGTGTAAAGGAAATACATCAAATGCGAATTGTAATGTAATGGTTGAGAAAGAGGATGAAACCTTGACATCTGGTTTGTTTAACCAAGATGATTCTATAGTCTTAGCAACATCCCCATTGCTTAAACCTGAGCCTTTTTATATTTCATTGTATACAAATGGATGTAAACTTAGTAATTGTATAATAGATTTGGGTACATCAGATAACATTATGCCTTATTCTATAGCCAAAGCCTTGGGCCTTAATCTCACTAAAGTTCTTGAAAGGTTCTACTCAATGGATGCCAAACAAGTGCCCTTACTTGGGCAAATTAAAGATTCTCAGGTAGCCTTAGCTTCTCATCTAGAAAAGAAGCTCCTATTGACTATTCTGTTAGCTGATATTTCAACAAGCTATGGACTTCTTTTAAGTAGAAGTTTTTGTTGAGACTTAGGAGGACAAATAAAGCTAGATTGGTCTCAAGCAGTGATACCTATTTGGAATAAGAAAGTCAACTTAGAACCTAAAGGAAAGGAAAAGTTCACAATCTTGAAATTAGATGACCCTAAAGCTCAGATTCTCTACAAAGAGCTATAATTCAGCAACTATATGTTGTTTACTGAAGAAGATTTAGATGAACAAATAGATGAGATTCAAAGCAAGAAATTTTCTAATGAAAATAAAGATGAATCAAGTATATGGAAACTAAAATTTGATGGAAGTTATGCCACCTTAGGATCTAGAGCAGGTGTGGTGTTGATATCGCCAAAAGGAGAACTTGAACCTATGGCATTCGAATAGAATTTGGGAATACAAATAACATTGTAGAATATGAAACATTACTACTAGGGATAATCACAAAAAAAGAAAGAGGGATAAAGATGTTAAGAGCTCAAGGTGATGTAGAGCTTATTGTGAAACAAGCAAAAGTACAATATTTTGTGAAAAATCACAAGCTAATGAATTAAAAAAAAAGAGTCTAGGACGAGATATAAGGCCTAGATGCCTTCTCTATTGAAGTAGTTATGAGGGAGATGAATACCAAGGCTAATTCCCTTGCAGTCTCTACTTCCCTATTACTTCCTCCCCTAGATTTCAAAGAAAAAAAATTATTAGATCAAAATTATGTATCGGTTTGGTATTCAAAATAACATAGAATCATGGTAAGTCTTCAGTGATGATAAGAGTTTGTAGATGTTCCTTAAAAATGACAAGTCTAGTTTTGAACATGAATCCAATGGAAGTGATCATAAAAGCTCTAGTGTGGATAAGAAATGGAATCAAAATGGAAAAGTTTAGCTAAAATGTAACATTATTCTCCTATATTTTTTTGCTTTGGAAAAACAATTTAATAGACATGATGCCCAAATAAAGCAAAAAGGAGCAGAAGAGGGACCTACAATGGGTGAATATGAGGGAATAAACATGGGAGATATCCATAATCCTAGAATGATTAATATTGGGAATTGCTATTTGCCTAAAGAAAAAGAAGCTACAAGAAATCTATTCATGGAATATATAGATGTTTTTTCCTAGAGTTATGAAGATTTGAAAAGTTATAAAGATGGAAAGGTAAAACATTGAATTCCACTAAAACCTGATGCAGTTCCTTTTTAGAAAAAATAGAGGAACTACAATCCAAAAGTTGCAAATGCCATCTTCTAAGAGGTAGATAAAATGTTAAATCAAAAACCATTTATCCCATTCATCATTCCAGCTAGATAGCCAATATAGTACCCATCATAAAGAAGAACGAAGAAATAAGAATCTATGTCAATTTCTACAACCTGAACCAAGCATCTCTTAAAGATAACTTTTCTCTTCCTAACATGGATTACCTATTACAAATAGTGGTGGGATCTAAAATGATGTCTATGCTTGATAGTTTCTCAAGTTATAACTAGGTCAAAGTAGACAATAAAGATCAACACAAGACAACATTCACCACTCCTTCGAGTACATTTTCATATCATAGAATGCCCTTTGGGCTTATCAATACTGGTGCTACATTCCAAATATGTATGAGCAAGACATATGTCAATATTAAGGATTGAATCATAGTCATATACCTGGATGACCTCACTGTGTTCTTGAAAAAAGGGAAAGATCAAAAGGAAGATTTGAGGAAAGTTTTACAAAGATGCAGAGAGCACATGATTTCTCTCAATCCAAAGAAATTAGTTTTCTATGTAACAAAAGGAAAACTCCTAGGTCATATAGTATCCTAGGAGGGTATTAGAATTGACCTTGAATGGGTGGAAGCCATTCAAAGATTAAGCTTCCCTTCAAATAAAACAAGAGTCAAGTCTTTCTTCAGGTCTGTGAATTTCCTCAGAAGGTTTGTGACCAATTTCACTAAAACCATTAAGCATATAGTGGAAATGATGAAAGGGAATTCAAATTTCAAATGGAATGAGGTGGGAAAGTATGTTTTTTAGGATATAAAGATTGCTATTGCTAAAGCCCTAGTTTTATGTCATCAAAAGTATAAATGATATTTCATCATTTATTGTTATCTTTTTGAACATACTCTATCAATGATACTTATGCAAGAAAATGATGAAGGGGTACAAGCCCTAATAGCTTTCATGAGCATACCTTTGAAGAATCATGAACTAAAATATTTTTAGATTGCAAAGCATGCTTTTGTGGTGGTTAAGGCCCTCAAAAAAAAATATTTTATATCCTACATTCCAATTATATATTCTTTGTCCTAGATGTAGTAGTGAAGAGTGTACTGACACAACAAAATGTGGGCTATAATGTCAGAGGTGCATGGGTGGCAAAGATATAGGTGTATGATATAGAAATAAAACCTACCAAGTTGGTAAGGGGAAATGCTCTATGTAAGGAAATTGTAGAAAACAAGATAACTAAAGAATTAGAAGAATCAAGAGAGAAGAAGTTGGTGTTAGCTATAGGCCTCTATGTTTCATGGTTTGAAAATATTTCTTATCTGCTAACATATGGTGAATGTCCAGGGGGCATCACTACAAAAAAGAAGAGATTTCAAATTGAAAGCAACTAAGTATGTGATTTGGGATGGTAAACTATTCAAAAAAGCCATTGATGGCACTTTCCTTAAGTGCATAGACAAACAACAAGAAAAGCTATTGAAAACATTTCACAATAAAGCTTGCAGAGGACATTTCTCATCTTCAATCATAGCTTTTAAAATATTAAGGTAGTGTTATTACTAGCCTAGAATGTTTAAAGATGTCTATGCATGGGTAGCCAAATGTGAGAAGTGTAAGATGTTCTCTCGATGCCCTCAATTAGTTTCTCTATCATTGAGACCTATTATCATCAAAGGACCTTTTCAACAATGGGGTCTTGATTTCATTGGTCCAATTAGTCCTACATCTAGTGCTGGTCACAAATATGTGATAACTATGACTGACTACTTCACTAAGTGGGTAGAAGGTAAGGCTACCAAGAAAACTACTTCTAAAGTGGTGTGTGAATTCATAAAGGAGAACATATTGGTTAGGTTTGATGTCCCTATTAATTTAGTGATGGATAATGCATCTTATTTTTCTTCAATTAAGGTTACCAATTTCTACTTTGCGTATGGGATCACCATTTTTCATTCATCTAATTATTTCCCTCAAGGAAATGGTTAAGCTGAGTCGAGTAACAAGAACTTGATGAATATTATTAGGAAACTAGATTTAGATAATCAAAAGACTTGGCACAAAAATATTCATGGGGCACTCTAGGCAGATAGAGTGACACCAAAAAGGGAAATTGGCATATCTCCTTTTGAATTGGTTTATGGGACTGAAGCTAGCCTCCCCTTACCTCTAGAATTAGCCACAAATAAACTAAAAATAGTTATCGAAGATGATGTTTTTAAAGATGGTTTAGAAAAGAGGATCCTACACTTGAGAAAACTTGAAGAAGAAAGGTAGAAAATTGTAGATCACATCACAGAACATCGGATGCAAGTGAAGGATCTATGTGACAAGAAAGCAAGACCCCAAAAATTCATGGCAGGAGACAGTGTGCTACTTTGGGATAAATGAAGCACTCCAAAAGGAATGCATAAGAAGTTTGACACTTTATGAAAAGGCCCATTAAGAATTCATTAGGCATTTGAAAAAAATTCTTTCAAGTTGGCATATGAAGATGGTGAGATACTACCCCTGACCTATAATGGTCAGGATCTAAAGCTTTATCAAATTGCTAATTGAGAACAAGTAACCCCTATATTGTATTATAGTTAGGTTTAGTGTCTTTTTGTGTTTCCTAGTTAGTCTTTTTCCTTGTCTTTTGTTTTCTTGTTCTTTTTCTCATTTTTATTTTTTTGCATTGCCACCTTTTTACCTTCTTTTGTGAAACCAAATACTTTGAGTTCCTTGCTTGGGTATGCGAACCAAAGTCCCTAGTCAAAGCTAGTCGTTGCCCCACTTTTCATCCTGTACCCATTATGCAAAATGGAAAATGATCTTGTGTCTCAATTTGGTCTAGGTAAGTCTAAGTATATTTCTTTTCCCTCAAGTGAAAGGTCTCTCCATTGAGTTTTCATCTTCCCTCTTCCCTCACATTACATAATTGGGTGGGTTTTCCTTGTTGTCATAAGTTTTGTGGGTAATCTAGGACCTTATTCAATGGAGATTCTCGAGTCATATAATGATTTTCAAAAAGTCATTTCTGAGGATGAACTTGCTCATGGATCTTTATAGTTTTCACATGGAGAAAATGAAGTTTGCAAAAAATCCAGTATTGCTTTCTCCTTAGCAGGTTTTCGACCCATGAAGGTGATTTTTTGCAAAAGTCAATGAATGAGGTTTATAAGCTAAAGGAAGGAAGACATGAGTTGTTTTATGGATATATCATCCTTAAATTATATTATTCTACCTTGGGAGTCACTCAAAATTCATCATAATGATCAGAATGGCATCTAGTGGAAAACCTTGAAGTAACTTCTCTACTACAGGTTTTTGAACCAAGAAGTCAGTTTTTTGACAAAGATATTTTTGCGAGAGAAAAGCAAGTGAGTGGGTTCCTTTTTCACTTTGGAAGCCCTTTTTAGATTTTCCAAATCCTAGAAGCATGTTTACTTAAACCGTAAAGTGGAAATAAAAGCAAAGGCGGAAAAAAAAAAGTTACCTTCTCCTCAATGGGTTTTGAACCCTGGAAAGCAATTTTTTGCATCTATTGAAAATCACTTTTGCAAGCATGTTGGGCTCATAGATCAATCATAGGATAGTTAAAAAGGATAATGGAAGCAAGTTAATCACATTTGGGAAGGTATCTTAAGAAAAATCTAGCTAAGTGGATTTTTCCCTACGGAGTACTCCATTCTAAATTTTCTAAAACTTGGTGAAAAATGGGAAAGTAATTCTATAATAAAGGAAAGTTAGCATTGGGCCAATGAAAATAGTGAAAAGAAATGGAAAAATATATTAAAAACCCCCATATTTACTTATATAATGGATTTATCCTATAATTCACTCATGTGGTGTAGATCTTGAAGATTAACGGGTGGATTGGGGTTTCTATATAGAGATGAACATAATGGATCATTCAAAATTATCATAGTTGTAATCCACTTTCTTTATTTAAATTTTATGTTGTTGAATTGAATAGTGATTTCAAAATTCTCATAGTTGTAAAGTTCTATTCTCTATGCTACCTTCAATTTTAAGATTTCCATTCATCTCTATGTCAAATAAGATGGCAACAAGATT
This sequence comes from Cupressus sempervirens, assembly GCA_028749045.1. NCBI lineage: Eukaryota > Viridiplantae > Streptophyta > Pinopsida > Cupressales > Cupressaceae > Cupressus > Cupressus sempervirens. Next base: position 124,127,705 of record CM053790.1, on the reverse strand, counting down.
CGTTGGATTTGATGGATTGAACGGAATTAAGTCAAGTCTGCAAAATGTTATAGACACCTCACTCCATTTCTTTGATGTGCAAGATTTCCAAAGGAGGTTGAGAATGGAGCCAATCCACCCAATAATAGAGAAACTCCAAGGAAGTGGACTAGTAGAAGTAGCTGGGTTCCTAGTAGTAGTTCAAGCTCTTGAGCTGATCATTGAATGTATTAACCACTCTAATCCAAACACCAAACAAATTTTACTACTTGATCATATAGTTTTGATCTCAATTAAAGGGAAAACTATAGTCAATTTCCTCTGGATTCTAGAGTGAGAAGAATTTTTCAAATTGACCATAGGAGGAGCCATGTCCAAGTTCTCCTTGAAGAAGATGGTGTGGTAGAAGGAAATTAAGAGGTCCTTGTTCCAAAAGCCATGGGGAGCTAAGAGTAAGGTTCCTAAGACCCATTTTGACACTGATCTCAAGCCTGAGATCATGGACATTCTAGTTCTTTTGCATTGATTGAAAGGTGAGGTAGAAGCACTCAATTTAATAAAACAATATTTCTTTTTAGTGCAAATAATCTATTCAGACACACATTATGTTGATTGCGCATATGAGGTAAGTGAGCATCTGTCTAGAGCTCTCAATGCTACAAAGTTCTACAATACCTTCTACATGTCTTCTTTCCTAATTTATATGTTGGATTCTCTATAATTGTTGCTAGGCCTTCCCAAAATAGAGAATTTCCCTAATGATGTGAAAAGTTATGAATTTTATCCATGCTTGCAGCTATAGAATAGTTATGTAGAATATGTTAGAGTTAATGATTTTTTTACAACGAGGATTTGAAGTGAACTCCAAGGCTACCCGAAGAGGAGGTTTAGCCCAAAATTTATGGTGGCCATTAGTCATTTTGGTAGCTACTTTATTCAATTCTCATCCTTTTTGTATTTGTGTCTTGCAGCTTTCGATGGATTTCCTCTGAAGCTACTCAGATACCCAAGTGACATGATCATGCTAATTGAAATCGTGAGACAACCTATCCAAGTGAACATGTTGAGCACTAGTTTAAGGAAGAAGGGATATGAATTCCCCATGAAGGTCAGGGCTTACAATTGTTATTCTTGGTCTGATGCTAAAAAAATTCTCAAGGTATTCAAGAACAAGTAAAAATTGGAAGAATATGAGGTTGTGAGGCTCACATTTGACCCAAATGGATATGCGAGAGAGGTGCTTCAAATTGGGAGTGTGATCAAGCATGTCACCACTCTAGAGGATTATTGGGAAGATTGCAAGGATGAGTTGGAGAGCTAAAATTGTGCTTTTCCCAGGCTCACGGTGGAACAAATAAGGACATATGGCATTGATCTCAATGTCAAAGGATTCGAGGATGATGGTTAAAATTTTTATAGCAATACATATTTGACAAAATTAAGGGGGATTCTTATCATTTCCAAGCCATATGTAAATGTGGAAGAGAGTCTTTATATCATGATGGCTAGGGTCATCAAAAAAACTAGAAAATGGGTTGAGTGGATAACCAAAAAGAGCCAAAGTAAGGGAACAACCACCCAGGCTTCTTCAGTAGCTTCAACACCTACCTCATCCTAGAGTGCTACACTAGGCATGACCATAGCTTCTAGTCAAGGGCCAACTCAACCTGTAGGCAAAGGTGATCAACCTCCAAGGACTCATCTCTAAGAACTTAAAGAATCCTTTCTCCTCAACTGCTTTAACCATGACTCTAGTGAAGAAGAAAAGTTTCAGCATTGAATCACTCAAAATAGCTTCCAAAGTGATAGGAACTAATTCTTGGTTAGAAGATACTTTGGAAATGAAAAGAAAGAGAAAAGATGAAAGTGTTTCAACAAAAGACATTGATCTCTCATGGTTCATTCTAGAACTGCATTGACAAAGGTAAAAAAGTAAAAGACCTTGTCAATACTTGTGCAAGATCCAAAAATGGGGCACTCGACAATGGAAATAGCCAAACAAAACAAGGGAGGGAGAATTAAGGATATGACACCTGATGATTTTACTCTACATTCAATCAATCTAGGAGAAGCCAGACATGATACAAAAGTTTTCTTATGGAGATCAAGTAATGAAGTGATAAAAGCACTATTGGAAAGTCCCAAATTGTCAAAGATCAAGATGAAAGCTGAGATAGAAGAATTGAACAAATTTATTAGGTAGCTAGTCATTCCACTAGCAACTATGTTTGGTATGTCTATGACCCAGACTCCTAGTACAACTAAAGTGGAAGCCCTCATTTCCTATCTCCTGGAAGATAGGCATTATGGCCAAATTGATAGAGAATGGATTGAGAGACTTAAATCAAAAGAAGTTTTGCTCATAGACCAAATTGGAAATGCTATCCTCAGAATGGAGATAGAAAAGAATAATATATTATCAAATAGTAATACTCTAGTTGGAGAAAGGGTTAGATGTGATAACTGCATCTCCCTTTTAAAGATGATCATCTAGATGAAATCAAAGGAAGTAGTTGAAGAAAATATTTTAAAGAAAGGGAATGAACCTTTTTTTGAATGGTCCCAAAGTAAGCAATTCAAGCTAGAAATGATCTAGGTAGTTGAGAAGGGACTCAAGGAAATAGAGAGTAAAGTAAAGAAGACTCAAAATAGGGGATTTGAGTTTATGAGAGGGTCACGCACTGATTCTCAAACTAGTGGTTAAGGAAAGGCTCTCATTGGAGTGGAAGTAACAAAAAGTAACTTCTCTACTTTATTGGATAATCTATCCAGAGTGGTTTATACTAGTCAAAAAAGAGTTGTAGAACTCCAAAAGCTTAGTAGTAGTATACATGTTTCCATAGAGGAGTTGTTAGAGCAGTTGAATGTTATAAAGGAATTGGTAAGGGAACATTCAAAATGGCTCTTGAGATTCACTATTACACACATGGCTAACCATGAAGAGATAATCCCAATAATGGTTGTTGCTAGATCATATAGAGCTCAAATCGAAAAGGGGAAGAAGTCCAAATGATTCATATTATGCCCCCTTTTTTGTTTTCTTTTGTAATTTTGTAATACGATAGACTAGCACCTTGCTATCTGTCATTCTCAAAAGATGAACCAATTAAGCTTCCATTGTAATGGAAATCTCAAATTCTCTATATGTATGAAATTCAAAAATTAATGAAAGCTCATAAAATTTGTGGTCTGAAGTACTTTTTTTTATATAGATACAATTGAATGGTATTTTATGTCAATCTTTTTTTGTTCTAGTTAATGTGGTATTGAGTTTACATTTTCTCTTTTTTTTAAATCAGGACAAGGGAAAAATAGAGTTTTACGTTACTTTTTTTGAGGCAACAGATGAATGTGATAGGTATTTTATTGTTCATTTGAAGAGGAAATCCTTCTAGTTTTTCTAGTTTGTTAGCCATAGTTCAGATTTGAATTAGCTTAGTTCATTATTAGTTTTTATTTGGATAAAATTTATGGATTCATCAGATGTGTGGATGCATAAACCTATTTTAGTGTTGAAAATTTTCTATTTTCTTGAGTTGGATTTTATTTAGGTCTCACTCTATTATTCCTCTACTATTCTTAGGTTAAGAACATTCCCCAAAGTAATTTAGAAAGAAAGTAGAATTCATTGCCAATCGATTTTAGGGATATGTACCTACCAATTTAGAGGAAAGCCAAATAATCCACAAGTAGCTTTCCAACTATTTGTGATCAAATATTGTTCTGAATTGGGCACTTAAGAGTAATTAGTCAAAAGAACAAATCTATTTACCAATAGATAATCTATCTAGAGTGGCTTCTAGTAGTCAAAATATAGTTGCAAAATGCTAGAAGCTCAGTGGTTATATACATGTGGCCGTTGAGGAGTTGTTAGAGTAGTTGAGTATTGTAAAGGAACTAACAAGGGAACATTCAAAATGGCTCTCAAGATTCACTAATATACATGTGCCTAATGATGAATAGCTAATCCCAATAATGGTTGTTGCTAGAGCATATAGCGCTAAGACTGAAAAGGGTAAGAAGTCCAAATGATTCATATTATGCCTCCTTTTTTTGTTTTCTTTTGTAATTTTGTAATATGACAAACTGGCACCTTGCCATTTATCATTCTTAGAAGATGAACTGATTAAGCTTCCATTGTAATGGTCATCTCAAAAACTCTATATGTATGAAATTGAAAAATTAATAAAAGGTTGGCAAATTTTTGTTGTGAAGTACTTTTTGTTGTAGAGGTAATTGAATGGTATTTTATGTCAATCATTTTCTATTCCAGTTAATGTGGTATTGATTTTATGTTTTCTCTTTTCTTTGAATCAAGACAAGGGAAAAATAGAGTTTTACGTCTCTTGTTTTGAGGCAATGCATGAATGTGATAGATATTATTATTGTTCATTTGAGAAGGAAATCCTTCGAGGTTTTCTAGTTTATTAGCCATGGTTTAGATTTGAATTAGCTTAGTTTAGTTTTAGTTTTTATTTGGATAAAATTTATGGATTCATAAGATGTGTGGATGTATAAACCTATTTGAGGGTTAAAAAATTTCTATTTGCCTAAGTTGGATTTTATATAGGTCTAGCTTGGTTATTCCTATATTGTTCTTAGGTTAAGAACATACCTCAGAATAATTTAGGAAGAAAATAGAATTAATTGCAAATCTATTTTAGGGAGCTATAGCTTTCCAACTATTTGTGATCAGATATTGTTCCAAATTGGGCTTTTAAGAGTAATTAGTCAAAAAAAAAATTTCTTACCAACTATAATGTAGATGAGGGATGAGATAATCAGACTTAAAGTAGAGCTTTGATTGAGCAATGGGAACTCTATTTAATGTGAACAAGGGAGTGATGAGGAACCCCTTTTGGATGAAGAAGTAGAAGAATACCCTCTAGATCAAAGGTTTCTTATGAAGACTCTAAAATCCATGGATAGGAGATACTTGAATGCTAGATTTTATTTTCCCACTTATGATGGGAAGATGGATCCTGAAGTTTTTGTGTATTGGGTGAATTCCCTAACTAGTTTCTTTGATCATGAAACTATCCCTGAAAATTAGAAAGTTAAGATAGCCAAGTCAATGCTAAGAGGATTGACATTGGTGTGGTGGAATTTTATCCAAGATGATAGGGTAGAGGAAGGAAAAAAATAGGTCTCCACATGGAAGAAGATGGTGGCCTTGCTCTGAGAAGCCTATATACTTGTAGATGATGAAGAACAACTCCATAAAAGGAGAATGGGATTGAGAAAAAAAGACATGGATGTGTCAACATATACTGAAGAATTTCATAATCTTGTGATGAAGTCTAACATTGTTGAACTAGAGAGCTTGAAGCTTGCAAGGTACTTGTAAGGACTTAAATTGTCAATTTAAGATGAATTGAGCCTTGCCACCATAACTATTGTCCAAAAATGTTTCATGTTGGCTTCTAAGGTAGAAGATAAGTTTAAAAGGAGGAGTGAAAAAGGTGGAAGAGGTAGAGGAAGGAATGATAGAGCAAGAACTAATTCTTGGAATAAAGGGAAGTTAGATAAATTAGATCATTCCTTTGATCAAGAGACTAAGGAACAAGGAGAATCTAGTTCAAGGGGATATGCAAGAGGTAGAAGAAGCTTTGGTAGGGGTAGAGGAAGGTAAGATAGGCCTCTAAAATGTTACACTTATAATCAAATAGGACATTACTCCAACAAATGCCCAGAGAAAGAAAACAAAAATGAAGGTAAAAGGCGGGCTCAACTTGTTAATGAGGAAAGAGACCTTGAAGTAGAAGAAGGCATCGCACTAATGATGAGAAAAGCATTTTTTCAATTGCCACATACTCAAGAACCTCCACAAAGGAAGAACCTATTTAGAACAAGAGTCAAATGGCAAGGTAAGGTATGTAACCTATTAATATATTCTGGATCAACTAAAAATCTAGTGTCTAAGGAAATGGTACAAAAGTTAGAATTAGTTAAGACTCCTCATCCTTTCCCCTATCATGTTTCATGGCTTACTAAAGGTCAACAAACCCTTGTGATTGGAAAAATAGTGGTGGAATTCTCTTTGGGTGACTTTAAGGACACTATTTTGTGTGATGTAGTGGAGATGGATGCTTGCCATTCGCTACTTGGTGGACCCTAGCAATATGATATGGGTGCAACATATAGTTGTAGGAAGAATACCTATACCATTATCAAGGATGGAAAAACTTACACCATGAAACCCTTGCCTAATAAAAAAAAAGAAAAGGAACCTTTAGTTGTTGTTGTGAATGAAACAGAGATGTTTGAAGCAATTAAGGAATTAGATGAAGGATATGTCTTGATACATAAGCCTAGAGAGGAAGTGCAGACTAAAAATGTTAAGCCAATTCCCAAAGACATGGAAAAACTTCTTGAAGAGTATAATGGGGTAGTAGCAACTGATTTACTCTCTTCCTTACCACCCATTAGAAATATAAGTCATCAAATAGACTTTATACCTAGTGCTTCTTTGCCCAATAAGGCCCCATACAAAATGATGCCTGCACAAAATGTTGAGATTGCTAAACAAGTTAGTGAATTGTTAGGAAAAGGTTTGATATAAAAAATTCTGAGTCCTTATGTAGTGCCTATTATTCTGGCTGAAAAGCAAGATGAAAAATGGAGATCGTGTACTGATAGTAGGGTAGTTAATAAAATAACCATTAAATATAGATTCCCAATTCCAAGAATAGAGGATCTTCTTGACCAATTAGGGGATGCTTCCTATTTCTCAAAAATTGACTTAAAATCAAGTTATCATTAGATAAGGATAAAGCCAGGTGATGAATGGAAAACAACATTTAAAACAATAGAGGGTTTGTATGAATGGCTTGTTATGCCATTTGGATTGAGTAATGCACCTTCAACCTTTATGAGGTTAATGAATGAGATTTTTCAATACTATAATGGAAATTTTTTTATTATCTATCTTGATGATATATTAATATTTAGTTGTAGATTGGAAGAGCATCTCAAACACTTAAGCATGGTATTCAAGAGCTTGCAAGAACATAAATTGATTATTAACCTTGAAAAGTGTACCTTCTTGTAGAAAGAACTCACATTCTTGGGATTTTTAATCTATCAAGGTACTTTGAAAATGGATCTATCAAAAGTTGAAGCAATACTTTACTAGCCTCCTCCTAAAACCCAAAGCGATGTTAAAATCTTCCATGGATTAGGCACATTTTATAGGAAGTTTGTGAAAAAATTTAGACATGTGTGTGCTCCAATATTATATACCATTAAAGGTGGAAGGAAGGTTAAGTTTGTATGTACAAAATAGGTCAATAATTTCTTTGAATGCATTAATTCTAAAATTGTACAATATCCTATACTAACCCTCCTTGATTTCAATAAAGTTTTCATAGTGGAAATAGATGCTTGCAACCTAGCTATTGGTGTAGTCTTAAGTCAAGATGGCAAACCAGTTGCATTTTTCTCAGAGAAACTAAATGATGTCGAAAAGAAATACTCCACCTGTGACCTAGAACTTTACGCTATGGTCCAAGCTCATAGAAAATGGAGATAGTATATCTTGCCTAATGAATTTATAGTTTTCACTAAGAACCATGCCTTGAGCTATCTAAACTCAAAAGATAAAATGAATGTCAAACATCTTTAATGGATGGAACAATTGTAGGCATATTCTTTCAGAATTAAACATAAGAAGGGTCAAGCCAACAAGGTGGTTGATGCATTGAGCAGGAGGATCACTTTGGTGCAACAAATTCAACTCCAAAGCATTGGGATAAATTATCTCAAGGACCTTTACAAAGATGACACTAATTTTGGCAGCATTTATTAGGTATGCACTACAATAGTTGGCAGATATAATACTAATTTTTTTGAATATCTTATTTAAGATGGCTTACTTTTTAAAGGACATCGGTTATGTATCCCTAGGTGTTCAATGAGGGATAACATTTTCAAAGAGAATCATTATGTGGGAATGAGTGGCCATTTTGGTCTAGATAAAACATTAGAAGTATTAAGGAGATATTAGCATTGGCCAAAAATGCAAAAATGATGTCAAAAAATTTGTGGAGACTTGTGTCATATGCCAACAAGCCAAAGGTACATCAACTAACCAAGGTCTTTATCAACCCCTTACTATACCTTCTAGGCCATGGCAAGCTATTTCAATGGAATTTGATATGAGACTTCCAAGGACAAAACAAGGCTATGATAACATTTTTGTGGTGGTTGACCATTTTAGCAAAATGGAACACTTTATGCCCTACAAGAGTAATCATGATGCATCACATATTACAGAATTATTCTTGAAAGAAATTGTTAGAATCCATTGATTGCTTGAGTCCATTATGTCAGATAGGGATGCCAAGTTCCAAAGTCACTTTTAGACAACCTTGCATAAAAAGTTGGGTACAAATTTGCAATTTAGTTATGCTTATCATTCTCAAACATATGGGTAGATAGAGGTTATAAATAGATCACTTGGTAATATCCTTAGATACTTGACAAAACAATACACACAAAGTTGAAACCTCTTGTTACCTTTGGTAGAATTTTCTTTTAATGACTCTTTGAATAGATCCACAGATAAAAAACCCTTCCAAATAGTCTATGGAATACACCCCAAAGGATCTATGGATCTTAGAGAACTTCTTACTAATTTTAAAGTCAATTCTAGAGGGGAAGAACTAGTATAAATGATAAAGCAAGTGCTAGAATAGGTCAAGGATAGTTTGGAACAATCATCACCAAAATACAAAGCAATGGCTGATAAGAAGAAAAGGGAGGTTCACTTTAAACTAGGTGACAAAGTGTGAGCTTACCTAAGAAAGGAGAGGCTTCCTAAGGATTAGCACACCAAGATTCAAATGAAGAAAATAGGGCCATGCACAATCTTGTATAGGTTTGGTGAAAATGTTTATGAAATCACTCTCCCACCATCCCTTTCTATTTCTCCTATTTTTAACATTGTTGATCTAACTCCTTTTAAAGGAAGTGTAGATATGATAGGTACTATGGATGATGAGGAGTCACATGCTGACTTGTTGCAAGAACTTCTAACAAGTCAACCCCTTCAATTGGAGAAAATCCTTGACACAAAAATCTATAAGAAGACCAAGCATAAAACCTATCTATAGTATCTTGTCAAGTGGAAAGGTCTTCCTAATATTGATGCCACTTAGATGACAGAGCAGGACATCTTCAAGCATGGCTACACTTTGGATCAGTTAACCTCAAGTGGGAACTTGAGTTTCAAACAACCTGGGTAGCATGGTGTAAGAACACCCCATCAAAACTAAGTGGTCTTAAGGTCTTCTAGGTCTTTATACCTTTTGATTCTAGCATATTTGGTTTATTAGGCTCTTTCTAGCATATTGATCCTATTTGTGTGATCCTTGAATAGCTTTGGTAGTTGTATAAACTAGTTACTTCATGAGGTCACAAGGATCTAGTAGTCTCCTAGAGTAATGTTAAAGGTCTTCAGAAGTGTTAGGATCTTTTAAAAGCCATGGTAGAGACAAAATCCTAATAAGTTGCATAACTATGAAAATAATGAAAAATTAACATAATATTTATAAACTTTTGTTTGTAAAAGTTCCCTCCAATGGTTATAACCTTCAAATTTTGGTTAGACTAGTTGGGGGAAGGTCTTCATAAGCCCTTACAGGTGGGTGGAAGACATCATGATGTAATATTTTCTTGTGAATCAATAAAATAGAACTCGTTTCTTGCAAAAGTTTTATTCTTCTGGTCATTATAGGGACTATATGGAGATAGGTGACTAGAGGATCAGGCTTTATTAAAGCTTCAAGAGTTACCTTTTAAATGAGCCCACTCTAAGCCCTTGAATCACCAAGAGATTGGGGTTATAAGGGATTTTTGTAAAAACTAATTAAAAACCCTAACCACCTAGGGTTTTGGCTAAAAATAAAAATATCTCCCATTTCAACCAATGGAAAAGTTTGATTTTCTAGGAAATGGGAATTGACAAATGTACTTTATGTTTTTGGAGGTTTTAGGGCAGGACTAGATGGTGGCCATACAATACAAGCAAGAATGAGTTGGCATCTTCATGTGACAACTCTGTTGCATACTAAAATTTGTAAAGATGCACACCTTGGGGGTTGAGTAGGTCATGAAACCTTGGATTCCTTCTATTTATGATCCTATCTAACTATTCCTTATGTTAGTTTTCCATTACACTTCTTATTTCTAGAAGTCCCTTGGTAAAATAGACCTAATTGGGGCAATTAGGCCTATCATGAAGTGTTGTTTTGAAGGACTAAAATGTAATGTTAGAACTTGCCCTCTTAGGAGTAATTCAAACTCAATAAAGGGTGCTAGAAATGGTGATTTTTCCTTAGGGTCCTTTAGAAGATTTTACACTTAAGGCACAATTTGGCTTTAGTAGGGCTATTAGGCCTTTGCTACATTATTAAGATAGATTATTGGAAGTTGGGTGTAGCTTGCTATTGGGCAGTGATCCCTTTGTTTTTGTGCACTAGTTTAACCCCCTAGAATTTTGATAGCCTCAAATTATGTGAATACCTCATTGGAGGGAGACAAGTCAAGTTTTGTCAAACTTAGGTTTCATGGGTTATGAGTGGTCTTTTAACCATGTTCTTATTCAAAGGTGTAGAATTTTGGTTATGTTACTAGTCATGTTAGATTGGTAATCAGCATAACTTAGGTTTGTTGCTTGTTATTCCATTATCTTTTCATCATGTATGTTAGGGGTTTGTGGGATTGCCCAATAGGTAAGGCACTATTCACTATAGGATCAAAGTGTTATGTTGTTCATGCCATAGTTTTTCTAAAATCGACATCATCAATCAAATATCTTTCCCTTTAAAGTTAAAGAACTGAAAAGGATGCCTTCACTTATCTCAACAATTTTTTAGGCCATGTTATTAGTTATTTCATGTCTAGGATATTTTCATAATTGTTAGAAGATCAAGGGTTTTATTTTCTTTGTTAGATTCAAGAATACATTTTAGTAATGGTACCATATAAGTGAACCTAAGGTCCACCCAACTAGGTTTTGTAGAGCCTGAAGTAGAAGAAGGGTCTAGCCTTATAGTTGGCTCGGTGCCTAAAAGGGTATATTGAAAATGGGAAGTAGCTACACCTAGATGTATCTTTTTCTCAAGAGGGTAATTTGAAATTTTGATTTTTCAAAATACCAACAAAATGGTGACTCCACTGGGAAGAGACACAAGGAAAGTAATAGAGCAATGAGGAATTTTGGTGTTCTTTTCATATCCTTGCCAAATTTTGTGTCTCCTAGTCATGTGTTATTGTTGATAGTAGTAACTTTGAATATTAGTAAGGAATAATGTTTCTAAAATCACTTGTGAGTTCTCATGTCTAAATTCAAGTGATCATGAAGAGCTGCTAAAAATCTAAAGATTTAGGAATATAAGTTTCTTTCACTTTTTCAAAAGTGTGAAATTCCAAAGTTGTTGTATAAAGTTTTTCAAATGCCTACTATAAATTTTGGACTAGGTTGTTGTTTCTTGCAAGTTAAGAAAATATTTTCTCACGAAGTGATTGGTGACTCAAAGTTATATATCTATACTAGTGCATTGTAAATTTGAAGGTATTGTGAAGGATGCAACAATTGAAATGCAAATTTGATGAATTTGTCTCAAGCTCTTGAATATGAGTGAAAGAATTATGTGAGATGCAATATTATCTACTATTATTTTCAGCATTGAAGTGAAATGGTATTTTCAACTTTCATGAGATTTCCTTTCCATGATAGTAAGTTCTACAGAACATTCTTCATCAAGTGGTATTTCCAACACTAAGAAGGAGAGAGGTTTGATACATCCCAACATACTTTGTGAATGATATATTTAACAATTGTTCTTATATTTTGAAGTATGTCCAGAGTTTGAATTGCTAGAAAGGTTTTGACATCTCCTACATGTAATAAATTTGAAAGTAATTTTCATGAATGAATTATAAGTTTGTGAGAAATAGAAAATTTATTTTCACATAGTATGTAATTCATGAATAAAGATTGTAGATCTATTTCTACCAAGATATACATGCCATTAATTTTTAATGGCATTCATGGTTTCCCATACCCTATTCCATGTGATCTTAGAAAGAATTTGCCTAAGTTCAGTGAGACCATTTAAATTCAGCTAGTCAATTGTTAGTTCAAACTTTAGAAGGTGATGCTAGAGATTAAGGATGATGAATTAGTTCTTGAATTTAATATCATATTTGAAAAAGTTTTAAATTAGATTCCTCAAATTTGTAAGCCGGATGATCAAGTTTTTTTAGTGGTCTATCTTGATGCATTTGATAAAAAGATGAGTTATATATTAAGAGATAAAGAGCCCAAGACTTTTCATTCGGCATTCATCATAACAATAGAGATTGAAAATAATATAAAGTATGGACTAACTAAGAGCCATTTCTGTAGAAATGTTTGCCAACAAGATAAGGTTCAAAGGAGAAATCAATGTCATGAAGAATGTTTAACTTTAGATTATTGTGTAGGTAATACTGTTGTTTTAGACAATCATGATGAAAATTCATAATTAAAAACATGTGAAGATGAAGTTTATTTTTTGCAAAGAAGAGCTAATCCTTTTCCTATTGAATATAGTGGACATGTTTGTGGTACCACAATAGTAGATCATAGAATTAGTTTACTTGATCAGTTATATGTGCAAGAGGAGATTATTTCAGTTATATCTTCTCCTATTGATCATATGCCTTGTGTTGAGAGTGTTATAAACTTTTAAGTTGAAAGGTGTTCATCTCAGTTTGAGGATGAAGAAGCTAAATGTTATGTTTCAAGTGATGAAGAAGCATCATGTGAAGACACTGATGAGAGTGGTTACTTAAGTCAAGAGAAGGAAAATGATAACATATGTTCTTCTTTATACAAATTTGATGCAAATTGGGAAGAAGAAAGAAATGATGGAAGTGAGTACTCTTATACTTGTAAAGGTATGCGTTCTTTTTCTAAATTTGAAAGTGAAGTTCCATTTCAAAATTATACAAATCAAATTAAGGTTGAAAGTTGTGAAGAAGAGTTGTCTACACAATACACACAATACAAGGATAGAGAGATCATTCATAAGAATAGACTACTTAATTGTGTAGATGAATGTCATGAAGATGTATGTAGTAGTAATCAGCAATTTGCAATTGATTTTGAGGTCATTACATACATGCCTATTGGTAAGATGAAAGATGATTGGTTTGCAAGAAATTTGAATCATCTTAATGAAGATAATGTAAGTAACATTGATTTATATTCTACGTGTTTCGTTGATGGAATAGATGGTGTGTCATTGTATGATGATTTTGATTCTTTTTCTTCATATATTGAAAGTGTTCAGTATAGTGATGTTAGAAATGGTTTCAAAGTTTTCATGAATACATTCTATGGTGAAAAACTTAATGTTGATCAACACATCACTTTTCATAATGTCTACAAAGGAGCTTTGCGTAGAGTTATTAACCCACATTTTGAAGAGCACATGGAATGTTTATATTTAGTTCAAGATGAGTTTAATTTTGATACATTATCTTACTACTATAAGAGATCAGATTTTTCTTCTTCTAAGTGTGACAGTGATTATGATGATGAGGTTACATCTCATGATGTCAATAACAAGGTAGTTGATGAAGTTGTTATTGAAAAATAGCATGCACCTTGCAACAAGTTTTATGGTGAATTTTCTCATATGATGACTAATACATTTGCTGATTTCAAAGAACCATTTGAGGAGTCTAGATTGGTTTCAGACTTTGACATGGATGACATTTGTGAGTATAAGTTTGATTACTCATTTGAATACCATCTAGTTATACATAAGGATACACAATTTCAAGGTATGTATGATCCTTTTCCTTGAGTTGAGTATGAATCTTTCATATTCAAGATTGTAGCATGTATGATCCATTTTATGAAAAGGATTCTCATTTTGAGTATAATATGTTTGAACATGTTGATCAATACTTTCATAATGAGCAAGTTGTAGAAAGTGATCAAAGTTTTTTTATGCGTTATGAAAGTGAAGATGTATTTTCTATTTTGCCAAGTGGTTTGATTCAGGATGCTAACATGATTGGTGAAAATGATAGAAGTGATGTTTCTAGCTTACCTCATAAAATTTTAGATGAAAATGAGATCTATGATAGAGGTAAAAGATTTTGTTGAAGTTCAGTGGCTCGGGGTCATCATTTGTACAGTTTAGGAATAGTTGTTTTTGCTTTCAATAAAGTTGTTTGAGAGAAACTTTTTGTGAAGTGTGTGGTATACTTATTCCAAAGATCTAAATCCTTGCCATTAATACAAGGGACATGTAACCCAAGACAAAGTCACTATTGGGACTCAAAATTGAAGCCCTGATTTTGAGTACCATTCTAAAATCAAGCCCTATAAGCACCTTTTAATGCATGTGTACTCAACTATCCATTTGAGGCCTAAGAGCTATCTAATGTTTCTAACACATTGCATTAAGAATATTAACTTTTCCCATGAAGATAAATTTTCATTTTAACTCATTCTATGAAGTTCCATTTTGAGCAATGTCCAAATCTACATTTTTGCCTAAGTGTCAAATAGCGTTAGGAGACCTAGTTTGCATCTAAATATCTTGCACCTAGTTATGTTTCATGACTCACCACTTTGGGACTATTTAATATCCATATAAAACCTATATTTTAAATTTTGATTCGTTTCAATATGTTTTTACTAGGTTTTGAATCCCTCAAAGTTGGTTGTTTACTATTGTCATGCTAATGCAAATTATTTAAAATTCCTGGAGGCCCTATTTGACTTGCTATAACTTTGAACTAGTTGACCAAAATGTGATATTTCCTTTTTCATTGCATTTTAGATGTTAGATATTTATTATGTTTCAATTTTGAGATTATGATGAATCTGTTTGATTATTTTTTGAATGCGATTTTGGATGCAATTTGTAAAGTTTTACTTGTGTCATAAAGTACACATTGGTCAGTACCCCTGTTTAAGATGTCATAACTCCAAATCCATGATAGATGAGATTGAATGGATTATACCACTAAATTATATAAGTGTGCCAAGTTGTAAATCTTGATGAATCTATTTGCACGCTTTCCTAGGTCCAATCCATTTCTAAAAACCACCATTCTACCAATATTTCTAGTTTTGTAAATCTGAGTAGCACAATTTGACTGCTTGCCAAAAGTGTCCAATTATTCATCATGAGCCCAAATCTTGAATCTATACTCTACTTGTGATAGTGAACCAATTCCCTAGTTTTTGTGCCCCAAAATATTAGCTTGACCTATTTTTGAAGCCAAATCCGAATGCATTTTACGATTTTTTACATGTTTTCTTGTAGGTAGTTCTGAGAAGGAAACATTGACAATCAATATCCTTTTACTAAAATTAATCAAAATATTTGGTAACGTGCAAGAATAAGTAACAAACAAACAATACATCAAATCTTAGGGCTCAATGTAGTATTCTGGTTAGTTTTTAAAGCTAGTCAGTGGACCTCCTAGCGTGAAATTCACAATCTATAGAAAGTCTTAAAATGAATTTTAAATGATTAATGGATGGTCAATTTTTATCTAATTTGAATCTTGTCAATTTAGGAGAGGAGATCAATTTATTCTAGAAGTTAGGCATTTCTGTTGAAAATAAATTTTAGCCAGAGCCACTCTTGGGCTCAAATTGTTTCCATCAAGCTTGATTGATAGTTTTTGAGGGCCAAGTTTTCCCAAGCAGTGATAGAAATTAAAGCAATACAAGTGATCATGAACATTGTTTTCAAATGGAATAAAAAGGTATAAGAATATGTTCTAGGGTGAATTGTGTTCAAATCAACATGCAATGTTCATTATGCATACAATTCTCTATCCTACAATTTAGTACATTGCCAAAGAGGATTTACAGGTCTTTACAAAGTTTAAAATATGTCATCTCAAAATACATCATTCAAAGGGTAAATAGTAAGGTGTCAAAGTTTATAGTGGATATTGGGACACACCATTTTTGTGATCAAAATGGAATCATTATCTTATAATTAACATTTTAATTCATGAGTTTTGAACTTGCGAGAGCATTTAAAATTAATGTTATTGCTAGTGTGACATCAACTGGCCTAAGGCATGTGGAATCTATTACAATTTTACCTATGAATTTTATAATTTTTTCAAACATGCAAACTTGAGGGAATCCTTTTCAATGTGCTGAAAGATGGATTAAAACATGCTCTTTCTTTTTCTTTTAGAAGGTGGCTTATATCTACAATAGACCTACAATGGGGGAGTTGATAATCTTGCAACAAAGCCAGCTTAAGTGGACATTGATCAGAGACATTTTGAAAGAGGAGGTTCTATGGAATTTGTAAGGCATCCATGGTGAAGAAAACCTTATAGTAGAGCAATCTACAATAGGGGAGGTGTCTTATTCTAGTTATAGATCGAGGCTAAAAATTTGAGAGTTGGAGGTCCACATGAAGGCTAAGTCAGCACCAACATATTGAGGGGAGATATTTGAATCAGCTATGAAGCATGTTACTTTACCAAAATGCCTCCATTTCAAAGACTTGTTCCAATACTTGACTACTATCCTGAAAATGGTGATAAAATGGGGAGAGTGTCAAAGTGTTAGATCCCAATCTGAAAGGTGGGATGGGTAGTTTCTTTAAATGCTTCATTCATGCATGGTTTTGGAGCTCTCTCTACTTTTCAGACTTGTTTTGAAGTAGAGAAAACCATGTTGGGGGTGAATGTCTTTCCATATGCATATAACCACCTTTGATCATTGGTGGCACCACATCTATTTGATTTTCCTTTCTACATGCATGGAAAAGAGCCGATAATGATTTAAAAAAAAAAATTAAAATTGGATGTACAGATCAAAATCTACAAGCTAGGAGAAAAGATCGATTGTTAAAAATGACAATGTATTATGACTAAGAAAGCATCAACCCATAGTTGTAGGGTCTTTGTGGAGGATTGGAGCCATGACTTATCAAGGAGTAATATACAATTGCAGAGAGCTTCATAACAAGACCAATGTAGAAGAATTTATAACAAGGCATAATTAGGATTAGTTAGAAAAACTAGGGGTAGAGGCTCAACATTTTTATCGCATAACCAAAGGCTTGAAAATGGTATATTTATTACCAAGAGTGAAATTATTTAGAGGGCAAGTTATCTTTTAAAAGGAAAAAATTGAAAGCTTTCATCCCACATTAGGGATGCAATGACTTGTTCAATAGTTTAAATACCATAAGGCACAAATAAAGAGATGTATTGAAGACACAACCTTTTGAAAGGCCAGTTGAGCAGTGGACAATAGGTACCTAAGGAAGGAAGAAATTTTGAATAGACATGCCAAACAAGATGTTGATGTTAGTGATGACATAGAATCCTAACAATTGAAAATTGACACATGGTGCTAGAAGAATGAATCATGTAATTACAAATGGTAGAGACCTCCATCCTGATATGGATTTTGAGATGATGACATGGCATGATGGGGACACGTGTTGCAAGGGTGTATCCGCACATGCATAGTAAATAACTATAGATTGTGATGCAAGAATGCACCTAGCTGACACATTGTAGTGGGCATTGGTTAGTGGTGATGTGGTAGGCATTAGCCAGTAGGTTATGTGGCACTGATAGGGTAGCTTGAAAGCTAGTAAGATCTTGACACATGGTGGTGACGTATCAACTAGTCAAAAGATTCCATGTGGTACCTAGGTGGAAGGTGATGTAGTAGACACTAACCAATGGTGTACTACCACATGGAACAGGGAGTGTGGCATAGGGATTCAAACAAGTTTGACTTGGATTCATGGGTAAGGAGAAAAAATAGAAATAATAAAAAAATATTTTTTTAAGTTTTTTTCCTCAAAAATAAACATGGAATAAATTTTAAATTTAAAAGAGGACATAACCTAAAGTTTCAAAATGGTAGATAAGAGAGCCATAATAGGGGCATCATTTTCAAAATGGTATTCTGGGAATTTTTGGTAAGAAAATATACCACTATTATATATGTCTGGAACTGGGAGAGAATGAGCTTTCCATTTTTGTAGTTTTTTTTTTTACATATGAAGTCATCTATTTAGGTTATACAAGGTTTTCTCCTAGATAATCAATTTGCAACCACATTCATGTATTGAAGTTCAGATTCATTTTCTAGCAAGGTGATGAATGAAATGTGTGTAAAAGGCAGTAAAAATGTAGCTAGGGGCAAAATGTGTTACCTCTAATTTAGTTGAATCAAGGCATTATCAAAATTTCATGATGCATTTTAGATATTTGAGTGACACATGGGTTTTCATCATTCATAAAAAATATTTCCAAGTTTTTTACAAGATAATGATGAAAATCATATCAAATTTCATGGGTAGAAAGATAAGGTTTTACTACAACACAAAATGAAGATTCAAGTAGACACATGTTACTTCTAGATTAGATCTAGGATTTCATTCTTCTCCTATATCTTTCTCTTTTTCATCCATTATAAAAGTTAGTTCCAATTTGTCTGTGAGACCACATTGTTGGATCTATAGTTGTGATTCCACCATTTTCTTTAGCGATTTCATTTGCAATAAACAACAAAAAATAAGAATACAGATAGTTCTAATTTGTTAGGTAGTTTTACATTTCAATTGCATGTATATTATTGTATTTTTTTCAAAGAAATGAATGAAATGCAATAGCAATTTAATCATCATTTTGATATCTTGGCTCCCATTTATGTTTGTAGATTAAGGTAAAAATAGGTTTTGAGGGGACCTAAAACTCCTTTACATCATAGACCCAAAAGATATTCAAAGAAAGCTTAAACATCCCAAAGGGATTCAAACTAGAAGTATGTTGCAATAGAAAAATTATATGTCTAGTAGAACTAAGAAAAAAACTAGAAAATAAATCAACAAGAACTTCTTAACCAGCCAAGGGCACTAAGAATTCCATTTCACTCCCTTTTTGTGAGAGTGTAAATTCATATCAAATTAAGGAAGGGCCTTTTTAGATCCTTTCCCAATCATAGGTGTCCAACCCTCCTCAACCATCACAACCTTAGACTGCCAATTTTGAGAATCCAAAATAGAGGGAAACTCATCCAAATTTTGAGAACCATTTATCGTCACTTCTTCCATCAAACTGGAACTAATCCCACTAGTCTAATTACCAATTCTACCAGTAGCAATAGAGAGAAACTCATCCTTTTGACAATGACTATCTGTCATTACTTCTTCAATCAGATTGGAACTAATACTAGCAATCTAAAACTCATCCTTTTGACAAGGACTATTTGTCATCACTTCTTCCATTAGATTGGAACTAATACTAGTAGTCTGATTACCAATTCCAATAGCAACAAGAGTAGAATTAGAAGAAATATTAGCAAAGCTAGCAAAAATACAATGACTAGATCCAACAGTCATAGCACAATGCAACTTACCTTGTCTAGAATTAGTAGTCTCAACACCAAAACCACTAGAATTATCTTGACCAGAGTTTGCACCAAGAACACTAGATTTAACACCTTGACCAAAAATTGTCTCAACCTCCTTTTGAAAGGTTCTAAGACTACTAGTAGAAACTTGGGTATCCTTCTTAGAATTAGAATCATTCACCATCTTAGAAGGAATAATTTCCAATATAGAGGATGGAGCCCCCTACTCTATAGATCCAAAAATCTCATCCACTAGAATAGATGATTTGACTGCTAAATAATGCTACTCCAATACACCCTTCCACAAGGAGGAGGGTCATTTATTTCTAGTTTTTATAGTCTCACATTTAGCATCCATATTTCTAGTATTGAAACATATTTTACGCCTAAAAGGGAGGCCCTCATAATCAAGTGATTGAGTCCAAGAGCCCTTTGAATAACTTAAAGTAATCTCAACTAGGAGACCCTTTGAAACATCAATATCCCAATGCATTTTTTTCAATAGTAGTGATAATATATGGATCCAAATGCTTCAAAATCCATGTATGGAGCTCTGAGAGAGTGGGTCAAAAACCTTTAAAGTGACAAATAATAGAATCCTTGGACAAATCGCTAGAACATTCTTTGATTTCTAAACAAAGTCTATGAAACTCAGTTGCAATCTATTAGTAGTATATGTTGATTTATTTTTCTTATGACTCAAGGAGTCATGTAAATTCTTGTTTTATCATCATAGAATTGTGGATCTCATGAAGGGATAAGTCAAATATGAGATTTAGAAAGATGCAGATGTCTGATTCACAAGGTGAATAGATAGATCAAGAAGTCCTGATGTATGGGATATGTCAATGACTTTTAGGGATGTATGTTAGGGGTTGTGGGATTTCTCAATAGATAAGGCACTAATCAGCTACAAGATTAGAGTGTCATTTTTTTTTGAAATCAACATCATCAATCAAATATCTTTCCCTTTAATTTTGAAGAACTTAAAAGGATGCCCTGACTTAGTTTAGCAATTTCTTAGGCCATGTTATTAGCTATTTCATTTTTGGCATCTTTGCATAAGTGTTAGAAGATCAAGGGTTTTATGTACTTCATTAGATTCAAGAATATGTTTTAGCACTAGTACCATATAAGTGAATTTGAGGTCCAACCACCTAGGTTTTGTCAAGCCTAAAGTAGAAGAAGGGTCTAGCCATATAGTTGGCCCAGTGCTTGAATGGGTATGTTGAAAATAGGAAGTAGCTACCCCTAGATGTATCTTATTCTCATTGGGGTAATTTGAAACTATGATGTTTTGAAACACCAATATGTTCCATTCTTGATTTGCAATCATGTTGCCATGACTTCACTCCTGCTATATTTTTCAAACTTCTAAGATTAGGGTTGAGTCAATGTGATGTGATGTCTATGTTTAGATTGCCCTTATAGAAGTTATTCTAAAACCCTAATTCTTTGATCAAATATTCATGGTAAAGGTGTGATATATTTGAAGAGAGATATCATATTATATTCAAAGCAAATGGTAGTGAAGAATATGAGGACCAAGACTAGAATTGATGTGCACATCTTGACAACAAGCTAGAAGAAAGATTGGTTGGATTTGACATAGAATGAGCATTGAAGGATATAGAAATGGTGAATAACATGGTCAAATGTGGAAAAGAACAAAGTTGAAATCAAATTGATGGTCCAAAACACATCTTAACATCCATGTCATTTAATTGAATAATCAATTCACCTTGGAATTAAGTCATGATAGTTGGATGTAGATCAAATCAATGGCGAGTGGTTTAAGATGGAATTATAAGTGCACTTAGAGATGGATTTCAAGTCATTGATCAAAATTAGATCAACATCGATCACTTTCTCACTTTTCAAAGATGCACAAGAGATAAAAAAAAGTGAGAAAGCAATGATTGGACATGTGTAATAGGTGGGCCTACACTATAGAATTGAACAAGAGTGTTAGGACCTTCTAATCTTAGCCAATAGATATTAAAAGATCAAAGCTTGTTACATGTTTGCATATGATTTAAGATAACCCTCAGTTAGCATGATGAAGAAAAAAAATCCATTGATTGCATGGTCATAGGTTGTTAGAAGCAACCCCAAGTTAAGGTTGTAACATAGAAAAAGTAAGGAATCACTTGATTTCAACCTTGCTTGGCATTTTAAGGATGACAATGGTGAATCTATGAAATGCCAAAGATGACTAGTAGGTGTACAATCACAACAATTAATTTAGAATAGAAATTAGTTTAAGTTGTGAAGTAGTGAACACTTTAAGATCACATCATTGCGTTCTATCAATATTAATCCTTAGAGAAAGCAATGAAAATGAAAAAGAAAGTTGTAGTTAGATAAAAATAGTTATCCCACTATCAAATGTTGTTAATATTAATCATGAGCTAAAGCTTTGAAAGAGTGATAGTATGTGTTCACATGGTCATAGTTATTTAAATGAAACCTTGAGTCAACATAGTGAAATAATGAGAGACAATAATCACATCATCACATCAGAAGAAGATATCAAATATATAACAAGAATCCATGAGGAAAAATAAAAAGAACTATTATTTTTTAATCATGATTGTTAATTTGAGATCAATTGCTAGAATTCAAACTTGCAGTGATTGTTGGAAAATAAATTATATGGATTTGGTGCCAAGGTGTCTATTATAGATCAGAAAGGTATATGAACCATTCTAAAGGTTTTTAATAATTTCTTCTTTCTTTCTCTGATGTATTGAATTGTAACCAGTGACTATTGGATTTATGAGTGATTCAAGTGCTCTATTCATGTAACTAATGAATCTATAATTTACCATGAACCCTAAAGGGAGGCCTATATATGTAATTTTAAAAGTTAATAGAAGGGATTAAAAATTTCCATATGTTGAGTGAGAATTGAAGAGTTAAATGTAATGAAGGATTTGTATGATGTTTGTAGTTAGGTAAGGTGATGTTCTAATTCCATTGAAGACTAGCATGTTTAGGTTTCTTTCATTATCTCCTTTAGCTGAGCTAACCTTGAATCTTGGGATAGTTTCTATGGGATTTTAGGACTTATGCTTTTGGAGTTGTTAATTAATTTGCTAGATTCCATTTTGGTAAAGGTTTATCAGTTAGGGTGGATTCTATTTCATCTTTCATATGCATCTCTGGTCCTTCCCTATATTATATTTTAGTAGGAATAATCTACAATGAGAAATAGGAGTAGATGTTAGAAGAACTTTAAGGTAGCTTGTGATATCTATATCACTAAGTGTTATAGGTTGCCTAGATCTATTTCGTCCTAGGATGTTTGTAGTTATGAGCATCTTGGTTTATCTTCTTCTATTCTCTAGTTAAGAGCATACCCCCATGCCAATCATCTATCAAAAACCAAATTCATTGCATATATTGCATATAAGGGAGTTGTACCTTATAATTTAGAGGTTAGTGATATAAAACATACACTGATCCACTTTTTGGTAACAACTTTTTATTCCTCACATTATGGGCATCTAGAGTCAAGGTAAAGCCAAGTTAGGAAGAGGGACAAACTCTTAACCAATAGTTTTTGGTAACTCTTCTGAGGATTGGAATCAAAGACTAGTGCTTGGTTTCTCATTCTCAAAAATCTAAAGGTGTCTTCCCTAGGATGAAGAATGACAACTTTGTATGAAGGACCTACTTTCTTTGGTCTAGAAAGGTCTAGTGTAAATTAATAGCTATGCCAAATTGAAAGACTAGAACATTAGCATATAAGATGATTGTATCTCATAGATGTTTTGGAGCCACATCTATGCCCATTTCCAAAGACTCAAGGACCTACAAGAAAGTGAAAGAAGGAGGCTAAAAAAAGAACATATAGTTGAACATGAAAAACCCTTGGTAAGGACACCTCACTCTTTCCCTTATGGTTTTCAAATGTTGAAAGTGTGGGTGAATATGCCTGATGTCAACACCAAGTAGAAGCTAAGGTTTGAACCTACTCTCAAAGAGATTCATACAACTAAGGTTGTGGTCTTTCAGAAGATCATATTGAATCTTATAGAAACCCTCAATAGAGGAGATAATCTCAAAGTAAGGAAGATAAGGGGCCACCTCTACAACTGATTTCACAAGTTGAAAGATAAGAAAAAGGACAAGAAAAAGGACCTAAAGCTGAAGATAACATCTACACCTAATCATGAAGCTCTAATGGTAATTTCACCTAATTCTATTTCTCATATTTTTGTAGTATTTGGTAGAAAAGAGGTTATTCCTTATGTTATATATCAAGGTGATATACTCCAACACAAGCCTTTAAAGAAGAATATTTTGATGATCATCAACCTACACATGAGAATTCCACTTACAATTTTCCAATAGCTACAAATCTTACTCTAGTTGAAGAAAGAAGAAATGAAGTTCAACCTAAATAATGGTTGTATCAGCATGAGGAGGAACTTCATGAATTCACTGGTAAGATTCTTATCCTTGATAAAGACATGATTGAAGAAAAGAGTCCTGAGATCAATGGTCAATTTTTAGAAGAATAAGTTCCATTGGTAGACACAACTTTTCCTTTTAGTGAGGAAGAGGAGATTGTATGTGAATCACTATCATCCCTCCAAATAGATGAACCCTCTTGAGATGACCTAGCTATGGAAATAAAACTTGAAGAATGTTCATTTTCTTGTGACTCTGTTTTTGTGTATTCAAATTTCATAAGTAGTAATGATATAGTGAAAGAAGAAATGGATGAAACTAATATGCTATTTCAGAACGACTTTATTCTTCAAAGAAATTATGTGATTGACCATCAACCATTGAATCCTATGGTGAAGGTGACATCTTCCTATTCTTTGAATCATGAGGAAAGTATAGACCATTGGAAAAATGAATCCACCTTCTTAAAAGAAGTGTATGTGTCTCTCCCCCTCGTTGGCACAACAAAAGACCATCAAAAGAATAACATGAATGATACAAATGAAGTAATCTATGATTAGGCACAGTTGTTTGGATTTCAATGGATATATAGCTAGCTAGTACATATAACAAAAAAATCATGTGGCTTTCCATGATGTTGCTATTGTTACAAGTAGGAATCCTACTTAGAGAGAAAAATAAATTATGGAATTAGGGATCCTACTTCAGCAACGAGTAAGTGGATTCACTTGAGTATATTTTGATACTAGTTTCATAAGGTGAGATTCATCCAACCTCTATCAATATGTTAAGTTAGCTATGTGTTTAGTTTAATTGTCTTTTGTTGTCTTGCTTTTTTCTGTATGTTTTCTTTCCTTCTGTGTCAGCTTCCCTACTCCACCAACCAAATGCACAACATCTCATTGAGGTGCTTTAGACTATTTATCCAAATGGACTGGGCATTGATCTTTGCTATTTGGTGTTTTTTATAATAAAGGAACTAGGTAGTCTATTGTCATGTTTGTTTATGCTAAGCTTCTTGTGAACCATAGATTGCTAGGCTCTTGCCTATATGTCTAGTTCCCTAGTCAGAGCTAGTTGTTGCCATGATTTATGTACCACTATATTTTTCAATCTTCTAAGATTTGGGTTGAGTCAATGTGATGTCATGTATGTGTCTAGATTGCCCTTAGGGAAGTTTTTGTAAAATTGTAATGCTTTGATCACATATTCATGGTAAAGGCATGGTACATTTGGAGGGAGAGATCACATTATATTTAGAGAAAATAGTAGTGAAGAATATGATGATGTAGTGCAAATTAGGAGAATCCCCGAAGGAGATGTCCTAGCCCCTAGATATACAACCATGCAACATAACCACAACACCAAGGAACAATAATACAAGAGTTGATACCAAATAACAATAATATAATCATAACATATAACTAATTACATACAATGTGGTTGGTTGTAAGGCCTTCCTAGTTATGACCAAATACAAAGCAAGTAATAGTTCTACAAGATCCCTCAAGATCTAATCCAAACCCTAGCTAGTCCAGATTCACAATCTAGTATAAAACTCCAAGGAAGATCTCAACTTATTCTTGCAAGCCCACCAAGCAATCCCCTTGTTTTCCAAGCTACAGCTACTAGCTCTTCTCAAAATTCACTCTTCCAAGCTCCTTCATTTCTCCATGATTGATGAATAATTCTTAAAGACTTCCCCAAAACCCCTACTTATACCAATCTAAGCCATAGGTTGGAACAAAACACAAATTAAATACAAATACATAAATTAAATGCCACAAGTCAGCCAACAACAATAATTAAATGCCCAAAACTAATGCCTTACTTAAATTGTGATATCTCCTAGCTCTAAATAAATTATAACTTAGGCTTCAAATTATAGTTAGTAATTTAGGCCCTCTTCAATGCTTGAAATTTGAATCCACTAATTCCTTGTAGAAAATTAGTTATATAGCTTGCAACAAGCACCATATTCTTAAGCAAGACCAAGCTCCTCCCAGACCATGTTGAGCAACCAAAGACCATGTTGAGTAATCAAAGACAATGGCAAGTCCCAATACCATACTAAGAAACCATAGACCATGTAGAGAAACCAATGACCATGGAAAGTTCCTGGACCATGTTGAGTAGCTATAGACCTTACCAAGCAACTATAGGCCATGCTGAGCAACCAAAGAGCATGCCAAGTTCCCAAACCATGCAAGGAAACCATAGACCATGCCGAGCTCCCAGTGTATGCCAAAACAATAGTATCTACCTAGCTCAACAAAACTTAAACAAAATCCCTACAAACATGTAGGATTACAATCAAGCCTAGGATGCTCTTGCATCAGACACCCTAAGTTTAAAAAGATGTTCTCAGTAGCTGAAAGAACATCTTTTGGGATTTAGCACATAAATCCCAAATTGGTTCTTCACATACATGTCATCCACATCTTCAACTTGCACACTCTTTCCCCTATTTTTCTTTTTCTTCTTCGCATTCACCATAGGTGTTCCATAGGTTTGATTTCCATGTTGATATCAAATCTTCTCAAAATTTGCCAACTCAACTTGACTACTAATACTCAAGTTCCTCCTAATGAGCTCTTCATTCTATAAAGGAATCAAGGAAAACTTCCAGCCACCTTTCTCAATAGTAAACACATTCCTAACATAATCATACATAGCCTTGCAACCATATTGGCAAGGTCTACCAAGCAACACATGAAAATTGTTCATATCCACAATATCTCATAACACTTGATCCTTATATTGTGGAATCTAGAAATAAAAAAGGCATTGCTTCCTCACTTCCAAAGCATGCTCACCTTGCAGCCAAACAATCTTATAAGGATAAGGATATCTTATTCTCTTCAAACCAAGTTTCTGAATGATCTCTCCAGCAACAAGGTTATCAATACTACCACCATTCACAATCACCTTGCAGACTTTACCACTAGACTTACAATGATTTTTGAACAAACTAGTCCTCTGACAAGAATCCAATATCCTCTCACCAACCAATACCTAACAAACCAACAAAATTTCTCCTTGCTCAAGCTAATTGTTCTAGAATACAACCTCACTCACAAAAACAACTATTCTACCACCTAACTATTCAATCTTTTGGGAGGTATCTTCTAAAATTTAGCAAAGCCTAAGCAACAAATCCACCAACATATCAAGATCAACTTAGATCTACCTCCTCAACCCAAGTCCTAGTGTAAAGAGCCTTTGCTTCGATGATTTATCTATAAAATCAAGAATAACCTTCACTCTAATACTATAGAAGAACAAATCATAGAGAAGATGAGAGTAGAGTTTAGATCTAAGATTGCATCGATGAAGAGTGACATTATTGCTGAAATTGTAAGTGCTTTAGGTGGTGCATCTAGACATGTGGGTACTAAAGATGGTTATGAGGAAGCTTCTAAAGAATTTGAATTTTTTGAATCAAGTGGCGAGGCCAGAACTAATCATATGGAGTGACCTATGGGAAATAAGGTTGCTTGACTTGGATCTCAGTTGAAGCAGAATTCAGCATAAGATGGAGGTTTCTAATTTTTTAGGTAGTTTGTATCTTGAAGACCTGATTGATTGGATTGGTGAATTGGAAGACTACTTTGAGCTTGAGAATATTGAGGATCAACTCAGAGTAAGGTTGGCACAAACTACACTAAAGGGACATGCCACTCTTTGGTGGAAGTAACTATAAAGAGATATAGAAGAGGAAGGTGAAATCAAGATCACTAGATGGAAATTGATGGTGACTTAGTTGAAGGCTAAGTTCATTCCTAATAATTATAAACTTTAGTTTTTTAAAAGCTTGTAGAATTTTAAGTAGAGGGATATGAGTGTGAAATATTATAGAAAGGAGTTCTACAAGTTGACTATTCAGTCTAGGCATAGAGAATTGTTAAAGGAGAAGGTAGCATGGTATATTAATTGTTTGAGATTCAATATTTAGGATAAGGTTGGTATGCTAAATATTTCTTCTATTGAGAATTCTTATCAATATGCTTTGAGAGTAGAGGAGAAGCTAAAGAGGAAGAATAAAGGTAGTTCCCAAGGGAAGAAGAAGCAAGATAGTTCAACACAAGCTAAACCAAAAGAAGAAGGTGAACCAAAACCTATTGAATAGAGGAGAAGGATAGGTGGAGGTGGGATTAGAGGTAATTGTTTCAAGTGTGGTCAAGAGGGGCATAGATATTTTTAATGTTTAATTGGTAGCACAACTACCGTTGTGAATGAGGTTGATGTCTAGAATAATTAATCTAAGCAAGGGGAAAGTTTGTTGCCTCAGTAGGTACTGGCTGGTGAGAGGACATTGGATTCTTGTCAAAGGACTAGTTTGTTCAAAACTCATTGTAAGTCTAGTGGTAAAGTGTAGAAGGTGATTGTGGATGGTGGTAGTAATAATAACCTTGTTACTAAAGAGATGGTTTAGAAACTTGGTTTGAAGAGAATGAGACATCATTATCCTTATAGGATTGGCTAGCTACAAGGTTAGCATGCTTTGGAAGTGAAGGAGCAATGCCTTTTTGATTTCTAGATTGGGTAGTATAAGGATCAAGTGTTGTGTGATATTGTGGTTACGAATAGTTGTCATGTGTTGCTTGGTAAACCTTGATTGTATGATTACAAGGCTATGCATGATTGTGTTAGGAATGTGTTTATTGTTGAGAAAGGTGGTAAGAATTTTTTCCTAATTCCCTTATAGAATGAAGAGCTTGGTAGGAAGAACCTGAGTATGAATAGTTGAGATGAGGTGGTAGATTTCGAGAAGGTTGGAGATCAACATGGAAATTAGACCTATGGAACACCTATGGTGAATGTAAAGAAGAAAAAGAAAAATAGTGGAAAGAGTGTGCAAGTTGAGGATGTGGAAGACATGTATGTGAAGAATTAGTTTTGGTATTTATGTGTTGAATCCTAAAGATTTTCTTCTAGCTACTAAGAACATATTTTCAAACCCGAGGTGTCTGATGCAGGAGCATCCTAGACTTGCTTGTAATCCTACATGTTTGGAGGGATTTTGGTTAAGTGTTGTGGATCTTGGTAGATACTATTGTTTGGAATACATTGGGAACTTGGAATGGTCTAGGAACTCATCATGGTCTTCAGTTACTCAGCATGGTCTATGGTTTCTAGGCATGGTCTAGGAGGAGCTTGGCCTTGCTTAGGAATATGATGCTTGTTGCAGGAGATATAACTAATTTCCTAGAGTGAGTTAGAGGATGAAAATTCTAGGGATTAAAGAGGTCCTATATTAAAAACTATGGTTCAAATCTCATGTTACAATTCATTTGGAGATATGAGATATCATAATTTTCTAAGACATCAATTTTGGGCATTTAATTATTGTTGTTGGTCAACATCTGGTATTTAATTTATGTATTTGTATTTAATTTTTGTTATGGGAAAACTTGTGGCTTAGATTGGTATAAGTAGGGTTTTTGAGGAAGTCTTTAGGTATTATTCGTCCATCATGGAGAAGTAGAGGAGCTTGGAAGAGTGAATTTGGAGAAGAGCTAGTAGTTGTGGCTTGGAAAACAAGGGGATTGCTTGGTGAGCTTGCAAGCACAAGTTGAGATCATCATTGAAATTTTCTACTAGAGTGTGGATCTAGACTAGCTAGGTTTTGTATTGGATCTTGAGGGATCTTGCAAAACTATTACTTCCTTTGTATTTGGCTATATTTGGGAAGGCCTTACAACCTAACATTGCATGTAATTAGTTATATGTTATGATTATATTATTATAATTTTGTATTAGCTCTTGCATTATTGTTTCTTGTTGTTGTGTTTCTACTGCATGGTTGTATAGCTAGGGGCTAGGACATCTCCTTTGGGTATTCTCCTACCTTGCACTATGTTAGGTGGTATTAGAGTGAAGGTTTTTCCTAAGTGTGTAGATAGATGATTGAAGCAGAGGTAGTTTGCACTAGGACTTAGGTTGAAGAGGTAGATCTGAGTTGATCTTGATCTATTAGTGAACTTGTTTCTTAGGGTTTGTTAAATTTTAGAAGATGACTCCCAAATGATTGGACCCTAGGGAAATTGTTGATCTTACTGATATTGTAGAAGAACATATCTTAGAGAAGATGAGAGCAGAGTTTAGATCTAAGATTGCATCGATGAAGAGTGACATGATTTCTAAAATTGTAAGTCTTTAGGCAGTGTACCTAGACATGTGGGTACTAAAGATGGTTATGAGGAAGTTGCTAAAGACTTTGAATTTTCTAAATCAAGTGTTGAGGCTAGAACTAATCATATGGAGAGACTTATGGGAAATAGGGTTTCTCAACTTGGATCTTAGTTGAAGCTAAAGCATAAGATGGAGGTTTCTAATTTTTAAGGCACTTTAAATCTTGAAGACCTAATTGATTGAATTGGTGAATTGGAAGACTACTTTGAGCTTGATTATATTAAGGATCCACTCAAAGTAAGGTTGGCACAAGCTAAGCTAAAGGGACATGCTGCTCTTTGGTGGAAGGAACTAAAAAGAGATAGATATGGGGAAGATGAAATGAAGATCACTAGATGGAAATTGATGGTGACTAAGTTGAAGGCTAAGTTCATTCCTATTGATTATGAACTTGAGTTGTTTAAAAGATTGTAGAATCTAAAGTAGAAGGATATGACTATGAAATATTATATAGAGAAGTTCTACAAGTTAACTATTCAATCTGGGCATAGAAAATTTTCAAAGGAGAAGGTAGTGTGGTATATTAATGGTTTGAGATTCAATATTTAGGATGAGGCTGGTATGCTAAATATTTCTTCCATTGAGGATGCTTATCACTATGCTTTGAGAGTGGAGAAGCTACAGAGGAAGAATCAAGGTAGTTCATAATGGACAGAGAAGTAGGATAGTTCAGTACAAGATAAACCAAAAGAAGAATGTGAACCAAAGCCTATTGAATAGAGGAGAAGAATAGGTGGAGGTGGGGTTAAAGGTAATTGTTTCAAGTGTGGTCAAGAGGGTCATAGATCTTTTGAATATCTGATTGGTAAGATAGCTACTATTGTGAATGAGGTCAAAGTTTAGAACAATTAGCCTAAGCAAGGAAAAATTTTGTTGGCTTAGTGGGTACTACTGTGTGAGAGGACATTGGGTTCTTGTCAAAGGACTTATTTGTTCAAAACTCATTGTATGTCTAGTGGTAAACTCTGCAAAGTGATTGTGGATGGTGCTAGTACTGATAATGTTATTACCGAAGAGATGGTTTAGAAACTTGGTTTGAAGAGAATGAGACATCCTTATCCTTATAGGATTAGCTAGCTACAAGGTGAGCATTCTTTGGAAGTGACGAAGCAATGCCCTATTGATTTCTAGATTGGGCAATATAAGGATCAAGTGTTGTGTGATATCGTGGATATGAATAGTTGTCATCTATTACTTGGTAGACCTTGGCAGTATAATTTTAGGGCTATACATGATTGTGTTAGGAATATGTTTACTGTTGAGAAAGGTGTTAGGAATTTTTCCCTAATTCCTTTATAGAATGGAGAGCTCTATAGGAGGAACCTGAGTATTGGTAGTCAAGTTGAGTTGGTAGATTATAAGAAGCTTGGAGATTAGTGAGAAAATAAGACCTATGGAACACCTATGGTGGTTGTGAAGAAGAAAAAGAAAAATAAGGGAAAGAGTGTGCAAGTCAAAGACATGGAGAACATGTTTGTGAAGAACCAATTTGGGATCTATGTGCTAAATCCTAGAAGATGTTTTCCCAACTACTAAGAACAACTTTTTGAACGTAGGGTGTCTAATGTAGGAGCATCCTAGGCTTTCTTTTAATCTTGCATGTTTGGACAGATTTTGGTTAAGTGTTTTGGAGCTTGGTAGATACTAGTGCTTGGCATACACTTGGAGCTCAGCATGGTCTACAGTTGATCTGTATGATCTAGGAACTTGGCATGTTCTAGGAACTTAGTATGGTCTATAGTTTCTAGGCATGGCCTAGGAGCTTGGCATGGTTTATGGTTTCTTGGCATGGTTTGGGAACTCAGCATGGTATTTTGTTTCTTAGCATGTTCTATAGTTGCTTGGCATAGTCTAGGAACTTGGCATGGTCTAGGAACTTGATATGGTCTATAGTTTCTAAGCATGGTCTTTAGTTACTTGGCATGGTCTATGGTTTCTTGGTATGGTTTTGGGACTTGGCATGGTCTTTGATTACTCGGCATGGTCTTTGGTTGCTTATTGTAGGCCTTATAACTAATTTTATACAATGATTTAAAGGAAGAAACTTTCAGGGATTGAAGAGGGACTAGAGTACTAACTATGGTTCAAAGCTAGAGTTATAATTTGTTCAGAGCTAGGAGATATCACAATTTTACTAAGACATCAATTTTGGGCATTTAATTAATTTTTTTGGCTGACTTGTGGGATTTAATTTATGTATTTATATTTAATTTATGGTCTAGTCCATCTTGTGGTTGAGATTGGTATAAGTAGCAGATGTAAGGAGGTCTTTAGGCATTATTCATCCATCATGGAGAAGTAGAGGAGCTTGGAAGAGTGTATTTGTAGAAGAGCTAGTAGTTGTGGCTTGGAAAATAAGTGAAATTCTTGGTGGGCTTGTGAGAACAAGTTGAGATCTTCCTTGGAGGTTTCTACTAGAGTGTGGATCTGGACTAGCTAGGGTTTGGATTGGATCTTGATCAATCTTGTAGAACTATTACTTTCTTTTTATTTGGTCATAACCTAGAAGGCCTTATAGCTTGACACATTGCATGTGATCAATTATATGTTATGATTATATTGTAGTTATTTGGTATTAGGTCTTGCATTATTGTTTCTTGTTGTTGTGTTTCCATTGCATGATTGTATAGCTAGGGGCTAGGAAATCTCCATTAAGGATTCTCCTACCTTGCACTACATTATATGAGGACCAAGACTAGAAATGATGCATAGATCATGAGAACAAGTGAGAAGAAAGATTGGATGGATTTAATGTACAATGAGCACTAAGGGATATATAAATGGTGAGGAAAACATTCAAAGGTTGCAAAGACCAAAGTTGAAATCAAGTCGATGGTCCAAAACACATCTAAGCATCCATGTCATTTAATTAAATAATCAATTCACCTCTGAATTAAGTCATGACCATCTGATGGAGCTCAAAAGAATGACAAGTGTTTTAATAAGATGGAGTTATAAGTGCACTTAGAGATAGATTTCTAATCATTGATGAAAGTCCCTCACTTTCTCTCTTTTTAAAGTGGCACAAGAAATAACCAAAGTAGGAAAGTGATGATTAGATATGTGTAACAGGTGCACCCACTTTTTAAAAGTGAACAAGAGAGCTAAGACCTAATGTTATCCAACAAATATTAAAATATCAACACTTATTACATGTTGATAAATGATTAGAGGTAACCCAAAGTTAGCATAGTGAAGTTCTGAAAGATAGTGATTGCATGGTCATAGGTGGTTAGAAGAAACCTAGGGTTAAGGTCATGACAGAGTGAAAGAAAGGAATTACTTGTTCACAAGCTTATTAGTAGTTTAAGGATGATAGTTGTGAAGTCATTAAATGCTAGATATGACTACTAGGTGCATGATCACAATAGTTAATTTTCATTTTTTGCAAGAATTGTCTCATCATTGCCAATTAGAATAGTAGTTAGTTCAAGTTATGAAATAGGAAATACCTAAAGATTGCATCACTGCATATTGTCAATGTTAACCATCAAAGAAATCCGTGAAGAGGTGAAAGACATATGCAATTAGATAAAAATAGTTATTGCACTATCATAAGTGGTTAATTTTAATCATGAGTGAAAGCATCAAAAAAGAGACAATATGTGTTCACATGGTCATAGGTGATTAAATGTAACCTTGAGTCAACATAGAGAAATGGTGAGAGCCAATAATCACATCATCACATCAGAAGAAAATATTGTATGAATAAAATGAGGCCACAATGAAACATAAAGAGCATTTCTATGCTTTAATCATGATCATTAGTTTTAGTTCAACGGCCAAAATTCAAACTTGTAGGGATTGTTTGAATACTAATTATATGGATTTGGCACCAAGGTGAGTGTTATAAATTAGAGAGTAATATGAACCATTTTGAAGGTTTCTAATCATTTCATCTTTCTTTCTCCGATGTATTCAATTTTAACTAATTATTATTGGATTTATGAGTGATTCAAGTGCTCTATTAATGTAATTGATAAATCTATAATTGACTAGCAACCCTTTAGAGGGGCCTATATATGTAATTTTTAGTTAATAGAAGGTATCAACAATCCTATCCAACTTTCCCCACTACATTTCTAGATGTTGAGTGAGAATCAAAGAGTTGGATGGAATGAAGGATTTGTATGATGTTTGAGGTTTAGGTAATGTGATGTTTTGATTCCATTTGGGACTAGCATGTATAGGTTACTTTCATTATCTTCTTCAACTAAGCTAACCTTGCATCTTAGAATAGTTTCTATGGGATTTAGGACATATGCATTTGGAGCTATTAATTCCTTGCCAATTTCCACTTTGGTAAAGCATTGTTAGTTAAGATGGATTCCATTTCATCTTTTATATGCATCTCTAGTCCTTCCCTAGTTTAAATTTTAGTAGGACTAATCTAAAATTAGAAATAGGAGTAGATGTTAGAAGAACTTTAAGGTAGCTTGTGATATCAGTGGGTGTTAGAGGTTTCCCAAATCTATTTTTGCCTAGGGTGTTTGTAGTTATGAGCATCCTAGTTTATCCTCTTCTACTCTTAGGTTAAGAGCATACCCCCATCCCAATGATCTATTCAAAACATAATTCATTTCATATATTGTATATAAGGGAGTTGTAACTTATAATTTAGAGGGAAGTTATATAACACATACACTGACCCATAGGTAACATCCCTTTTTTCCTCACATTCTGGGCATCTAAATTTAGGGTAAAGCCAAGTTGGCAAGAGTAACAAACTATTAACCAAAAAATCATCAGTTGATTTATTAAATTCTAGCTAAGTGTTTGTAAATTTTTGCACATTGGATGACTTCTTTCCAAGTCTTTTTGCCAGTAATATTTTGACTTCTTCAATCTTTCCTTTATCTCCCTCATCTTTCCTTTTGAGTATAGTTAACTCACACAACATTACTGAATGCATTTCTTGTTCCCTTTTTATATTCCTAACTTCTTCATTTATGACTTTATTCATTTCCATTAGATCTGCAATTGTTGCATCAAATTCATTAGATTTCTTGTCCTAAAGAATTATTGTAGTGACATCTTCATAATATAGTGTGTCATCTTGTTGAATGTAAAAGTCCTTTCTTCTTTTTAATGATTGTTGTAGTTCATCTCTTGCCTCCTTTAGCTAATGTATGACAAGCTATATTTCAATCTTCTAGTTCTCAATAGTATTTACCAATATTTTGACTTCCATCTTCAAGATCTTATCTCTCAAGCTATCAAACTTTACTTTCTAGAGAACAAGGACCTAATATTAATTGATGGAAATATAGATGGGAAAGTAATTTCTAAGAGCAAGGGGGTGAATCGATACTTAAATTTTTTACTACTAAAACATTTTACCATTCATCCATCTCATAACTTATCAAATAAACTAAAATATATCTAACCATGCATCATATACATAGCATAATATAAAACAACACATAACACAAAATATTTTGGTTACCTAGACACCCTCTAAGATGATGGGAAAATTAGGGTGGGGATGACACCAACAAATTTTCACTACTACAGCAATAAAGTTTGGCCAATTATGCCTACACCATTTTAACCATAGTCTATGATGTACCCTTTGAAACTTATACCCTTTTAAAGGCTTACAAGACTATTATATCCAACCTTGATTCAAGGATTTCAACTCACAACTAAGTAAGCACTTTGTTAGAAGATTTACGAAAGTCTAGTAGGACTACTTTATTAAGAGATTTACCCTATATCTCTTGTTAAAATGATTTAGTACCTGATCCTTTAGTTAGCATGTTGTACTAGATAATATATCCCCTCTTTACTAGTTGTATCTTGATCCTTTCGATCTAATTTATCTTCTTTGACCCTTCACTTCTTCACTTCTCAACTAACTTTTTTCTAGTCAACTAGTTCAACATTGTTGGTCCTTTATGTAGGCATCCTCTCTATGCTTTCATTCACACATGATACTCCTCTTTGCATCTGTCTTCATCACTTGTACTTCCCCTTAGGGTTTACCTCTTTGAATAGGCATTGGGAAAAAATATTAGGTCATAATCAATGACTCTAGTTGATTATTATTTTTTCCTTAAGCTTCCATTTTTCTTATTAGTTTCTTAGATAATCTAGGGATGCATCATATCACTAGATCCTTCTCTTAATATCAAAAATAAATGATTGTGTCAGCCAAAAAATGGTTTACATATGAGTTTGTGCCATTACAAAATTTCATGTCCAAAATTGGTTATTCGGCATCAGTGGGCTTTAAATTCTTTGCCTTAACTATGCTCTTTTTTCTAATTACTCGAATTTCAAATGGCTCAAAATTTAATGTTTCTCAACTCCTAAATCACTCAACACATAATGTTTTCTCGATAATCACTATTTGCTCAATAATTAAGTTAGTACTCACTATTATCATATCACTCGACATGTATTATCTGAACACTTATGGACAACATGAACTATTCACTAATCTTACTCTATTCTCTTAGCTCAATATATTCACTCAGCCTAAGTAGTAGCTCGGTCACATTGATGACTGACTAAGTCTACCCGATAATGACTAAGTGTATTTTCACTAACTTTTTCAAACTACAATAGATCAACAACCACACCATAGATGAACACAAGATAAAGCAGCAAGGAATTAAGTCCTATAGTTCCTAAGCCAATGAAGAAAGGAATTGTAAATATTAAACTATCCTAGGAAGAGGACATCAAATGCTATAGGGGTCAAGAAAGGCCAACAAAAGAAGACACCGAGGAGAAGATTGGTTGTTAAACATGATGATGACGATGAAGATGAGGTTGAATGGACTGAGTCAAATGAATTGATTCCATTAAAAAAAATCCAAGGAAAGAACCCCAGGACATTGCTAAGGTATGTGAAAAGTTGAAGAGTTCAACAGGTTTAACAAAATTTAAGTATATTAAAATTGAAACTTTAGGAAATATTGATCAAGATAAATTTGACATAGATTTTATTTACATGATGGAGAATTTTAATTATCTACTAATTGATTTAGGAAGGGAGTTACCAGAAGAGTTTTATAATATAATGGATCATGCTAAGTAGAAAAGGGCTTTAACTACAAAAAAATAATTGTGAGAAGCTATAAATCATATTTCAATAGCCATGAATGAGTATACTAATAAGTTTGTGACTATGAGAAGGGTGTATGAAATTTTAAAAAATAGAATTGAAGAGGTTGCAAAAGAAAGTAAAATAGTATGGAATAATTTTTTTGGACTAAAGATTGCAGTTGAGGAGATATAAGATATGGAAGAGAAGGATGTAGGAGAAGTTGAGTTATATAATAAGAAATAAATCTATGATGATGTTGAGAAATAAGTTGATGCATTACATAATATGACACAGGAGAGAAAAAAGAAGAAAAAAGTAGTCACCGTTGAAAATAAAACTCTAGATAATATAGTGTTGATGTGACTGCT
This sequence comes from Cupressus sempervirens, assembly GCA_028749045.1. Taxonomy (NCBI): domain Eukaryota; kingdom Viridiplantae; phylum Streptophyta; class Pinopsida; order Cupressales; family Cupressaceae; genus Cupressus; species Cupressus sempervirens. The sequence continues at coordinate 124,090,270 of CM053790.1, read as the reverse complement.
CCTGATCAAGAGTCAGAAAGGATTGTGTCTGTAAATCCAAAAAAGAAGGAGAAAGATACTCAATTAATAAAAGATGCATTGATGGACACCAATCTAGTAATTGTATAGATCAAGAAATATACAAATATTGGTGATCAAGAACAATTTCAATAGGTAGAATTCAATATATTTGATACATCTATACTTACTATTGATACTAATGTACAATTACTAGTAGAGGCAAAATATTTTGCTACTGCCAAGCAACAGACTGGGCTAATAAATTAGGAGATTTATATTAGGTAGATGTTTCCAAAAAGAAAAATAAAGAGGATAAAAAGGAACAAGAGAGCCAAAATTCACAAGTGGATATATCTACTACTATTAGTGAGAGGCCAAATGTCTTACAACCTCAGATTGAGGGTGAAAAGGAGACAATGTAGTCAAATTCAATTGTTGAAATCACATTGGCAAAGGAGAAGAAATAAGGTGTCAAGGGGAAACATGCAATAGTTAAATGACCAAGTCTTGAACTCCAAACATAAATCTTGCAAGTATTTATGCCACGCTCCAACGCTCAAAGTAAAATGACTAAGAGGAAGAAAGTGAAATCCCCCATTTAATGTCAAGATAAGATTGTTACATGTAAAGAGGAAAATTTTATACCAAATTGGGACAAGTCAACTTTGGCTAAAGATCAAATGAAAATTTTGAGTGAACTATTTGCATATAAGGAAAAAACAAGTTGAGATGAGGAGAAAAAACTAACACAAATAATCATAAAAATAGTTTCTCTATGACATAAAAGATATATTTCTTAATACTTTTTTATTGATAATTTTGATGAGAATTCTCTAATTCTTGAGCAACTAAATGAAATTGTAGAGAAAATAAATGACCCTAATGTAATTGCTAATGAAAAATTACAACAATGGTCAGAAAAGAAGTTTCAAAAGAAACTAATGAAAAAGATAGCAAAAAAAGTTGATGTAAGATAGGTTGACCAACCTAAATTATTAACCAATTTTGAATAAGTTTCAAATATTGAAAATATAATGTTTAGAAAACTATGTTATAGCTCAGCTTATACAAAAGATATAAGAGAAAGAATGGATAAGTTGGAAATTGTTTTGTGGAATTGTGCCAATGCACTAACAATAGATACAAGTTCTTGTGCTAAACACTTATCCAAGTTAAAATTTCAATACAAAAGGCTTACAAAATTGATTGTTGAATACAACAAAATTAAAGAAAAAATAATCTCTAGATGACCCATGATGACACCTCACCTTGAGGTTATGTAAGTTCATTTAAAGAATGTTAAGGAGTTAGTCCAAGTATAACCTCTTGGTAAAATTAGTGTTAGAGACTCAAGATATTGAATCCATATGGACTAATTAGGATAATACTTTAAGCATTGTTTTGAAAATTTACAAACCATTTTTTGACAAGTTTGGTTTGGCATTCCCACTCCAATACACATTAGTGAAAAAAATAAGGGAGAATATTAAGAAGAAAACAAGTGGGAACTATACTAAAAAAAACAAGGGGGATAATAAGGTAGCAAAGGATGATAGGCTAAAAGTTTAAAAAATTTAATTTTTGAATTTTTGAACATGTATATATATAGTGCAACATTATAAAATGTACATTGTATATAGAGCTATGGTATGGATCATATTACTAGGGGGTGTACTTGTGTTTTACTTTTGTATTGAACAATTTTTACCATGAAAAATATTTTTGGTCACTAATGTCAAATAGGGATATTGTTGATCCCTAAATCATCTTGTCTATTAGTCTCACACTCAGTCATTTATAAGGCATGATTGTTTGGTCATCACTAGAACTGAGTCATCCTCTATAGGATGAGCTAAGTATTTAAGACTTGTAAATAAATGAAAACATGTGCCAAGTACTAGTTACTACAAAATTAAATAATGGTTTATATTTATTCAAGAGATTATTGAGTTAGTTAGATATAATAGTTGATACTAAGTGATATAGAGGTTAAGTTATTCAGCTCATGTTAAGAATAGTTAAGGCTAAGGGACAATATGAAGAAACAATTTTTGTTGAGAATTAGTGTAATGTAAATGTTGAGTAACATAGTTTAAAACTTTTTCTTACAAAGTCACTAAATTCTATGTAAAATATTTTTGTCAAGATGGATGTATTTTTTTAAGATGGAAGAGGTAATCGAGGAGGTGATTACATGTCTAAAGGAATATCATTAATCCCTAGGTAAGGAAATCTAGAAAAAAAAGAAAAGAAGTACAGATGAAGTGACAAAAGGATGGATTCTAGATTGTTGATGTGGATCTATAAGGTGTTATAATATTTAGAATAACTAAGAGTGGTGGGTGGATCAGTTATTCAAGGTTCACATGTACCAATTAAACAAACAAACACTTAAACTACTTCATATCTTCACATTCATTAAGTCAATCTCTATAGTCAACTTTTATTAACATCAACTAGTAGTCCATTGTCCTAAATATAATAGACTTGTAGAATGAAAAAATTAACAGTAAATCATCACATATAACATCCACACAAGTTTGACACTAGGTAAAAGAACAAAGTTGTGTGACCTTTTAGGCTCACTTATTAGAACAACTGAATTTGAGTATTTCAATCCAAAACTAAATTCTTTGTTCAAACATATGGTCTATATAAATTCACTCTAGCTAAGTTAGATATGGTTTCACACTTTTTCATTTGGAAATGTGTATTAAATTCATCTTTTATACTAGTTTCTATCCAATTACTAAAGATATATACTTATTTCAAAAAATTGACATTTCAATAACTCTTACTATTTGTTATAATATTGTTTTAGTAAATTATAAACATTATTTTATAGAGCTTGAAAAGTCTAGAACAATCTCATATAGATTTTATAGTGTTTCAATTCGATATTTTATATTATAATTAAAAAATTCTAGAAGCATGTATTTTAACGCTTGAAAAGATCTCAATTTTGAGAAATAAAAGTATATTAAATAATATATCAAAAGAATTTAAAAATTAAATGATGTTCTAGAGGAGAGAGTCCTCTTCTAGGATGTATAATTTTTAATCCAGGAAAAATAGATATGTTTTGAAACATGTGGTGGAAGATAAAAACTATCAATTTGAGGTGAGTTGAAATTTGAATCATTATAAAAGAGAAACTATATATGTCTAAAGCCAATTTTCATTTTTGAATGTTCTAGATATATATATTATCTATAACATAGTCTAAGATCAAGATAAATAAATTTATTTCCATAAAGTTTTATGGTGGGATCTAGATCCCTAATTTTCAACGTTTTTCAACAACTAGAAAATTATCTATAAAATTTATGAAAATATATCAATTATTATTCTAAATTATTGTCAAAAATTATAATCCTAAACTTGATCAATTTCTACACATTTCATTAGTTTACTTCATTTATAAATTCTAAATAATAATATCAGTTTTATATCATTAAAGGTGAACAATTATACATTTGTTAGCATTTTCCTTTACAAAAGAGCGACACAAGTTTGTGCTTTTACTCCACTAGGATTTAACATAGAAACCCAAGTTGGGAAAAACCCTAGTAACATGTCACCAATCTTTTCACTCTTTTAATGTGGGTCATGTTAGGAGCCTAGCATGTTAAAGATTACAAACCACACTATTAAATGTGACCTTTTTCAAATGATTTTATCACCCTATTAAGAGTGGCATTGTTAGAGGAGTTTAGAACATTCCATTTGAATGTCAGCTTGATTAAAGGATATACATATGACTATTAGGTCAACCTTGATTAAAGGATTTCAATCTAATACAATGACTAGAAAGTAAAAATGGATATTTTTTATGATTGACCACAGACAAGAAATAACAATTATATGCAAATATAATCAATATTAGAAAATAATAAATTACATAGAAGAGGAGACAAGATACACAAATTTAACATTGTTCATCCAATTGCTAGGCTACATTGATCAAACTACAAGTCTATATTATTATTATCCAATGATTATAACCTTATTACAATCTCTAATCTCTTACAGCTCAATACCACTACAAGAATAAATTATTGCATCACACCTTCTAAAATCCCTAATCCTAAGCCGTGTTGTATAAGTATTTTGGCCTCTTTAGGGTTGAAATTAGTTGCAACATGTCCAGCTTTAACTATCCATCATCCAAAACTAATTGAATGAATTAATACTATGGATGTATGTGTTTTTCGCTAAATTCATAGAGGAACTATTCAAAAGATGAATTCTATCTTAAAACAAATAATTATCCCTTTTAGCATGTCCAAATTCTTTTAGGAAGAACTGAAGCCATATCGTCTCTTTTGTTGCCTCTATAGTAGCAAAATACTCTGCCATTGTAGTGGATAAAGAATTCAGCTTCTTTAGAAAAGAAACCTAGATCACTACTTCCCAACTAGTAGTAAATAGATTTGACCTATAGTACTCTACCTTATATTTATATCCCCTACCAAATCTGAGATAAAATAGCCCTGGAAGATAGTATTAGAGCACCCAAAATGTAATTTAACTTAGTAGATGTTCCTCTCAAATATCTAAGAATCCATTTGACTACATTCCAATGCTCGATTCTAGGATGACTCATACACCTACTAAAAAATCACACTACATGTGTAATATCTAACCATATACATACCATAGCATACATCAATCTTTCTATAGCTAAAGCATAAGGTACCTTGGACATCTTATCCTCCTTTTCTTGTGTCTTTTTGACATATCTCCTTAGTCAACTATGATTAGGTAGAGGTGTTTTTAGAGCTTTAGCATTCTCGATAGTCAAACTTTGCAACACCTTCTCAATATAATTAGCCTAAGATAATGAAAATGTTATGTTCTTCCTACCTCTTTGAATTTTTAGGCACATGATTCTTTTTACTTACCCCAAATCCCTCATAGAAAATGAATGTGTTAACTATTGTTTTAACCCCTTAATGTAATACATGTTAGACCTAGATACAAGCATAGATTTGAGATATAAAAATAAAATAATGTATCCATAATCATCCAACCTCTTAAAATAAACACAATGGTTTGAATTACACCTATTATTCATGTTCATGCATAAAATTGTCAAATTTTAGCAACCACTACTGAGGTGCTTGCTTCAAGCCATATAAAATTTTCTTAAATCTACACACTAAGTTCTCTTTACCTTTGACCTCAAATCCCTATGGTTGTGCCTTATATGTCTCTTTATCCAAATCAATATGAAGAAATTTTTTTTTAACATCAAGCTACTTCAAATGCAAATCTTTAGTAGCCACCATACTTAAAATAGTGCAAATAGAAGTTATTTTAACAACATGAGAGAATATCTCATCAAAATCAATGTATTTTTTATGTGCAAATCCTTTTACAACTAACATGAATTTAATTATTTTCTTACCTCCATCCTCTTTTTTAAAACTTAAAACTGATTTATTCTATAAAGCACTTTTACTTATAGGCAACTTACATAAATCCCAAGTCTTATTTTTGAGCAAGGAGTCCATTTCTTCTTTAATCACAGACTCCTATTGAATCTTAGTATCCACTTGAACAACTTTACTATAACATTGATGTTCCCCAACATCAGCTAGTAAAATAAAGTAAAAAGAGGGAAAAACTCTTTTAGGAGGTCTACTTAGCCTTGTTGACCATCTAACATGTACTATCATGTGTGTTATTTGTTGTTGCAAATCTTGTATAGCATGAAGAACTATTGGAACATCATCTTTTAGAGTATCATCTAGCACTATATAATCATTTTATTTCTTCTCATGCTACTACAAAAGATCTTTGTACAACACTTACTCCTTGAATATGAAATCCCTGCTTCTTTTAAATTTTATAGTTTTCAAAATCCCAAAGCCTAAAACCAAATTCATCAATTCCATGTTAGAAGAATATACATTTCTTTGACTTAGCTTTTGTTTTGGTTCTATTTTGAAAATCTATATTTGCAAAATCTTTACAACCAAAGGTTTTGAGAAGAGAATAACACACATTCTTACTAGTCCATGCTTCCTCTAGATTACCAAAACCTAGAGTAGAGGGACCTCTATTAATCAAATATATAACAATATTGACATCCTCCACCCACATATTTAAGGGCAACCCAATATGCAACCTCATGCTCCTTTCACATTCCATTGTTGTGTTTTACATGCATTCAACCACTCAATTTTCATGTGGAGTCCTTGGAATAGTTTTCTATCTGTGAATACCATTAGTGGACCAATAATATTCAAATTCATAACTACAATACTGACCACCATTATCATATCTAAGATAACCTTGTACTAGTCTCATTTTTAACCAAGTATTTCCATTTCTTAAAAGTTTGAAATACATCATATTTTTTTAAAGAAATAGACCCATACTTTTCTATAATTTGCAACATAAATAAATGTAACATAATAATGAGAGCCACCAAGGGAAATACCTAAGTTGGTCCTCATACATCTACATGCATAAGTTGTAATTTCTATATAAAAAAATTCCATCCCACTTTTGACAAAACTAACTCTCATTTATTTTCCATACATGCAAGTTTCATAGAAATACATATTGACATATTTTACACTTGGTAAAAAATTCTCTTTTCATACTTTTCTCACTTATTTTCCTAATTTTGTAGTGCCATATAAGTGTAACTATTTTAAAGTAATTATTTGTATTCCCTACTCAAATGTAGCAATTCTTCCTAAATATTAATTTGTCTTTGAAATAATTAAAATATAAGGAAACATATGACTTTATATAAAGATAGAAGTCTTGGAAGCAATTGGTTAGTTGTGTATTTTCTTTGATGTTACAAAAAATGTCATACCATTGCCAATTAGTGTATGCCAAGCTCGTTTGAGTATTGAAAACAATCTCCTTGATATATTTAGATTGAGTAATGTATATCCCATCTTTCTTCTATTGAATCTATAATCCAACAAAGAATTTCATCTCTCCAAACATAGACATCTCAAATTCTTCACTCATTTCTTTTGAAAATGCCTTGCACAAGTCATTATTTCGTATGATTAAGTATCATTAACAAATATTTCTGTCAACACAATCTTTTTGTCTAGTCCTTCTTTGATATATAGACTACTGTTATCATTAATTCTTTCAAAACCAATCTATATCAAGTAGTTATGAAGTCTTTCATACCAAGATTTTGGAGCTTGCTTAAGACTATATAATGCCTTGTGTAATTTGTAGATTTTACATCCATTTGATAAACTTTAAATCCTATGTGAACTACATATGCTAGTAAAGTTCTAACACCTTCTAATCTTGCAATAGGAGAAAAAGTTTCACCATAATCAATACCTTCTTCTTGAGAATAGCCTTTACATACCAACCTTCTTTTGTTTCTACAAACTTTTCCATCTTCATTTAGCTTGTTTTTGAATACCCACTTTGTGCCAATTATATTTCTATCCTTTGGTCTAGGAACAAGAGTCCAAGTTTCATTCTTCTCTATCTTTTCTATTTCTTCATTCATTGATTTAATCCAAATTTCATTATCTAAAGCATCTTTAACATTTCTAGTTTCAAATTTAACAAGTAAACATGTACCTTTCAATTTGCTTCTTGTCATTGTCCCATCTAATTTGTCTCCAATGATCTGATTAGATGGATGATGCTTTCTAACATATTTTTCTAACACAAGTTCTTTGGATTTGGAATGAGTTTCACTAATTTCATCATGAACTTTAGTATCAACCTCAGGACATAATTTTTGTGACTTGGGTCCATTAGACTTAGTTTGTTCTTATAGTAACTAAGTAGCCTCTAACTATGACTTGGGTCCTTTAGCGTCTGACTCAAGTTGCACTATTTGCAACTCAGTAGCTATTGGAGATTTTGGGGACTCAAGATGCGAATCCTTCTTTCTTTCATATAGATCTGGTAGGGTATTTGATTCATAGTAAGAAAATCTTATGTAGTCCTTAGGCTCTTTGTTGCTTTGTTCTTCAATCTTTTCTACCAACTCATCAACTCTCACATGTGTACTTTCTATGATTTTATGAGTAGAAAATTTTAAACACTTGTATGCTTTACTTCTATAGTAATATGCATCCACCACCTTTGACATAAAATTTTCCTTTTCTAGATTATTTTAGGATATAACATTTTCTACCATTTATACTTTCAAGTAACTTACACTAGGTTTGTAGCCATACCATAGTTCATAAGGAGTTTGATTTGAGTTTTTCTTCAGTTGTACTCTATTCAAGATATGAACCCAATGCTGATTTCTTCATTCTAGTATTTTGATTGCAAAATTCTTTTCTATCATGAATGGTCTTACACAATCCATGATGGATCAATTCCTTCTTTCAGCTATACCATTATATTGAGGGGTACCAAGAGCTAATACTTGTCTTTTAATTCATTTTTCAATGCAGAATTCATTGAATTCATTTGAGATGTATTCACCACCTCTATCTAATCTCAAACATTTCAACTTCTTTTCAATTTTTTTTTCTACTCTTTCTAGATACCACTTCAATTTTTGAAAAATTTATGATTTTTTCTTTTATATACATTATAGTCATCATTCTAGAATTATCATCAACAAAAAAAATGAAAAAATTTTCACCACTATAACTCTCTATAGCAATAGGTCCACATAAGTCCATATGTACAATCTCTAAGACTTCTTTAGAATGATAGTTCCTACTTTTGAAACCAGTCTTTCCCATCTTACCAATTTGATAATTTTTGCATAGACCCATATCTAATTTCCTCAAGCTAAGAATACCGTTTACTCTTTTATGTTTGCTTATCTTAACTAGATTGTTAAAGTTTACATGACATAATATTTTGTGCCATAACCAACTTTCTTCTATTTGAGAAATAAAACTTGAACTTTCACTAAGATCAAGGTAGAATAGGTTACATTTTGTTTATTTTCCAAATCCAACCAGATTTCCTTTTCCATTCAATAGTTTGGCCCTCCCATTCATATATTCTACCTTGATTCCAATGTGATTCAACTATACCTGACTTAGTAGATTATGCTTTAGTCCTTCAGCCCAATAAACATTATAACACACAAGTTCATTGGTTAATGAAATACTTCCTTTCCTTTTATGCAACTAAGCTCTTTAGTTCCAAATCTCACACTACCACCATCATAATATTCCAAGTGTTCAAACTTTGATTTATCTCCAGTCGTATGATGTGAGCAGCCAATGTTAATAATCTATGTATCATTTTTTCTAACATGAGAGATAAGTGCCATCTCATCTCTTTCATCTTCAAATTCATCTTTTATAGCAATATGGCCAACTTCTTCACAAGAAAAGTAGATTAGAGGAATCTTACCTTTGTACTTTCCTTTTCCTTTGGAATATTTTCTTACAAGTAGGGCTTCAACAACTTCAAGATCACTATCAAAAATTTATTCTATTTCTCTTTCACTTCCTGATTGATTGGCCTTCAATTTCTTACTCCTTTTCTTGAGTGAGAGTTTGGCTTGAAATGCAAACTTAAAACCTTTGGAAGTAGGAACATAGTTATCATAGTTATCCAACTCAAAATTTGTCAATCTTTCAAGTAGAGCATCCAAAGTTAGTTTTTTTATATGGAACACATCTCATCTTTTGAGTAACAAACATTCTAATTGCATAAACAGGAAGAAGAGTGTTGAGTTCCTTGTTTACAACTATTTTTTCATCAATGTCTTGTTAGGATAAAACCATGGAAATAAATAAAAACTACATGTAGATATAACCAATAATAGAAAATAATAGATCACACAAAAATAAACACAAGGCACCAAGATTTAACATGGTTCACCCAATCCCTAGGCTACGTCCACCAAACTGCAAGTCCAATATTATTACAATCCAGTGATTACAACCTGATTACAATCTGTAATCCCTTACAATACAATACTGTTGCAAGAAGCAATTTCACATCACAACATAATAATAAAATACCTAACCCTAAACCCTTTTATACAAGTATTTTATGTTGTTTTGGGGTTATAATTAATAATTACATGTTGGACCAAAAAATTATGGAGTATGTATAGTACTTTCCTGATCATTCACCATAATCTAACAATCTCCCACTTTGGGACTGATTAGGCTCCACACTAAACAACAATCTCCCACTTGGAGACTAATCATATAGCCATACCACTACCAAATGGGGCTCCCACTAGATCAAACCACCCTAGACTCTATTGTTCTTTTATTCATGTTCAGTCTAGAAGACCAACTGAAGCTGAAGAGAAGTTCAACTTCTCCCTTGTTACAACCTTTGTCAACGTATCTATTGGATTTTCATTTGTATGTATCTTCTTCAGCTTTAACTGTCCATGCTCCAAAATTAACCAAATGAAATGGTACCACAACTATATGTGTTTGGTCTTAGAATGCTAAGCTGAATTCTTGGCAAGATGAATGGCACTCTGACTATCAATGAACAAATAATTATCCTTCTAAGGATGTCCCAATTCTTCCAAGAAGAACTGAAGCCATATCATCTCCTTGGCTGCCTCTCTAGTAGCAACATACTCTGCCTCTATAGTGGATAGAGCATTAATCTTCTGTAACCTAGAAACCTAGCTCACGGCTACCCCACCAACAGTAAAGACATAACCTGTAGTACTCTGCTTGGTATCAATATCCCCTACCAAATTTGAGTCAACATAGCCCTGTAAATCAATAGTAGAGCCCCCAAAGTGTAAACACTTATTGGATGTTCCTCTCAAATATCTGAGAATCCACTTAATAGCATTCCAGTGCTCAAATTTGAGATGACTCATATACTTGCTAACGACTCCCACAGTATGGGCAATATTTGGCCTAGTGCATACCATAGCATACATCAAGCTTCCTACAACTGAAGCATAGGGTACCTTGGACATCTTATCCTCCTCTTCGTATGTCTTAGGACACATCTCCTTAATCAATTTCAAATGACTAGGTAAAGGTGTGCTGACAACTTTAGCATTCTCCATAGAGAAATGTTGAAACACCTTCTCAACATAATCAGCCCGAGATAGCGTTAATGTTCTATTCTTCCTATCTCTAAAAATCTTCATACCAAGGATTTGTTTTGTTGCCCTCAAATCCTTCATAGCAAATGCATGTGCTAACTGATGTTTCAGCCCCTTATGATCCATGTTAGACCCAACTACAAGCATATCATCAACATACAAACATAAAATAATGTAGCTATCATCATCCAACCACTTAAAATAAACACAATAATTTGACTGACACCTATTATAGCCATGCTCATGCATAAACCTATCAAATTTTAGATACCATTGCCGAGGTTCTTGCTTCAAGCCATATAAAATTTTCTTCAATTTGCACACTAAGTTCTTCTTACCTTTGACCTCAAATCCCCGTGGCTGAGCCATATATATTTCTTCATCCAAATCTCCTACTTATCAATTGATGAGCTTAAGGGGTTTTCTAATGAATGGTTCATAAGGAACAACACTTGGTGAAGGATTTTCAAATAGGGTTGCAAGCTTTGGGTTTAACCATGGAGGAAACTTTGTAGTTAAGCATGCTCAGGCTGGAGTAGTACTAGGATGGGTGACCTCACAAAAAGTCTCGGTGCTTCACCCTTGTGAGCATCACCTAGATCCAATGAGTGCTAAGTATTCCATTTATTCTCATGAGAGATGGATTCATGTTGAATCTCTACTCATGAAACATAGGCCAATGAGTTTGACTCAAAAATCACACAGTTAAATCCTAATAGCAATATCACAATTTGACTTACTGTGCAAATTATCTCCTACTTATTAATTGATGAGCTTAAGGGGCTTTCTAATGAATGTTTCATGAGGCACAACACTTGGTGAAGGTTTTTCAAATGGGGTTGCAAGCTTTGGGTTTAACCATGGAGGAAACTTTGTAGTTAAGCTCACTTAGGTTAGAGTAGTATTGGGATGGGTGACCTCCCGGGAAGTCCTGGTGCTTCACCCCTATGAGCATCACCTAGATCCAATGAGTGCTAAGTGTTCCATTTATTCTCATGAGAGATGGATTTATGTTGAATCACTACTCATGAAACATGTTTCAATGAGTTTGACTCAAAAATCACACAGTTAAATCCTGATAGTGATAGCACAATTACATTTATTAAGTTTAAGGATATTAGGATTAGTATGGTTTAGGAAACTATAATTGGTAATAAATATGGTATAGGATGTATACAATTAGTTGGCTAGTGGACTTAGGATATTTTGTAAAAAGAGGTTTGAGTAACATGTTAAGTAAGTGTAGCATATATTAAATCTAGAATAGTTTTTAGGAAGATTAATTTTGGAAAATGTAATGTTTATTGCTTGGATTAAAATTTGTTAAGGGTAGCATAGGAAGTTTAGTCAAGAAAATTTAATTTTAGTTATGTTAATGTCACTTAATTATTTTTGTGTTATTGTTATTAGCTATGGTAGATGAAGATATGTGTTATAGTAAGAAAGTATATAATTAGACAATAATTTGATCTAATTATTATTTGTGCGATAAGTTCTAAAATAGTAGTTTTAATTTAATATTATATAATAATAATGTTAGCAGAAGAATAAGAGATGTATGATAGGAATTTTTTTTTGTTTTAAAAATAATAATAATATAATTTAATAATAATAATATCAATATAAAAATATTAATGGAAATGAAATGACTAATTGATAAAACATCTTCTTGTTGCAATGCTTAGATCTTTTACCACTACATTGACACAGAATTTGAATCTCACTTGCACATCATAGTGTCTCAATTGAGTGTAGATGATAAAGAGCTTATAACCATAAAGTCTTAACTTAGTTTTGCATTCAATAACTAGCAACTAGGTAATCAACTCATAGGGAACTCAAAATCTAGTTTCCAAGTGGAACAAACTTCATTCCTTCACCTAACTTTATCACCTCCAAGTTTGAGGATAGATTATGTATTTTATCTTTATATTTCTTCCTTGTAAAATAATAATAATAATAATATTTTTTTAAAAAATTAAAAAATAGTTGTGTTTTTTCCTTGTAGAAATTTTGGGCATGACATCAATGTAGATGAACTGCAAAAGGTAGTAGCTAATGTCACAAGGGAAAAGGTGAATCCACAAGAACCACCTTTTGTCATCTCTTTAGTTACTAATGTAAAACCTTTGTTTCTAATGCCAAAAGATACATCCACTAAGGTTGATACAATTTTAAAAATTGATATTGTTGAGAAGAAAGTAGAAGAGAAGGACACCACTATAGGACAACAGGAAACAAAATAGATATATTCATGTGTACCTATAGCATAGGAACAAGGTACTAGCTAAGTCATAGTGATTGACCAAGGAAAGCCTAAAGAGAGTAAGGAGCCATTCAAGTAGTGGTAGCCTTACTAGCATCTAGCACTCCTTCTACACAAACTATTCAAAAACCAAGCACAGAAGCCATTCCATTACAAATCTCAGTGCCAAGCCCAAGTTCACCAAAGGTTGAGAAGATAACTCATTGTGGAGATATAACTCTTCATGAAGACATTTTTATTCCAAAGTATGACTATGATACTTTGACTTTGGAACAAATAGGTATATTGCAGGAGTCCTTAGAAAGGAAAAAGCATCAAGAAATGCTTAGGAGAGAACATAGGTAGAAGCAAGCACTTCAAGATATTAAGGACATCTTTCTAGATGCATTTAGTTTGTTGACTCTTGAAGAGACCAAACCACTAATAGAAAAACTAAGAGATATAGTGAGTAATGAAGACCTTGATACAAATGCAAAACTTTTAGAATGGTTAGAAAATAATTTTCAAGGTAAGATGAATGAGAAAAGATCTAGTGAGATAGCACTAACTCTGGTTGCATTGGCAAGAAAAGTTGAAGAGGTGAAGAAGGTACTTGAGAATATATTCTCATTGTACACAAAACTATGTGATCCTATAATCTTCACTCAAGACACTAGAAGTCACATTCTAAGTTTGTAATGTAGAATTGCTATATTAGTTACAAGCCTACCTACAAATCTAGCTCAGAGTGAATCATTTTAGGACATTGCTTCAAACACAAAGTCAATTAGTTGTCTTTATAACATATGAGGATCGCATAAGATCCAAATTGACATGCATACAAGCATCCCTCACCCCACATATGGAGATATTACATAGAAGAAAGGCTATGCCAAGACTCTATTGAAGATAGACCCTAGTCTTTCTACTTTTGATGGTCCAGTACACCTTGTTTTCAAGCTTGCAATCTAGATCAAATCATTGGATGTTGCATGTGATAACTAGGATGTAGCCATCAAGATCATCATGGATGTACATAAATATTATTTGGACAAATAGACTATAAGTGTATAGCCCATTTGACATAAATGTCAAAAAGGGGGAGATAAAAACCAAAGGGAGAGATAGGGAATATGGAGATAGAGTGGGGAAGATAATAGAAAAAGGGGATATATAAAAGAGGGAGATGCTTTAATTGGAGAGAAATAATTTTTAAGGAGAAAAGAGAAAAATGAAGAGATATTAGCTAAGGGAAAGCATGAAAGAGTATCAGTGCATTGAAGTCAAAGTGTATCGATAGAGACACGTTTACTTAGAAAGGATCACAATTTTTGGACATAGAGTAGACATATTAACTCAGGGGTGGTTAACAAATTTTGAGGTATCTATGTTATTGCAAAATTTTGAAATTTTGAAATTTTGAATTTTTTTATATAAGGCAAGTCATGGATATCTTATACTCAAGAGATTAAGGTTGATTATGTATATTCAAGTGTTTTTGACACTCATATCAAAGGGGGAGATTGTTGATCTCAGATTGGTTTTGACAAGTGAGTGTCAACACACTTAAGAATTTACTTAGCTCATGCCAAACTAGTAATACATGTTGATCACAACATGTAAATATTACACCATGCTGAGATACAATGAGTGTTAAGCCGCTCATGTGCCGAGTCACTCAAGTACCCTAGTAGATAGACCATGTCGTTTAGGAGCTAACTAATTAATGGATGCTGAGCAAGTGTAGATGTTGAGTCACAATAGAAATATTGTGCATGCCAAGCATTAGAGACTTCACATGCTGAGTGACATAGTTTGGAAATATTTGTTTGTAATGGTACAAACAACTATGTAAACCATTTTTGAGTCGACTTAAGGATAGATTATGATCTTTTGTAGGTAAGGATGGATCTCTATTTGGATTCCCTATAAAATTACATGTAGCCGCCTAGAAAATGGGAAGGTTTAAGTGGCAATATGGACGAATCTCAACCATAGATTCATACCTAACCCAAAGTCTCCCAATCTTCTTAAGAAGGACAAAACCCTAAACTATCAAGTGAGTGTGTAAGGGATTGAAGGAGAATATAGAGAAGTTTACATGAACAAATAAAGAATTCATAGAGACTTATAAATTATGAAAAAAAATTGAATTACATAATCAATTAGTGAAGAACAAAGGGTAGAGAGAAGGATACAACATTGAGACATCTATTCAAGAAGGATCAAGAAGATAAGTGTTTAGAGGTGATATGCTATTAGGAAAGCAAGTATCAATCACAACATCGATACTGAGACATTCTAATAGGTGATTTCAGTCAAATCACTTAACAAAGTAGTCCTAATAGGTTGCATGAAATCCTTTAACAAGGTGCTTACTTAGTTGTATGTTGAAGTCCTCTAACAAGACATACTTCTAATAGGGTGTTGAAATCCTCTAACAAGGTGAGACCCAACAATATTTGTAAGCCTTTAATAGGGTAGACCTTTCATAAGGTAGATCATGATTCATGGTCAAAACATTGTAACCTTAATTAGATACACTTTACAATTGTAGTAGTGATTTTTTGTGGGTGTCATCCTCACCCCAGTTTTACCTACTCACTTAGAGAGTTTCTGGGTAATCATATCTAGTGTTATGTGTGTGATTACTTACATGTTTACATGATTTAGATGTATGTGATTTACATGTTGTTTTAGTTTATCTATTGAATGCATGAGATGGCTGTGTGGTGAAAGTTTTATGGGTTTAAGTTTTAACTACTAATTCACCCCTTGCTCCTCTCAAAATTTTACCTTTCCTATTGTAATTCCAACAAATAGTTAGCACATTCATTTTCCATAAATGATTTTTGGGTTGTAGAATATGTCCTTGGTATGAAAATTTATAGAGATAATAAAAAAAATGGTATTATCTCAAGTTGATTATATTAAGATGGTGTAGCAATGTTTCTCCATGCAAAATGCCAAATCTATCAGCACACCTTTACCTAGTCATTTGAAGTTGACTAAGGAGATGTGTCCTAGGACACATGAAGATGAGGAAAAAATGTCCAAGGTAACCTATGCTTCAGTTGTAGGAATTTTGATGAATTTCATGCTATATAATAGACCATATATTGTAGATGTAGTGGGAGTTGCTAGTAGGTCTATGAATCATCTAGATGTTGAGCATTAGAATGAAACTAAAATGATTCTTAGATATTTGAGAGGAACATCTAGGAAGTGTTTATATTTTGGGATCTCTATTATTGATTTATAGGGCTATGTTGAATGAGATTTGGAAGAGGATGTTGATACCAATTAGAGTATTATAAGTTATGTATTTACTATTGGTGTGACATTAGTAATCTTGATTTCTTGATTGCATAAGGTTAATTCTTTATAAACTATAAAGGTAGAGTATGTTTCTACTATAGAGGTAGATAAGAAGATTATATCGATTCAATTTTTCATGGAAGAATTAGGACACCCACAAAGAGATAAAAAATTGTTAATAGATAGCTAGAGTGTCTTTCATCTTGCTAGTAATTGTTCTCTACATTCAATGAAAAAATACATGAAGTTGAGGTACCATTTCATTCTATCAGTTTGGGATGATGAGTAGTTAAAGTTTGAGAAGATACATATAGATGATAATCCAATACATATGTTTTCCAAATCAGTAACAAGGTAGAAGGTAAAATCCTCTTCAACTTTGGTTGGTTTTCTAGACTTAATAGAATTAAAAACAAAAGAGTCTAGGGTGGTTTGATATTCTAGTGGGAGCTAAAAGTTTAATGGTGCCATGATCATTTTCCAAATATGAGGTTAGTGTTGTTGAGTTTGATCAGTCTCCAAGTGGGAGAGTGTTGTGATGTAGAGCCTAATTAGACTTGGAGGGATTGGGGTAGTTCCCCCAAAATGAGGAAAAGGGGCTATTGTAAAAGGGGTAAGCTATTACTTTTCTTTTGGATGACTTATTCTAGCCCTCATTTTTTAAGTGTTAAAAGCTTTTATAAAATGATAGAGTTAGGAATTTCATAATGCATGGTGATATTGTATCTTCTTACAGTGATATTGAGCTACAAGGTATTTCAAATTATAATCACTAGATAATAATAATATTAGACTTCTTGGTGGTGGACATAGCCCAAGGATTAGGTGAACCATATTAGATCTTAGTGGCTTATGTTCTTTTTTTTGTAATTTATTGTTTTGTGATATAAGTTATATTTTCATGATACTATCATTTCTATCTATATTTAATCCTAACACTTCATTCTAACTCTTCTAGCTCCCTTAACTACACCCTCCTCAACCTAAGCCTAGACACTTCTATATATGCTTACCAAATGACTTACACAAGATTCTAGATCCTTACATAGTAAAAGGACAACCTTAAGATGGTTTACATACATCAAAAGAAAAGATCATTACATTAAATTCATTACCCAAATAAAATATATAAGTTAGCTTGTACTTGGAACTAGTCAAAGATAAAATCGATCATAGAAAAAACTGAGTATCAAAAATTCAATCAATCTTACTTGAAACATGAAGGAATTATTAGTTAACACTTTAAAACTTAGGATATGCAAGAAAGCTTAGCCAAAATTGGATAGCTCGACACATAGAGGAATGCTCAAACAATATTTGGCAATAACTATAAGTCAGTAACCACTAGAGCTTAGTAATGAATGTAACTCAATACTACTAGAAGAATAAACAAATATGAGTAAGATTAGTAGGAAATCCAAGATGCTCAACTTTTTGACAAACATGATTGAAAGAAATTATTCCCCTAAATAATTGATGTGTAACAACCTAAGCTAAATCCAACTCATATTAAGAAATCCATGTATCATCTTGAACTGGTTTGTTGTTCCACTTCACCAAATATTTAGAGTAATATTTTCCTCTTGTGCTTTTACCAACTTGTTGATCCAATATTTGTTCAACCTCTTCAACCTTCTTCTTAGGATAATCATATAACAAAACAACTTCATCATCTGACTCATGATACTTATTTAAATAAAAAATATTCAATATAGCAGATATATCCACTTCATTAGGTAACCAAACTTCATAAGCATTACCACCTTAAAACTTCCTCAAGATCTTACATTGTCCAAATTTATTCATTTTAAGCTTACTATATGGTCCAATAGGAAGTCTACCTTTCTTCTAATGAACCATCACCTCATTGCCAACTTCAAATACATAATGTCTCCTAAAATTATCTACATTCTTCTCCTTATAATTTTGATTACTTTGTTCCAACCTCAACTTCACTTCCTCATGCAAATACTTCATAAAATTAGAAAATACTTCCCCTTTTGCATTGTTCTCCTCTTCACCAACCACATCCCTCAAATCTAATATACCTCTAGGCTACATTCTAGTTACAATCTCAAAAGATGCTTTTTGAGTACTCCTATTCACATAATTATTATTTCCAAACTTAGCTTGTTCCAAGACCATATCTTAATTACTCATCTTATCTGAAACTTAACATCTCAACAAATTATCCAAGCTTCTATTCATAACCTTTATTTGTCCATTTTTCTGTGGACGGAATGTAGAACTTAAATTCATCTCAATATCCATCATCTTCCACAAAGCCCTCCAAAAGTAACCAAAAGAAATACTATATCTATATTTAGAGAAAATATTTCTTAGTAATCCATGCAATCGAACAATCTCTTTGAAGAAAGGGTTAGCAACATGCACCACATATAATTTCTTCCTACATGGTATGCAATGTGTCATCTTAGAAAATCTATGCACAACAAAAAATATTGAATCATACCCTCTTGTTGTGTTAGATAATCCAAGAAAAAAATCCATACTAATGTCACTCCAATGTTTCTCAAGAACACAAATAGTTGTATACAATATTGTATTCTAACTTAGTCCTTTTACGACTAGATGAATTGCAAAAATCCTTAGAAACTTCTAAACATACTTATAGATTTGTAGTCAATAAGACATATTCATAAGAAAAATCATTGTCTTACCAATGCCAAAATGTCCAACCAATCCACCATAATGATTTTTCTTCATTGGATTAAGTTTCATACTTCTTGGTATACAAAACTAAATTCCTTTGAACAACATACCATATTGAATGAAATACTCATCATACTTATTCAGTTAATCTAATAGATTTGGTGGTCTACACTTCCTCTGTGCCTTAGAAAAATCAAATTTAATATCATACAACTCTTTCATCTAATCAAACCAAGACTTCCAACATTCATCTTGGTAAACAAAGAATGTCCTCTACTCAATGCATCTCCCACTTGGTTAGTAAGTACACATTTATGTTTTATCACAAATATGAAATTTTGCACGTACTCAACACACATCATATGTCTCTAATTCAACCTATGTTGACTTTGGATAATTATTTTTAGCATCATTAAACTTCTCACTAAAGAAAGAAACAAGTTTACCTTCTTGATTTAACACATATCCTATTGTACCACCACTTTCATCACGTTCAACTTGAAATTCCTTATTAAAATGAGGAAAAGCCAATATGGGTAACCCAACAATTTTTCTTTTCAAAGTCCCAAAACATTTATCAACTCTAGAGTCCATTTGAAATCCTTTTTGTCTCCTCACATTGACTTAGTCATATCATTACAAACATAACTAGAATTCCTTACAAACTTACTGTAGAAACTAGCCAAACTATGAATTGATCTTACCTTACCTACATTCTTAGGTATATGCTACTCTAAAATTTATTTAACCTTTTGAGGATCTATTCTCAACCCACCATCTAAAATCATGAATATGAAAGCAAGAATATCCTCTTGCATAAATAAACACCTCTTGAAATTAATCAACAACTTCTCCTTTTTCAATATCTACAATACTTGTCTAATATGCTCAAAATGTTCTTCCTTAGTCCCACTGAATATTAGAATATCATCCAAGTAAACAATAACAAACTTAGCCAAAAATATCTTTATAAATTCATACATTAACCTCATGAAAGTGTTATGTACATTAGTCAAACCAACAGACATAACCAACACATCATACAAACTGTCTTTTGTCTTTAAATTTATCTTCCACTCGTCACCTTCTCTAATTATGACTTGATGATAATTACTCTTCAACTAAATCTTGGTTTAAAATACTTTTCTCCACTCAAGCAATCTATAAATATCATCCATCCTTAGAATAGGAAACCTATATTTCACTATTATCTTGTTAATGTCTCTAGAATCTATAAAAATTCTCCATTCCCCAATTCTTTTTAGGTGCCAATACAAAAAGTATAGAACATGAACTCAAGCTTTCTCCAATGAATTTTTTTTGCAACAACTCCTACACTTGAATGTTAAATTATTCATTCTCAATATGTGTCAATCTACATGGTTCTTCATCTGGAAAACTAGCTCTAGGAATCAGATCCATACCGTGGCTAGTAATTTTTATGAGTGATAAACCATTAGGTCTATACTATATAATGGGTTTCTTGTACTCATTCAACAAGTTTCCAGTTTCTATTGGCACTTGGCTAATACTATCAACTTCTGTTATTACTAAGCCACTATTTTCCTTCACTTAGCCATTACTATCACAACTCCTTCCTCTAAGAATGATAGAAAAAAAAAATTGTTCTTTATCATCTCCTTCTTAAATTGACTTCTACTAATAGTGCAAATTTTTTCATAAGTACACTTCATCTCATTAGGGGACTCAATCAAAGGAAATAATATATTCTTAACTCCATTTGTACAAATAGTATATTGATTCAATAGTCCATCATACGCTGCATTTCTATCATATGTTCATGATCTACCCAATAAAATATGACAACACTCCATAGGCACAACATCAAATAGAAATTAACCAAAATAGTATCAAATCTTGAATTTCACAACATATTGCCCAGTTACCAATATCTTATGCCCATCTTTGAAACATGAAATTTGATAGTGTTTAGTATTATTTATGGTCTGCAATAAAAACTTTGTAACCAACTCCTCTAATGTCAAATTTGTTGAACTTTTGTTGTCACAAAAGCTTACACCCTTTTTGAAAGTTTTTAACTAAGGAAAACCTTGTGAAACATGGAAATAACCTCCAACCTATGGGACTTGAACTATGAGGTTGAGTCTCCAGAGAAGGCCAACTTCCATTGCTATCAAAATGCAGTTAAACTATAGTTGAAGAGAAAAGGGAGAAGGAATACATGAAAGTAACTACCTAATCAATTCTAAGGAGGTGATGCACCAAAATAGGGTATTCAATCCTAAATATACCCATATATGCATAGTTAACCAATTATATCCTTAAAGAATACAAATTTAGACCTTGGTTACACTAAAAACCACATGCAGATTCAAATACAAAAATAGATACAATCATGCAAATTGTAGAATATAGGCAAGAACATTAACTATTAATGGTTGAATGAATGGCATAGAGGCAAAGGAAATTTACAATGTGCATGCAAAACATGCCAAGGAAAATAGAGAAGAAATGACTATAGAGAAGACAGAAAAAATGTGCTTTTATAGCTTAAGAATTACTAGATATTTCTCATAGAATCACTTCAAAACTACGACATGCAACCACTATTGCAAATCTGGAAAATATCTAATCACAGTACAAAATTGGATGCTAGAAATTCACTTTTCCACCAAACAAAGCTCTAAGATCTTAGGAATGATGGCCATTAACTTCTAATTAAATTAATGGATCAATAGGTGATGATGGAGTCTTCCTTTGAATTTATCAAACCTAAGAAATGATGAAAGTGGTTGCAGGAGATCAAAAAGATTGGATCTACCATCAAAGAGGTGCTTCCTCTATCATAAATATGCTAAATTAGCTATTTTATTGGTCTCCAAGGTTTCTAATATAGGATCAAACCAATATGCATTAGCCCATTCATCTAAGAGGAAATTAGGTATCTCTACTAGAGAAGTGACATGCTCATTTGCTCTATCATTTTCATCTATCTCTAGGATGGTGCAGTTCATATTGATGAGATTAGGAGTTTAGGGCTCAATATGATGGAGGGCTAATGGTTCTACTCTAATTGAAGCCTTGGTTAAATACTTTGTTTTGCATAACATGTATGACCAAAAGAGGATATGTAACCACCTATTTGGGTGATGAAATCTCTTGAAAGAGAAATGCCAAAGTGTGGTTGAACTTCAGCAATTGATATATCTCGAACTATAATACAATTAGGGCATTCATGTATGACCATTTCAAAATTCGTAAGGATTCTTGTAGTTTTGATAGTACTACCATCTAATTGCAATACATCCCTAACAATGGGTTCATATTTCATTTTTAAAATATTAGCAACACACTTGGGAATTACTAAACTACTTCCCCCTAAATCAATCATGTAATTGTGGATTAGCTTATCTCCTATAATTAGAGAAACATAAAATGGAGGAGATCTAACCTTTTTACTTGTTTCTACCTCTTTTTGTGGTTGTACAAAACTTATGACACTATCCATGCTAGGTGGTTGATCCTTTTATACAATTCTCCCCAATTCTTGTTGTACTAGCTTCTTTTGTGATGTTATGGTAGCAATAGCATCCCACATAGAAATATTCACATTTTTCCTCTTCATCTTCTCTACCACACTAAATGATGTGTTAGGTGTTTAGGTAGGAAACTTGGGAGATGCATATGTAGGAAGTTGAGATGGAACAACCTAAGAGTCATTCGCATCTCCTCTGCTATCAATTTGTCTTTGTTGCCGAGGAGCATTGGTAAGCTACTTAGAATTGTGTTGCTGATCCATTGCTTACACATGAGGTATTATACTTGATGTTGAAGTCTAATTTGCATGGAGAGGAGTAACTATTGGAATTAAAGATAGAGTAACTGAGAGGAGGGGGTGAATTAGTTACTAACAAAAATTAATCCATAGATCCCTTAGATGTCTTAAACATCTAGTTACTATTGATACTCAATAAACAAATGCTATAACTCATTAAATTAAACTATTACTTATCTTCAAGCATTCATGCATATAACTGAAAACAAAATGAACACAATAGACATCAAATTTAACGTGGAAACCCAATATGAGAAAAACCACGAAGTAACTAGTCACCAATTTTTCACTCTTCTGAAGTGAGCCCTGTTAGGAGCCAACCCTATTAAAGGTTACAATACAGACTGTTAGGTTTGACCCTGTTAGAGGATTTAATCACCCTGTTAGGAGTGGCCTTGCTAGGGGTCTTTAGAAAAATTCAATAGAACTATCACCTTGTTAGAGGGTTTACAAAATGGTTGTTAAACCAACTCTATTAAGAGATTTCAAATCACTACTACAATGGTTAGAAAGCAACAATGAATTGATCTAAACAAGATGCAACTGAATTTTCTGGCTACAGGTCTCTGTTCAACATCATTAGATCCTCCTTGATCAAATATAGCTTTGTTGATCCTTAATGATCTTTGATCATCCTTCAAATTCACTTCCATAATAATCAGTCTTCATATTACATTAATTCCACACATCCATCTCACACTTAGAATTCACAACTTGACCTCAAGTACTTATACCATTTAGATTGTTAAGTTGGCCTATTTTAATGTTACATTCACCAATAAACCATACATTAGTCAGCTACAAATATTAGTCTAAACAAATAAATGTTATTTCATAGAACAATGAAATCCTTTACTAGACGACCTTGCTCAGTAAATACTACTTCCAAAAATTTCCTAAGTTAACTTTCGTGACTCGGTTAATATTGCAATATCTATAAGATCCTTTGGCTGTGAGTTTACTCGGTGAGAACTAAATTCCTTCATAAGAGCTTGGTAAGAATTTCTTCTCCCATATTTCCTTTGATGATCGAGTGAGCTTGGTAAGAACTGTATCTGCCACATTTCCTTTGATGATCGAGTGAGCTTGGTAAGAACTGTTTCTTGATAGATACTGCAAGTTTTCTTTACTGACCTTCTAGGCTTAATAGACTATGTCTTTTGCCTTACTAACTTTCTGAGCTTGGTAGACTCTATCCTTTTCCTTGTTATCCTTCTGAGCTCGGTAGATTCTATCCTTTTCCTTGTTGACCTTCTAAGCTCGATAGACTCTATCTGATGATTGATATGACATTTATGTGACATGAAAGACAACATACAATTGAACAATTGTATCCAACGATCTCCCTCTTTCGCATTGATGGCAATACAACATGTCATAGTAGAATGAAATTTGAAAACAAGTCTTTTACTGACATAATACTTCACTTTGTTCTTTAAATACAAAAAACTCGCTCTTTCAGAATAATCTCTCCCTCTTGCACAAACTCTTATTATTTTGAAAATTTTAGAAAGATATGACAATATACTCTCCCTCTTTGACAACACATGCCGAAGAAAACTCAAAATAGCTAAATAGCATTGTACCTGATGTACTAATTCATATGCAATGTCTTCAATTGTTTGCTACATCAACTAATAGTTCTTCAGTTCTATTCCTATTGATGCATTACTAGAACTATATTTTAGTGAGCTTTAGATAAAAGAATGAACCCTAACTTACCTCTTAGATACAAGAATGCATCCTTTGGTAAATTCTTTGTGAATATGTCAGCAATTTGTTCCTTTGTATGGACATATTCCAATCTGATTTCCTTTTCTTGTACCAGTTCTCTAACAAAGTGATACTTTATGGCAATATGTTTGGTTTTTGAATGCATCACTAGATTCTTGGAGATATTAATTGAACTTGCGTTATCACAAAACATAACAATAGGTTCTTTGATTTCTTGCCTCATACCTTCCAATAATTGTTTGAACCACACAATGTTTGAATAGTTTACTACTGCTGCGACATATTCAGCCTCTGTTGTGGATTGAGATGTACAATTATACTTTTTGCTTGTCCAAGACACCAATCTTTTTCCAAGAAAGAAAGCTCCTCCACTTGTGCTCTTTCTATCATCAATATTTCCTACCCAATATGCATCAGTGAATACTTTTAAATTTAGATTTCCTCCAAGTTTATACCATAATCCATAATCTTCAGTTCCTTTTAAATATCTCATGATCCTTTTGATTGCCATCATGTGATTTTCTTTTGGTTTTGCTAAGAATATTGCTACAATTCCTACCGTAAGGGCAATGTCTAATCTTGTGTGCACTACATATTACAACTTTCCAATCATAGATCTATACAATGTCTAATCCACTTCCTTTGATTCATCATCCTTGGTCAGTTTAAATCTAGTACATGTAGGAGTCCCAACTGCTTTGTAGTCTTCCATACAAAACTTTTTCAGTATCTCCTTGATGTATTTAGATTGAGTAATGTAGATGCCATTCTTACTATATTGAATTTGAAGACCAAGAAAGAATTTGATATCACCAAACATTGACATTTCAAATTCCTTATTCATTTGTTTTGAAAATTCTTTGCAAAGATCATCATTTCTTATGAACAAAGTATCATCTACAAATATTTCTACCAAAACAATCTTATTATCTGGTTCTTCCTTTATGTACAAACTACTATTGTCATTAGTTCTTTGAAAACCAATCTAAATAAGATAGTTATGCAATCTTTCATACCATGCTCTAAGGGCTTGTTTCAGACCATATAATGCTTTATGCAATTTGTAGACCATGTCCTTCTTATCTGGATCAACAAAACCTTCAGGTTGTTCAATGTAAACCTCTTCATCCAATATGCCATTGAGAAATGCTGACTTGACATCCATCTGATAAAATTTGAATCCTTTGAATGTAGCATATGCAAGTAAGGTTCCGACATCTTCCAATCTTGCAATAGGAGAAAAATTTTCTCCATAGTCTACACCTTCTTCATAGTCTACACCTTCTTCTTGAGAGTATCCTTTGCATACTAGTCTAGCTTTGCTCCTTGATACCTTACCATCTTCATTTAGTTTGTTTCTGAATACCCACTTTGTTCCAATCACATTTTTTTCTTTGGGTCTAGATACAAGAGTCCATGTTTTGTTTTTTTCTATCTATTCTATTTCTTCATTCATAGGTTCAATCCAACATTCATTGTCTAGTGCATCTTTAACATTTCTAGGTTCAAAATTAGCAAGTAAACAAGTGCCTTTCAACTTACTTCTTGTCATTGTTCCTTATGATTTATCTCCAATGATCTGATTAGGTGCATGATGCTTTATGACATACTTGGCTAACATGGGCTCCTTGCCTTTTGAATGACTTCCATTATTATCCTTCTATATCTCAACTTCTTGTTGTAGATCTGGTTGTTTGGGCTCAGTAGATGTTGATTCAATAGCTTCTGTTTGCAACTCGGGAGGCATTAGCTCAGTTTGAACTTCCTATGACTTGATAACTAAAGACTCTAGAGTTGAGGCTTCCTGATTAATAGGTATGCTTGTCATTGTATCAAGTTCAAGGTAAACAAATCACCTATAGTCTTTAGGTACCCTTTTTCTTTCTTCTTCAAATCTTTCTGCAAACTCATCAACTTTCACATGTGCACTTTCTATGACTTTGTGAGTAGATAAGTTCAAACATCTATATGCTTTGCTTTTGGAAGAGTATCCCAAAAATATTCCTTCATCACTTTTTACATCAAATTTACCTTTTTTAGATTTTTTCAAAATGTAACATTTGCTTCCAAATACTTTTAGATAACTTACGTTGGGTTTGTAGCCATACCACAACTCATAGGGTATTTTGAATGAGTCATTTTTCAGCTGTACTCAATTCAAGGTATGAACTAAAATGTTGATAGCTTCCTTCCAATATTTGATAGCAATGCCTTTGTCAATCATTAAGGTTCTTGCACAATCCATGATAGATCTATTCTTTCTTTCTGCTATTCCATTTTTTTCAAGAATTCCAAGTGTTGAAACCTGTCTTTTGATTCACATTTCAATGCAAAAGTTATTGAACTCATGTGAAATGAATTCACCACCTCTATTAGATCTTAAGCATTTTAGTCTTTTGCCTATTTCCTTTTCTACTCTGGCCAAATACCATTTGAACTTTTTAAATTCTTTTGATTTCTCTCTTAGGTACATGACAGCCATCATTCTTGAGTAATCATCAACAAACAGAATGAAGAATATTTCACCAATATAACTTTCAATGCCAATAGGTCCACACAAATCAGTATTCACAATTTCTAGAACTTCTTTAGTCTGATAGTTCTTGCTTTTAAAACTAGTCTTTCCCATTTTACCAATTTGACAATTCTTGCATAGACCAACCTGAGGTTTCTTTATGTTAGGAATACCTCTTACCTTCCTGAATTTACTGATCTTTATCAAGTTGTCAAAGTTTACATGACATAACCTTCTATGCCATAACCAACTTTCTTCAATATGAGCAATGAAACATGAACATTCACCAAGTTAAAATAAAATAACTTACCTTTTGTTTGAGTGCCTGAGTGCCAAGTTCAAGATAAAATAAGTTACCTTTTGTTTGAGTGCTTGATCCAATCACCTTTTCTTTCCCATCTAACAATCTTTCTTTTACATGCATAAATTCTAGTTTGAATCCATTATTGAGTAGTTGTGCCACACTCAACAAGTTATGCTTTAGTCCTTCTACCCAATATGCATTATCACATACAAGTTCCTTGGTTAGTGAGATTCTTCCTTTTCCTCTTACACAACAAGGTTCATTGTTACCAAATCCTACACTACCACCATCATAGTCTTCATAGTATTCAAACTTAGTTTTATCACCAGTCATGTGATGGGAACAACCACTATCTATGATCCATGTATCATTTCCGCTCATATGAGAAATGAGTTTCATTTGTTCATCATTATCAAACTCATCTTTCATAGCAATGTAGACAATTTCATCTTTTTCTTCATCATCAGAATCATTAGAATCTTTAGCCATGAAACATGTTTTCTTACCTTTATCCTTGAATGATTTGAAGTCTTTCTTTCCATTGTACTTGTGACCTCTCTTCTCATCCTTGTTCTGCTTATTTGGGCACCTAGTAGCAATATGTCCAATTTCTTCTCAAGAAAAGTAGATTAGAGGAACTTTACCTTTGTATTTCCCTTTGCCTCTTGAATATGGTTTTTTCTAGTAGAGCTTCAACCACCTCAAGATCATTTTCTAAACTTTGTTCTGATTCTTCATCACTATCTGATTATGGATCCTTCATCTTTTTTCCTTTTTCTTTGAGTGAAAGATTGGCTTCAAATGCTGATTCAATGTTCTTGATAGATAGAACATAATTGTCATAGTTGTCTAGCTCAAATGAAATCAATCTTCCAACTACTGCCTCTAAATTTATTTTATGATTTTCCTCACATCTTCTTTCTTGAATTACAGAGACTCTGATTGCATAAATGAGAAGTAGAGTTCTAAGAACTTTACTTATAACTATCTCTTCATTGATATCTCTTCTAGATGTTTTGATTGCACTAACACATGCTTTAACTCTTTAAAAATACTTTGCAATGTTTTCATCCTCTCTCATCTTCATTTGATCAAATTGTCCTCTCATACTTTCTACTTTGGCTCTTCTTACATTATCATCTCCTCCATAGATCTCTTTTAGCTTGTTCCACATTTCAAAGGCAATTTTGTAATCTTTGATGTGATCAAATTTTTAATAACTTAGAGCAGATGCTATATCTATCATCATGTTCTTGTGAGTCTTCTTTTCAGTAATATCATTGACAGATAATGTACTAGAAGGTTCTTCATATTTTTCATCAAGGTACTTTAGCCCTATATCACCAATAGAAGCCAGATGAAGCCTCATCAATCCTTGCCATGCTGAGAAGTTGTCCCTGTTAAGTCTTGGAATTTCCCTTTTGTAAGACATCCTGATCTTTAGGTTAGATCCTTGAAATCTTTTTCCGTAAGCACCAAAAGCTCTGATAAAAATTGTTGGAATTAAAGATAGAGTAACTAAGAGGGGGGGTGAATCAGTTACTAACAAAAATTAATACACACATCACTTAGATGTCTTAAAGATCTAGTTACTACCGATACTCAATAAACAAATGCTATAACTCGATAAATTAAACTATTACTTATCTTCAAGCATTCATGCATATAATAGAAAATAAATTGAATGCAAGAGGCACCAGATTTAATGTGGAAACCCAATATGGGAAAAATCACCAAGTAACTAGTCATCAAATTTTCACTCTTCTGAACTGAGTCCTGTTAGGAGCCAACCCTGTTAAAGGTTACAATACACACTATTAGGTGTGACCCCATTAAAGGATTTAATTAGCCTACTAGGACTGGCCTTGCTAGAGGTCTTTAGAACAATTCAATAGAATTGACATCTTATTAAAAGATTTACAAAATGGCTATTAAACCAACTCTATTATGAGATTTGAAATCACTGCTACAATGGTTAGAAAGAAACAATGAATTGACCTAAACAAGATGCAACTAAATTTGTTGGCTACAGGTCTCTATTTAGCATGATTAGATCCTCCTTGATCAAATATAGTTTTGCTGCTCCTTCATGATCTATGATCATCCTTCAAATTTGCTTCCACAATAATCAGTCTTCATATCACATTAATTCCACACATCCATCT
The DNA here is from genome assembly GCA_028749045.1 of Cupressus sempervirens. NCBI lineage: Eukaryota > Viridiplantae > Streptophyta > Pinopsida > Cupressales > Cupressaceae > Cupressus > Cupressus sempervirens. Next base: position 124,060,482 of record CM053790.1, on the reverse strand, counting down.
CACACTTAGAATTCGCAACTTGACCTCTTATACCATTCAGATTGTTAAGTCAGCCCATTTTCATGTCACCTTTACCAATAAACCATACATCAGTCAACTACAAATATTACTCTAAACAAATAAATGTTATTTCATAAAATAATGAAATCCTTTATTGGCTGACCCTCCTCGATAAATACTGCTTCCAAAAATTTCCTAAGTTAACCTTCTTGACTTGGTTAATATTGCAATATCTGTAAGATCTTTTGGCTACCGAGTTTACTCAGTGAGAACTGAATTCCTTCATAAGAGTTCAGTAAGATCTGCTTCTGCCATATTTCCTTTGATGATCAAGTGAGCTCGGTAAGAATTATTTCTGCCACATTTCTTTTGATGACCGAGTGAGCTTGGTAAGAATTATTTCTTGGTACATACTGTAAGTTTTCTTTACTAACCTTCTGGGCTCAGTAGACTCTATCTTTTGCCTTGCTGACCTTTTAAGCTTGGTAGACTCTATCCTTTGCCTTGCTGACCTTCTAAGCTTGGTAGACTATATCCTTTGCCTTGCTGATGTTCTAAGCTCGATAGATTCTATCCTTTGCATTGGTAACCCTCTAAGCTTGGTACACTCTATTTGATGACTGATATGACATTTGTGTGACATCAAAAACAATACATAGTTGAACAATTGTATCCAACAATAACATCTTCAACAACTCTTCTCTTGCTCCTAGTATTATAAGCACAAGAATTTTGGTTTACATTACCATACTCTTTCATCTAATGGTTCATGGAAGAACAACCACCCTACTAAAAAGTATCAATAGGTTGATTAGTATTTTGTGGCTGGATAACTACTTGCTTTGGTATAGTTAATACCAAGTAAGATTATACCTTCTAACACATGCAAATTTCATATGAGTTACAAGAAGGGCAAAAATCTTGATCTTGGGAAAGATTACTCTGAGGGACTAAAGCCCTATTTAGGTTGTTGTTTGTAGTCTAGGAATGGTTGAATGGTCTATTATGATTGAAGGGGTGGTCAATAGGTCTATTTTGATTGTATGGGACCTTTATACTAGAGTTGGAAAGGCTTAATATTTTGAGCTTGTTGCCTCTTTATAGTCACTAACTCATTGCCCTTTTTTTGTACTACTACACTATTGTTCTCCATCTTCTTTTCTTGATCCTACATCCTCCTATCTACATTCTACACCTTTATTTGCATCACGGCCTCAATCCTATCAAATCTAGTAGAGGAGGTGGAGGCTATTGGGACCACAACAAGAGGTTAACTTGTAGAGGAAGTATGAATAGGGGTTGCAGTAGGATGCTGATTGGGAATGTTAGGGAAGACTAGCATTGGAGGCCTTGGAACTAACTTCCCTTCTTGTATCAAGATATTTTCTACTCTTATAGAAACCCCATAAGCATTTGGTAGAGTTTCCCCTCCCATAGACTGTAGAGTGGTAGCAATATCACTATGGAAGGATTTGAGGTAATACATGAATTCATTACCAAGAGAAGGCTTTACTATAGTAGATATTCTATCCTAGGTCTTCAAAAATCTATAATTAAAATCATTCATGCATTCATAGGATGCCCTCTTGATAGTTGTCAACTATTCTAAAAGTGATAGCTGATAACTTTTGTCTTCAAAATGCTTGCATAGGGCTGCTCCTAGCCACTTCCAATCAGTAATAAAGTTATGAGGAAAAGCTCTATACCATTGTAGTTCTTTCTATTAGAAATGACAAGGTTTTCATTGTTGGATACAATTGTTCAATTGTGTGTTGTCTTTGATGTTACACAAATGTCATATCAATTATTAGATAGAGTCTACTAAGCTTAGTTGGTCAGCAAAGTGATTTACAGATTCTACTAAACTCAGTTGCTAAGCAAAGAAAAAGACAAAACCTACTAAGCTCAAATGGCTAGCAAAGTGAATTACAATTTCTACCAAGCTCACTCGGGCGTCAAACAATTCTGTAATAGAAATCAGTTTCTACCAAGTTTACAAGGTTAGTGAAGGAAAATTAGTTTCTACCAAGCTCACAATGTCAGCGAAGGAAAGTTAGTGTCTACTAAGTTAACTTAGTCTCCAAAGAATTTTTCAAAGTTCACAATGTTTACCAAGCTTCAGTTGGTCAACACTAGAAATCATTTATGGAACAATGTTTACTAAGGAGGGTAACCCAATGAAAGATTTCATTGTTTTGAGAAATAAAGTTTAATTATTTGATGCAATGTTTGTAGCCAACTGATGTAATGTTTATTGATAATTTTAACTTGTAAATGAGTTGACTTGACAATTTGTAATGTATAAGTAAAAGGTCAAGCTGTGAATTCCAAAATATGGATGAATGAGTGAGCATGCAAGTGAATTGATTATGAAGAAGGAAGTGTGAGTGAATTTTGGAGAAGGATCGCATATCCTTGAGGAGTAGCAAAGTTGTATTCGATCAGAGAGGATCTAGTGAAGCAGAACATAGATCTGTATCAACAAATTTTAGTTGCATCTCATTTAGGTCACTCATTGTTACTTTCTCACAATTGTAGCAGTGATTTCTAAATCTCCTAATAGAGTTGGTCTAACAGCCATTTTTTTAAATCCTCTAACAAGGTGGACAGTTCTATTGAATTGTTCTAACTAGTCCTAGCAAGGTGATTAAATCCTCTAACAAGGTCACACCTAATAGTGTGTTTTGTAACCTTTAATAGGGTTGGCTCCTAATAGGGCCCACTTTAGAAGAGCGAAAATTGGTAGCTAGTTACTTAGTAGTTTTTCCCATATTTCATTTCCATGTTAAATTTGGTGTCTCTTGTGTTGATTTTATTTCATTTATGCATACATGTTAAATCTTTGTGAATACTTAATAAGTTAACATACATTTACTAAGTTACAACATTTTTCTGTGTGGCTATTGACTGATAGCAGTAACTAGTTTTATAAGACATCTAAGGGATCTATGTATTTTTTTTTGTGTTAATTGATTCCCCCCCCCTCTCAGTTACTTCATCTATATTTGCAACAATTGGTATCAAAGCTTTTGGTGCCTGTAGGAAGGAATTCAAGGATCTAAGCTAAAGATCAAGATGTCTTACAAGAGAGAAATTCCAAGGCTTAATAGGGATAACTTTTCAACATGACAAGGTCTCATGAGACTCCATCTAGCTTCCATTAGAGATTCAAGTTTGAAATATCTTTATCAAGCATATGTAACTCCTTTTGGCACATTATCTGCTAATGACATTTCTAAGAAGGAGACTTATAACACCATGATGATAGACATTTCACCTTCCCTAAGCTATGAAGAATTTGGTGATATCAAGGATTGGAAAACTACCTTTGAAATGTGGAATAAGCTAAAAGATATATATGGAGGTGATGACAATGTGAGAAGAGCCAAATCAGAAAGTCTAAGAGGACAATTTGATCAAATGAGGATGAGAGAGGATGAAAGTATTGCCAAATATATTGAAAGAGTCAAAGTAGTTTTCAGTGCAATCAAGGCTTCTTGAGGAGACATTGAAGAGGAAATAGTTGTAAGTAAAGTTCTTATAATATTACTTCTCATTTATGCAATTAGAGTTTCTACAATTCAAGAAAGAAGATGTGGAGAAAACTATAAGATAAATTTAGAGGCCATAGTAGGAAGATTGACTACATTTGAGCTAGATAACTATGATAACTATGTTTTAGCTTCCAAGAACATTGAATCAACATTTCAAGCCAAGCTTTAACTTAAAAAAAAAGGTAAGAAGATAAAGGATTCTTAGTCAAAAAGTGAAGAAGAATTAGAACAGAGTTCTAACAGTGATCTTGAGGTGGTTGAAGCTCTGCTTGCAAGGAAATATTCTAGAGGCAAAGAGAAATAAAAACGTAAGGTTCCTTTAGTCTATTTTTTATGTGAGGAAATTGGTCATATTGCTACTAGGTGTACAAAAAAGAAAAACAAGGATGAAAAGAAAGGTCACAAGTGTGATGGCGAGAAAGACTTCTAATCATTCAATGAGAAAGGTAAGAAAACATGTTTCATGGCTAATGATTCTAATGATTATGATGTAGAAGAAGGTGAAATTGTTTATATTACTATAAAAGATGAATCTAATAATGATGAGGAAGATAAAATGACACTTATCTCTCATGTGAGAAAAAATGATACATGAATCATAGACAGTGGTTGCTCTCATCATATGACTAGTGATAAAACAAAGTTTGAACATTTTGAAGACTATGATGGTGGTAGTGTGACGTTTGGTAATAATGAACCTTGTTGCATAAAAGGAAGAGGAAGAATCTCACTAACCAAAGAACTTGTATGTCATAATCCATACTGGGTTGAAGTACTAAAACACAATCTATTAAGTGTAGTACAACTACTCAATAATGGATTTAAAGTGGAATTCATGCATGGAAATGAAAAATCGTTAGATGATAAAGGAAATTTTATTGAATTAGGCATACAAACAAAAGGTAACTTGTTCTATTTTGAACTAGGTGAATGTTCATGTTTTATTGCTCAAGTTGAAGAAAGTTTCTTATGGCATAGAAGGTTATGTTATGTGAACTTTGATAACCTGGTAATGATAAAAAAATTCAAAAAAGTAAAGAAACCTAATGTTGGTCTATGCAAGAATTGCTAGATTGGTAAGATAGGGAAGACTAGCTTTAAAAGTAAGAACTATCAATTTGGAGAAGTTTTAGAAATTGTGCATACTAATTTGTGTGGACCTAAAGAAATTGAAAGCTATACTAGAGAAAAGTTATTCATCCTTTTTGTTGATGATTACTCAAGAATGATGACTATCATGTATTTAAGTGAGAAGTCAAAAGCATTCGAGAAGTTCAAATGGTATTTGGCCAGAGTGGAAAAGGAAATAGGGAAAAGATTGAAATACTTGAGGTCAAATAGAGGTGGTGAATTCATGTCCCATGAGTTCAATAATGTTTGCATTGAAAGGGGAATCAAAAGGCAGGTATCAACACCTGGAGCTCTCGAGAAAAATAGAATAGCTGAAAGGAGGAACATATCTATCATGGACTATGCAAGAACTTTAATGATTGAAAAGAACATTGCTATCAAATACTGGAAGGATGCTATTAGCACTATAGTTCATACCTTGAACCAAGTATAGCTGAAGAAGGACTCATTCAAAACCACCTATGAGTTATGGTATGGCTATAAACCCAATGTAGGTTACCTAAAAGTATTTGAAAGCAAATATTACATTTTGAAAGAATCTAGAAAGTGTAAATTTGATGTAAAGGGTAATGAAGGTGTATTTTTGGGATATTCTTGCACGAGTAAAGTATATAGATATTTGAATTTGTCTACTTACAAAAGTCATAGAAAGTGCACACGTGAAAGTTGATGAGTTTGTAAAAAGGACTGAAGAAGAAAGTGAAAAAGAACTAGAAGATTACATGAGATTTATTTTCATTAAACCTAATATAGTGCCAAATACATCTATCAATCAGGAACCTTCTACTCCTGAGTCTTCAATAATTGAGTTGTATAAAGTTCAAAGCGAGCTGTAGGAAATTGAGTCACATTTAGATGTTACCAAGCTAATGCCTACCAAGTCTAAAGGAACTAAGCAATAGATAGAATAGCCAAAACCTAAAGTTGAAATACAAGAAGATGAAAATGCAATTCATTCAAAAGGTAAGGAACCTATATTAGCAAAGTATGTTAGGAGACATCATACACCAAATCAAATTATTGGAGATAGATCTAAAGGCACTATGACAAGAAGTTAGTTAAAAGGTACTTTTTTACTTGCTTACTTTGAACTTAGAAATGTCAAATATGCATTAGAAAATGAAAGTAAGATTGAGACTATGAATGAATAGATAGAGAAAATAAAGAAGAACAAAACATGGACTCATGTACCTAGCCCTAAAGATAAAAATGTGATTGGAACTAAGTGGGTATTGAAAAAAAAGTTGAATGAAGATGCTAAGGTGTTAAGGAACAAAGCTAGACTAGTATGTAAAGGATACTCTCAAGAAGAAGGAATAGATTATGGATAGACTTTTTCTCCTACTACAAGATTGGAAGGTGTTAGGACATTACTTTCTTATGCTGCATACAAAGTATTTAAGGTTTATCAGATGGATGTCAAATCAACATTTCTCAATGGTATACTAGATGAAGAAGTTTACATTGACTAGCCTGAAGGTTTTGTTGATCCAAAGAAAAAGGATATGGTCTGCAAATTACACAAAGCATTGTATGGTCTGAAACAAGCCCCTAGAGCATGGTATGAAAGATTGCATAACTATCTTATTCAAATTGGCTTTTAGAGAACTAATGACAATAGTAGCTTGTATATCAAGGAAAGGCTAGATAACAAGATTTTTTTGGTAGAAATATTTGTGGATAACACTTTATTCATAGGAAATGATGATTTATAGAATGAATTTTTAGAGAAAATGAACAAGGAATTTGAGATGTCAATGTTTGGTGAGATTAAATTCTTTGTTGGTCTTCAAATTCAGAAAAGTAAAATGGTATCTACATCACTCAGTATAAATACATCAAGGATATACTCAAAAAAATTTGTATGGAGGATTGTAAACCAATTTAGACTCCCATGTGTACTGGACTAAAATTTACCAAGGATGATGAATCAAAGGAGGTAGATTAGATATTATATAGATCAATGATTGGAAAGTTGTAGTATGTAGTTCATACAAGGCTAGACATTACTCTTGCAGTTGGTATTGTAGCAAGATTTTTAGCAGAACCAAGAGAAAATGACATGATAGAAATTAAAAGGATAATGAAATACTTGAAAGGCACTGAGGATTATAGATTATGGTATAAATTTGGAGGTAATTTGAATTTGAAAGTGTTTACTGATACATATTGGGAAGGAAACATTGATGAAAGAAAGAGCACAAGTGGAGGAGCATTCTTTCATGGAAAGAGGTTGGTTTCTTGGACAAGTAAAAAGAAAAATTGTACATCACAATCTACAACTGAAGCAGAATATGTTGCAACAATAGTAAATTGTTCTAATATTGTTTGGTTCAAACAATTATTAGAAGGCATGAAGGAGGAAATCAAAGAGCCTGTTGTTATGTTTTGTGATAATACAAGTGCAATCAACATATCTATATATCTAGTAATACATTCAAAAATTGAGCACATTACAATAAAGTATCACCTTGTTAGAGAATTGGTGCAGGACAAGGAGATTAGATTGGAATATGTTCATACAAAGGAAAAAATTGTTGACGTATTCACCAAGCCTTTACCTAAGGATGCAATCTTGTATCTAGAGGTAAGTTAGGGGTCATTCCCCTATCTAAAGCTCACTAAAACAAAGTTATAGTGATGCATCAACAAGTACCAAGTTGAAGATCTTTCAGTTGATGTAGTATAATCATGAGAATATTGCATATGAATCAGTACATAAGGTACATTACTATTCATTTGGTTTGTGTTGTCTTTGGCATGTGTTGTCAAAGAGGGAGAGTATACTATCATATGTTTCTAAAATTTGAATTTGATTATGGAGAGTTTGTTGTTTGAAAAGAAGCTATGTAAGTCCTTCATAGAGGGAGATTGATGTATTAGAGAAGTTTGTAAAATAAAATCTAAGAGGGAGAATTATTCTATTAGTAAAAGACTTGATCTCAAATTTCATTCAGCTATGACATGTTGTGTTGCCATCAATGCCAAAGAGGGAGATTGTTGGATAGAATTGTTCAATTGTGTGTTCTTTTTGATATTACACAATTCTCATATCAGTTGTCAAATAGAGTCTACCAAGCTCAGTGTTGGAGTTGATTAAATCTAGCTTTGAAGATGCCCAAAATCACCTGCATGCAATAACCTGTCAAAGGAAAGCCAAGGAAGGAAGAGTGAGGAGCTAGGGAAAAACCCTAAATGGACATGAGAGAACAAGATATGCAAACACAAGAAATTATGTATTTACAATATGCAAGAAGTATTGATGATGAAAATACAATGAGGGAGCTTGAATATAAAGAGATGCAAGAATCTTCTAGAACAAACTAGAAGATGCTAGGAGATAAGTGTGACAACTAAGCATACATCCACATGAGGTGGAAAGTCCTCGAACAAGGTGAGAGGATAAGTATGACTTAGGAGAGAAAAAACTCTCGTATTGTCAACAACTTATAACAAACTCATAGACTACAAATAATAAATAATTTTTTTTTACCTAAGTAAGCTTAAGTAAATAGAATAAATAATAAATAATTAATTATTTACTATGACACCCCCCCTTAAGTGCAACTTAGGGAAATTCCTTAAGCTCACAAAACTAAGAAATGAAGAATGGGTCCTGACAATGAGGCCATGTTAGGTACCCATATACAATGCAAAGAGATGCAATCTCTGAAAATGGGGAAAGAGAGAAAACAATGTGGGAAAAAACCCTCCCCCAAAAAGAGGTAAAAACCTAGTGAAGAATTGAAGAAGCCTCCAACTAGGGGAATGTCCCCTAAAACAAGAATAAGGAGTGATCATGAAGAGCATCATGGAACATGAAGAAGCCACAAAATCTACCAATAGAAAGAAAATTATTGATATGAAGAACCTCCATGGAAGAAGAAGGCATGAACTGAGCGTGTCTATATGGTAGATGATCTATCTCACCGAAATGCATAGGTAGCCAACCACTGTAATTGCCTTGTATATAGGATCAACCACTAAATACATAGCTCACACTAATGAACCATCAAACCATGCTTTGATGCTAAAAATGGGACCTCAAATGAACTTGAAATCTTATGAAACTAGCTTCTTTTCCAATTTTTTTCTTTTTATAGTTTTTTTTGTGGTATTTGAGGGATATTCTTGTACATTTGTGGGGGGGTGTCTTTATTTTTTGTAATTTACTTTAGTTAAGACCCTTCTACTTCTATTTTCTACTTTATCTCAATGGTAGATCCATTTATGACCCGTCTCACACCACACAACTACCACATCTAGAAGGCACAAATGACTAGACTTCTCATGTCAAGAGGTCTATGGTGTTGTCTATATGAGAATCAACCTATTCTTACACGACCTTTTGAGGTTCTATAGCATAGAAACAAGATGGATGAAGCCATATGATTGATTGCACTCAACATTTTAGAAAGTCTACTATTTCACTTGGATGGTTTGACTAATCCATGGAAGCATTAGAACAACATCATAACCCCCCCTTAATGAAGATAGGGTGAGATGACAAGCAACTGAAAAGGTTAGCCAAAGTCTCATGCCATGTGTCAACAAGGAAACATGCCGAGTGCAGCAATTTTCCATGCACATAGCAATTCTAATTTCCTATTGTGAAATATTCTCTTGTGTGGTATTTGCTTCAAGCTCTTTGCTCCCTAGGTTTCTCTTCAGAAAGCTATATGCATGTGATCTTAACGCATTATCAGAATTGAATTCTGAACTCCTACACTTAGTTGGTTAGCAAAGAGATTTGCAGAGTCTACTGAGATCAGTTAGTAAGGAAAGCAAAAGATAGAGGCTACTAAGCTTGGATGGTCAACAAAGTGAATTACAATTTCTATTGAGCTCACTCAGGCATCAAAGGATTCTGTAATAGAAATTAGTTTCAATTGAGCTTACAAGGTCAGTGAAGGAAAATCAGTTTCTACCGAGCTCACAAGGTCAGCGAAGGAAAGTTAGTGTCTACCAAGTTAACTCTGTATCCAAAGGATTTTGTAGAGTTCACAATGTTTTTTGAGGTTCAGTTGGTCAACATCGGAAATCATTTCTGGAGTAGTGTTTATCGAGTAGGGTCGACCAATGAAGTATTTCATTATTTTGAGAAATAAGGTTTAATTGTTTCATGTAATGTTTGTAGCTAATTGATGTAATGTTTATTGATAATTATAACTTGTAAATGAGCTAACTTGACAATTTTTAATGTATAAATAAAAGGTCAAGTTGTGAATTCAAAAGTATGGATGAATGAGTGAGCATACAAGTGAATTGATTGTGACGAATGAATTGTGAATGAATTTTGGAGAAGGATCAGATATCTTTGAGGAGAAGCAAAGTTGTATTCAATTAGAGAGGATCTAGTGAAGCAAAACAAAGATCTGTATCAACAACGTTTAGTTGAATCTCATTCAGGTCACTCATTGTTACTTTCTGAAAATTGTAACAGTGATTTCTAAATCTCCTAATAGAGTTGGTTTAACAACAATTTTTGTAAATCCTATAACAAGGTGGAAAATTCTATTGAATGGTTCGAAAGTCCTCTAGCAAGGCTACTCCTAGCAGGGTAATTAAATCCTCTAACAAGGTCACACCTAATAGTGTGTTTTGTAACCTTTAACAGGGTTGGCTCCTAACAGGGCTCACTTCAGAAGAGTGAAAATTGGTGGCTAGTTACTTGGTGGTTTTTTCCATATTGGGTCTCCACATTAAATTTGGTGTCTCTTGTATTGATGTTATTTCATTTATGCATGCATGTTTAATCTTTATAAATTCTTAATAAATTTACATACATCTACCGAGTTACAACATTTTTCTCTATGGCTACAGAGTGACAGCAGTAACTAGTTTTATAAGACATCTAAGGGATCTATGGATTTTTTTTTTGGTAATTGAGACCCCCCTCTTAGTTCCTTAATCTATATTTTCAATAGTCATGGCCCCAAAAGATTGACTTGTTAATGCCCAATACAACCAATAGTCTTATATAACATAGGAGGAGTTTCTCTTATGCCAAAAGATTGACCTACTAATGTCCAATAAAATCAATAGTCTTATAGAACACAAGAGGTGGTTCATCCATGTCACGAATCCTAAAGGGGAATGTTAGCAGTTAGTCCAATACTTCCCCCTTTAAGCATGAATCCAGAAGCCTAAGAACAACATTAGAAATATTGAAACTTCTTGGATGTACTCTAAGGGGGAATTGAATGTTTCACTAGTAAAATCTGGTATACTTTTAAGAGATAATACTGGTATTTCCTGTCTTTGGACTAATCAGAGAGGACTTCCACCATTAAAGGTGGTGTAAGCATGAGATCTAGCCATGTGCGCAAGTGATCTATTGATGTGAGCAGATGGTATTCTAGGCTGAGATCTAACAATAGGATGAGTGGAAATGGATCTTATAGGGCTATGTGTTACTATTTGTCATGCCCGAATTTGGACAAAAACACACCAATTTTTTTTTTAACAAAATAATCTACTAAGTTAAAACATCCTAAAGTATAGGTATAATGAGATACAGATACGATATCTCCTAATGATGTCCTTTCATTTCCATTAAAGTTATAATCAATGAGTATGGAAAGGTCATTAAATCTGAGCATTTGCTACTAAACTAATTCCAACATTAGTTCACTATTACTTTGATTTTAAAGTAATGTATCATAATTAAAAGAAATAAATCAAATTATCCTAATTTCACAATACTTAAACAACTATCTAGTTATATATTTAGCACTTAAAATTCAATCTAATACTCTAACTTAATTTTAAAACCTTTACTAATCTAAAATGTTTTAAGATAAAATAATACTAAATTTTTGATTTAAGAACAATATAACCACTTCACATAATAAATCTAAATTATTTTTAAGATGGATTGAATATACTAACTCACTCATCTTGGACAACATATTAACCAATAATGATACTCACTGTAACAATTACAATCCAATATTACATTAACAACTTCAAATTATAATTTTTTTACTAAGACATTTAGACAAAACACTTACTATCTAAATTCTAATATTTACCATATTTTAAAACTAGTTAAATTTTATAAATCAAATTTAACATTAACTAGTGCTAACACCTAAATTGAAAACTAAAATTAACAATTTCTAATTCCTATCAATTTACTTTACTAATCTAAAAATACTTTAGCAAAAAAAAAGACTTACTGTAATTTTTTTTTTAAAGAATAATTATTATTGTCAACATTAAAGAAAATAAATAAATAAACTAAATTTAAAACATATAAATTAAACTTATTAACCTACACATTAATTTCTAACAACAAAACTAATTTAACTTAATAAAACAAATGAAATTAAACACATTTAACTAACCTACAAACTCACCATAGTTCTCACCTAAACTCCCTTACCATCCTAGTAACTCCCTACATCCTCTTACCCTCACTAACATCAATAAAAAAACAATAATAAAAATATTAAATTACAACCAGACTTAAACTAACCAAAAAAAATCTTAAAAGTAATCTATACATCTCCTACCCCCCACACTTCCTAACTTCCACTAACTCCCCACTTGTCCACTTGGCCACACTATATTCAAAGCTCCCTTGGGTAGTCCCCAAGGCTCCTATGCTGACAAGGCTTGCCTTTTACAGGTCTTGTCTCCCCCTTCTATGCATGGAAAAATATGCCCCCAAGTTATGCACTCAAAAAGGCTTGGTGGAGAGGCTTGAAAAGGTTTGAAACTTAAACCACACACATTTGAAACTTTCCCACCACAAGCCCACTTGCTTGGGCATTTCCCCAAGGAAACATCATGCTAACCCTTGTGAAGAATTTCACTGCCCAATGACAAGGTACATTGAGTAATACTTTAAACAAAAGAAAACTTTCAACATAACCATTTCTAAGGCAACATACCCACCCCACCAAAAAGGATATGCAAGCAATTAGTGGGCAGCTCCCAAGGTAAAATTTATATTAAGTCTCTTAAGTGCTTACATCTTTTCCTTAGCAACAAGATATGATGCGCCTGCTTTTCAGTTTCTAACTCAACTAAACCTTAGGCTAACCTCAAGGTGGGGTTAAGGTCAACAAATCCATGGTGAAATCATTCAATTTTCGTACTAAGGCAAAAATGGAGTTTTTGAGTGACCTCAAAAGTCAACAAAAGGGACTAAGGGGGTTGAAAATGTCCCCAACCCATACCCATCCCCCTTGGGTACTTAGATTTCATGATTTAAGGCCTTAGGGATTGATTTGGGACCAAAAAAAGGCTAGGAACTTTTAGGACTATCTAACAACTCCAAAATGTAGATTAAGTACTAATCCAGGTTAAGGGTAACTAAACTCGATTAAAAAATAGATTAGCGAAAAAGGGCACTAACTTAGCCCACTTAGGTCCAAGGCTACTTGGTTAACCCTAACTAGCATGCTAGAATGCATAACAATTTACGAGTGTCAATCGACACTATAAAAAAATACTATTACAAAACATTAACATTTACTGAATTACAGAATGATACATTCATACATCTCACAATACAATTAAGATATGAACAATAAGGTTTTCACGAATGGTGCATAGGGATCAGTTTCATTTCTCTGTCGGGTTTCTCGGCTAAAATATCCTGCACACTTATTGCACACATTAGTAGCCCCATAAAATCATATGCACATATGTATATACATATAAGTGAAATCACATATATTAAAACATACATCTTTCAATTAATTAGGGTTTCTCTTGTTCTACTCGTATTCTCAATCATTAAAATTTCATTATCAAAGTGTTAATTTTGCATTTACTTACTTTAGTACACATGTTCATAAAGTGTTAAATAGCTAAACCAAATATCTAAAAGCATAAAACTTTAAACATCAAGGTACCATAATCAATTTCATCATCATTGGGTAAAAACACCTCATATCATCATTAGTGAAATTTTAAAGTTTTCAATAATCGAGATAATGTAGTAGCTCTCGAATCACTGGGTATTAAAACATAGAAATAACAACTACTCTAAATTTCATTTAGGACATTCACAACACAAAATGTTACTTCATATTTGTTCTAATTTCCTACAATAGATTCAATAGATGAATTCATATTTAACAAGTACATACGAGGAGGGATCTTACATCCTCCCCCACTAGCCTTTAAATTCCTCCTGGAAGTCACACAACTAAAATGTTCATTCTATGCTAGACCTTGTCTAGACTTATTCCAAGATTTATTCTTTTAAAAAAATGATTAATAATTCACATACATACTCAGGGGAGATAACATATTCACCTAATTATTCTTACAAAAAGAAAAGTTCAATCCAAAACTTTGACATGGTTACATTTTCCAAGGTCAAATACTCCTTAAAACATATTGGTCACATATAAACAATATTCAAATCTAGTATAAAATACTTATAGAGTCTCTAATAATAATAATATAATAAGATATTCCAAATTCCACATACCCTCTCATTGGGTAACAGTTGTACGAGACTCCCTAAAATGAGGATTCAAATTAAGAAACTTGTCCCTTTATTTAAGGTTAAATACTTTCCTTTAGAGTTTTCACAATGCACTAATTTTTGATAGGATACTCAACAAGTCCATCACTACACATGCACCTTTCCATCTAGAAGTCCTTGTGGTTAACCAGTAAACTTAACCAAATTTATGTTGGGGTGCAATTTTCATTACTCATAACAGTCAATGGATAACACTAGTCCTATACTCAAGTCTTGGGAGAGGGTGGGGCATGAATACTCTCACTAATAACCCCATACCCTAAAGTTGTGCATCCACGTGATTGTTAGGAATCCCTTTGGTAGGCTTATCATATGTCACTTTGCCAATAAAACTGACAAGAAAGTGCCTCAAAAATTTAAATTCAACACCAAAGATGAAACATCCAACGCAAAAGTTAGAAAATAAAAGAAATAAAGATATAACTAAGAGGCAAAATAGAATCACCAATAATACAATTGGCTAAATAGCCCCACATCACATTGTTGGAAAAAAGGAAACACATTAAAATATCAACATTTGAAATCAGACAAATAAGGACATAAATCAAATTACTTAAAAAATTTGCAGTACTAACATAATGTGGCTGTACAAGCATCTTTGAAGTAAATGAGAAATATTAGGTCTTCTAATAATTGCAGGGATCTTGAATTGATTTAAGATGGTGGTCTAACAACCATGTCGGTGAAACTCTGATTGATCCCACATACTAACTACATATTTATCTCAATTTAATTTAATTTTTAGCACCATATATTTTAGATAGATTCATTCCCTGCTATGAATAGTGAAATTTAAATGTCCACACTTATCATGGACCCATTATTGCCCAAGTGTCAAGAACTAGGTTCTGATACCAAAATGTCATGCCCACAATTTGGGCAAAAACACTCCAATTTTTTTTTTAAAACAAAATAATCTTTTAAGTTAAAACATCCTAAAGTATAGGTATAATGAGAAACATATACAAGATCTCCTAATGATGTCCTTTCATTTCATTTAAAGTTATAATCAATGAGTATGGAAAGGTCATTAAATCTGAGCATTTGCTACTAAACTAATTTCAACATTAGTTCACTATTACTTTAATTTTAAAGTAATGTATCATAATTAAAAGAAATAAATCAAATTATCCTAATTTCACAATACTTAAACAACTATCTAGTTATATATTCAACACTTAAAATTCAATCTAATACTTTAACTTAATTTTACAACCTTTACTAATCTAAAACATTTTAAGATAACATAATACTAAAATTTTGATTTTAGAACAATATAACCACTTAACATAATGAATCTAAATTATTTTAAAGATGGATTGAATATACTAACTCACTCATCTTGGACAACATATTAACCAATAATGATACTAACTTTTCTAGTTACAATCCAATATTATATTAACAACTTCAAATTTTATTTTTTTTACTAGGACATTTAAACAAAACACTTACTATCTAAATTCTAATATTTACCATATTTTAAAACTAATTAAATTTTATAGATCAAATTTAACACTAACTAGTGCTACCACCTAAATTAAAAACTAAAATTAACAATTTCTATCCTATCAATTTACTTTACTAATCTAAAATTACTTTAGCAAAAGAATAACACTAACTATCTATCTATATATATATAAAGAATAATTATTATTTCCAACATTAAAAAAAATAAATCAATTAACTAAATTTAAAACATATAAATTAAACTTATTAACCTACACATTAATTTCTAATAGCAAAACTAATTTAACTTAATAAAAAAAATGAAATTAAACACATTTAACTAACCTACAAACTCACCACAGCTCTCACCTAAACTCTCTTACCATCCTAGTAACTTCCTACATCCTTTTACCCTCACTAACATCTATCAAAAAACAATAATAATAAAAACATTAAATTACAACCAGGCTGAAACTAACAAAAAAAAAATTCTAAAAGTAATCTATACATCTCCTACCCCCACACTTCCTAACTTCCACTAACTCCCCACTTGGCCACTTGGCCACACTCTATTCAAAGCTCCCTTGGGCGGTCCCCAAGGCTACTATGCTGACAAGGATTTCCTTTTTCAGGTCTTGTCTCCCCCTTCTACACATGGAAAAATATGCACCCAAGTTAGGCACTTAGAAAGGCTTGGTGGAGAGGCTTGAAAAGGTTTGAAACTTAAACCAAACAGATTTAAAACTTCCCCACCACAAGCCCACTTGCTTGTTGATTTCCCCAAGGAAACGTCACGCTGACCCTTGCCAAGAATTTTGCTGCCCAATGACAAGCTACATTGGGTAATGCTTTTAAGAAAAGAAAAACTTGCAACATAACCATTTCTAAGGCAACGTACACACCCCACCAAAAAGGATATGCAAGGAATTAGTGGGCAACTCCCAAGGTAAAATTTATGTCAAGTTTCTTAAGTGCTCACATATTTTCCTTAGAAACAAGATATGATGCGCCTGCTTTTTTGGGAAGATGGGGTAATAAATATTAAAGTTTAGTTGTTAGAACTTAGGATAGGATAAATTTTTATTTATTTATTTAATTTTAATCTTATTTCAAATTATAATTATATTATCAATGATAAAAAATTGCTAAAAGATATTTAAAGGAATCTTTAAAGAATATGCTCTGTTGTAAAAAGCCAAATGAATTTTGTTCCCATACAAAATCCACAAAGCTTTTTTTTTTCTCTTGGGAGTGTATTTTCTTTCAAGTCCATATTTATTCTAAGTGTGGATTTTTGAGTAAATCTTATATTTTCAATTTTAAAGGGATGATAATACTTCTCTTCTAGGTGTTAGAATTTTGCAATATATCTATTTAACAAAGGGGGAAATTTATTTTTCTCTCTAATGTTGATGGTCATTGAGTTTAGATATTGTTTTAACCATAATGTGAGACTATTATATCTCCTAACAATCCTAATAATAAATTGAAGTTCCAATCATAACATTAATTTCCCTTTAACCTAATTTGAATATTTAATTGCATGATTGCATATCATCATTCTATCTATTGTTCAATACACATATGCACATAATTTAAAAATATGAGAATATCATGAGCAAAGATTTTACAAAATTATCTCTTTTTTTTTCTATTGAACCACTTGATTCAAAGGCTCGATTGAGAAAGAACCAGGAAGAAAACCCGATAGTGTTGTCATTTCAACCATGAGTTTAAAGTAACATTTTTACACAAGATTTCAATCTCAAACATATCTAAATTTCAACAATCAATTTTAATTTCCTTCACGGCCCTTAAAAAGGGATCCATATTATTTTCTATAATGCATCATTGAGATGGTGGAGGGAATGAAAACCGACTAGGTGACAAACAAACATAACAAGGAAAAAAATCAAACATTCATTTCCATACCAAGTTTTCACAACAGGTTCAACATTGAATCAAAACTTGGGAAAGGTGGATTTTTTCAATAGGAGATATCAGACGCAACACTAAAACAGGTGCCCAATCGAGACTATAACTCAAGAACTTCCGTTCTTCCATTCTTACATGCCAAAACTCATACATGGTTTGTGCTAATAGGTAGGGGCCCATAACACCCTACCCTCTTTCCCTGTTCTCGTCCTGAGAAGAGACTCTACACTATTGGAGTCCAACTGAATACCTTTCCTAAAATTGGCCACTTTTTCCCTATCCAAGGGTGAGTAATGCCAAAACACCCATACAAGAAAACTTCAAAATTCAAGCAAAACATGAAGGAAAAGAATTTAATAAAAACATGTTTTCAATCCTTCCCAAGCATACCCAACATACAGACAAGCATACCAATGAACAACACAAGAACATAAGCATGAACCAAGCATGGAACAACATGAGCAACATGATCACATGAACAACATGAAAAAAGGAGATGAAGAACTCCTACCTTCACAAAATATTATGGTAAAATGAACAAGTTGAGAAGAGATTTTTCTTCCTTGGCTTCAATCTTCCGAAACTTCACTCTAAAACTAGAGATTGGGTAACCACGAAAAATTCTCAAAAATGCCTCTAAATAAGATCCAAACTCAACCACCTAAAAAGGGAAATAACTTCCCCCCACTTGCCTAAAGATCTAGAGGTTTCTAACTCAACTAAACCTAAGGCTAACCTCAAGGTGCAGTTCAGGTCAACAAATCCATGGTAAAATCATTCAATTTTCGCACTAAGGCAAAAGTGGACTTTTTGAGTGACCTCAAAAGTCAACAAAAGGGGCTAAGGGGGTGGAAAATGTCCCCAACCCATACCCATACACCTTGGGTACTTAGATTTCATGATTTAAGGCCTTAGGGATTGATTTGGGACCAAACAAAAGATAGGAATTTTTAGGACTATCTAACAACTCCAAAATGTAGATTAAGCACTAATTCAAATTAGGGGTAGCTAAACTTTATTAAAAATAGATTAGCAAAAAAGGGCACTAACTTAGCCCACTTAGGTCCAAGGCTACTTGGTTAAACCTAACTAGCATGCTAGAATGCATAACAATTTAAGAGTGTCAAGCAAAACTATACTAAAAATACTATTGCGAAACGATAACATGTACTAAATTATAGAATGATACATTCATACATCTCACAATACAATTAACATATGAACAACAAGGTTTCCATGAATGGCACATAGGGATCAGTCTCATTTCTCCATCAGGTTTCTCAGCTAAAATATCCTGCACACTTATTGCACACATTAGTAGCCCCATAAAATCACATGTACATATGTATATACGTATCAGTGAAATCACATATATTAAAACATACATCTTTCAATTAATCAGGGTTTCTCTCGTTCTACTCATATTCTCAATCATTAAAATTTCATAATGAAAGTGTTAATTTTGCATTTACTTACTTCAATACACATGTTCATAAAGCGTTAAATAACTAAACCAAATATCTGAAAGCATAAAACTTTGAACATTGAGGTACCATAATCAATGTCATCATCATTGGGTAAAAACACCTCATATCATCATTAGTGAAATTTTAAAGTTTTCAATAGTTAAGATAATGTAGTAGCTCTCAAATCACTAGGTATTAAAACATAGATATAACAACTACTCTAAATTTCATTTAGGAAATTTACAACAAAAAATATTACTTCATATTTGTTCTGATTTCCTACAACAGATTCAACAGATGAATTCATATTTAACAAGTACCTACGAGGAGGGATCTTACACTATTACACTCCTAACAAGTGATAGAGATACCCTAGCCTTGTCCTTGGGATTAGAAAATGAAATCTCCTAGTATTCGAGCATGCCTCTAGAAGATGCCCATGTTTCACTTTTGGTCATGAATCATAGCAACTTTGTATGGAAACTAGATGTCCAATGGACTAGAGTCACCAAGTGCTTGGATGCAAGCGTCTCAAGGGCCTAAAAATACCAAGACTAGCACTATCTTCTCAATCCATATTGAAACTTTCCTTATTTGACACTATTGAACATGAAACCTTCTATATGTGGTCCCATTGGCTGTGCAAAAAAATTTTATCACAAAAGCTTGCACCCTTTCCAAAGTTTTTACCTAAGGACAAACTTGACCAACATGGAAACAACCTCCAAGCTATGGGACTTCAACTATGAGGTTGAGTCTATGGAGAAGGTCAGCTTCCTTTGCTATTAAGATGCATTTAAACTACACTTGAAGATAAAAGGGAGAAGGAATACATGAAAGTAACTACCTAATCAATTATACAACAATAGAAGAATTCTATAGGAAGGAACTTCACTCAATATCATTCAAATTCAAAACTAGAAACAATCATGCAAATTGCAGAATATAGACAAGAATATTAACTAGAGGCAAAGAAGTCTTGCATAGTGTGTTAATGGTTGAAAGAGATACAATAGAGAATTGCAATGGCTTAGAGGCAAAGGAAATTTACAATTTGTATATGCCCAAGAAAATAGAGAAGAATCAACTAAAGTTAAGATACCAAAATGTGATTTTATAGCTTAAGCATAACTCTAGTACATCCAACCACTATTGAAAATATGGAAAATATCTAATCATGGTAAAAAATTGGATGCTAGAAATTCACTTGTCCACTAAACAAAGCTCTGAGAGGTCAAGAATGATGATCATTAACTTCTGTCTAAATAGATGGATCAATAGGTAGCAATGGAGTGTCCCTTTAAATTTATTAGACTTGAGGAATGATGAAAGTGTTTGCAAGAAATTGAAAAGATCAGATCTATCATCAAAAAGCTTCTTCCTCTATCATAAGTGTGCCAGATCAGCAATGGTATTGGTCAACAAGAGTCAAACCATCAAGCCTTTCTACATGGACCAATCATCCTTTATCAATCTTCCACTCTACTAGTATTCAACCTTACATCTTATGTTGGACTGCTCATGATCGTAGCTTTGCTACCACCTTACCTAATTAACAACTATTGTTTCAAAGGCATACATGAAATAAGGCTGCAAGACCTAGGATAAAAGTCATCATCAAAGTTTAAAATATATCCTTATATAACTTTTGATCATTTGAATATTTGAAAAGGCATGACCATTAGACATTTCAACATTTGAAATCAACTTTCTGGTGGGAAGGCATTTTTGGCTAACAACTACCACTATCAACAATTACTTTGCAATATTTTTTAGCTATCTTACATTTGGTCCAAAAAATACTTTACCTATGAACAGGCTCTTTATCCTCAATTTGCATACTATATAGAGTTCTCCCCATCAAATTTTCTCCAGCCTTAAGATCACTCTTAGAGTGCACAGATTCAACTTGTATTATATCATTTTGGCTACCACGTTCATTCTCACTAGACTATCTACACTCAAACAATCTATTCCCTTCTTCACACATTTGAAAAAATTACAACAAAAACCACTTCTAAAATAATAAATACCTCTTCCTTATTATGAATTGGTATACCCTTAATAAGAATTACCACCCTTCAACTAAGTCTTGCCTTTCTCATCACTTTTTCACTCATATTTTCTTTTATCTTGCATAGAATTGTCTGATCTATCACCTTCTCCATAAGATCTACCTCTGCCACTCTAGAATCTACAACCTCCAACTCTTTTTTTTTCTCATGCTTATTTATTAGAATTTTTTCATCTTTTAGGGCATTTTGATATACTTCTTCCACACTATCCAATTTTACAAAACTTATTTTAACTTGAATAGTAGGTCTGAATCCATATAATTACCTTCCAACTTTTCCAACCTCATCATCCACATGTCTATATGAAATGTCTAATCTATAGAATTTCTCAATGTACTACTTGAGATTCATATATTTTTATCTCAAATTTTGCATCTTTCTGCACTAACTAACTTTGTAATCAGTAGGAAGGAACAACTTCTTTACCTTGTTTACCATTTTTAATGTGGTTTTGATCTTTTCATTTCCTCTTCTTTGTCTACTAGTTTATAAACTCTACAAACTATAGCGAGGCATACACTTTTAACCTAGTGATGTCAATCTTCATCTTTTTATTATCAAGAGTGCTTTCAATCTCAAATAATTTCTCCATATAAGAGGTTTGATCCAACACAACATCAGGAGAAAACTTTCAATCATAAGTAACAAATTCCGCATAGACTTTAAATGTGCCATAGATAATACTCTCAATAATATTTCCTCACCTTGATCTTCCTTGGGTTTAGGATTAGGGTTTGGTGTCACTGCTTCTTCATCACTCACATCATCAAGATGTTCTATTCTCCCTTTATTTGTCTCCAAAACATCTAATTTGGCTGTAATCTATATCGACATGTCCAATATAGTAGCATCATCATTTTCTCTACCCTAAACAATTTTGAGAAATAGGTTCCTATAAGATCATAACCTTCTTAAAGTTATAGGTCAAATCTACAAATCTTCCAGCCCTCAATAGAAAATAACCTAGGGTTCTACACAATCTAATATCCGCAAGGATGAACCTCAAGATTTGATACTACCTAAGGCAAGGAGGAATTGAAGAGCTAGGGCTAGAGGGACACCTGACTAACTAAATACTTCACTAAATAAACATAATGGAAGTAAAAAAAATAGAGAACAACACCAAAAAGAGAAGGAACAAAAAATAATTTATTAATTCATCAAAATTTCTGCATACATGTCTATTTTTGAGGCCTTCTAGGTTACAATCAATAAGATTTACAAAATCCTAGACTTCAAATTTTTATAGATACTTCATTCCAAGTCTTCTACCTCCTTTAACTTTTCCCTTCTTAATAGAAGCATAGATATCCTTATTTATACTTGCCAAAATGACTTACAGAAGATTCTATATCCTTATATAATAGAAGGACAATCTCAAAATAGTTTTTCAACATTCCAAGATAAAATCCTTACATTAATTTCATGACCTAGATTAAATAAATAAGTTGGCTCACCCTAGGAACCAAACACAAGAAAACTTAGTCAAAGAAAGAACTAAGTACCAAAAACTCAATCAGGCTTACTCAACATGTTAAGGAATGCTTCACCAACACTAGACCACTTGGTACATACAAGAATTATTTCTTGACACTAGACATCTCATCATATATAGGAACACTCTACCAACACTAGAAAACAATTGCACATCTTGACAACTGCTAGAGCTTGACAATGACTACATCTTGACACTTACTATAAGAATGATCATAGATGACAAGGATTACAAGGCCAACCATGATGCTTCTACACCAATTTTCTATAATTTTAGATTCATATCATTTGTTCTATCTTTATTTCTTAAATTCAAACTTATAGTTTTTGGCTATGGGGTTGCCTTAATGTTTTACATTCTAAATCTCTCCAAGATCTTATCTACATAATTTTCTTAAGAGATAAAAACACCATCATGCATTTTAATACTTCTATCTCTAGAAAATACTTCAACAAACCTGAACCCATTATTGCAAATGGAATCCTCATGTAATTTTCAAATAAAAAATGAGGATATTATCATTCCAAGAAAATGTTAAATCATTTACATATGAGACAACAATAGAAGAATTCTATAGGAAGGAACTTCACTCAATATCATTCAAATTCAAAACTAGAAACAATCATACAAATTGCAGAATATAGACAAGAATATTAACTAGAGGCAAAGAAGTATTGCATAGTGTGTTAATGGTTGAAAGAGATACAATAGAGAATTACAATGGCTTAGAGGCAAAGGAAATTTACAATTTGTATGTGAACCATGCCCAAGAAAATAGAGAAGAATCAACTAAAGTAAAGATACCAAAATGTGATTTTATAGCTTAAGCATAACTCTAGTACATCCAACCACTCTTGAAAATATGGAAAATATCTAATCATGGTAAAAAATTGGATGCTAGAAATTCACTTGTCCACTAAACAAAGCTCTGAGAGGTCAAGAATGATGGTCATTAACTTCTGACTAAATAGATGGATCAATAGGTAGCAATGGAGTGTCCCTTTAAATTTATTAGACTTGAGGAATGATGAAAGTGTTTGCAAGAGATTGAAAAGATTAGATCTATCATCAAAGAGCTTCTTCCTCTATCATAAGTGTGCCAGATCAGCAATGGTATTGGTCAACAAGATTCAAACCATCAAGCCTTTCTACATGGACCAATCATCCTTTATCAATCTTCCACTCTTCTAGTATTCAACCTTATGTCTTATGTTGGACTGCTCATGATCGTAGCTTTGCTACCACCTTACCTAATTAACAACTATTGCTTGCAAAACTGAGACTAATTGGTAATGATTGCTTCATATCCTACCCTTGACATCTTTCATTAACCTCCATGACCTTGTGAAAGCTAAAACCTTGACTACATTTGCACCATCACCACTTTGACCTGAGGTTCACCTCCTAACCTTGCAACCAAGAGAAACAAAGAAATTGTTTGATTACAACTCTAACCATAGCTTCATCCTTAACATGCTATGATAGCATGCTAGCCATAGATATAAAAGATCTAACAATGAAAAATGCATTCTTGAAACACTCAATATTTTTCCCTTACAACACTGTTGTGACCTAAATGATAACATGCCAAACTCACCCTGCGATTAGGTGAAAAAAATGCAATTTCCCTGTCAAGACCCTAACCTTAATTAAGCCAATTAAGTCTACAATGATGCAAACACAAATAAATTGCACCTTTGTCACTTGAACTCCAGTTAGCACTTAACCCATCACAATTGTGTGAATTGCATGATCACAACTTCGAATGTTTCAAAGGCATACATGAAATAAGGCTGCAAGACCTAGGATAAAAGTCATCATCAAAGTTTAAAATATATCCTAATATAACTTTTGATCATTTGAACATTTGAAAAGGCATGACCATTAGACATTTCAACATTTGAAATCAACTTTCTGGTGGGCAGGCATTTTTGGCTAACAACTACCACTATCAACAATTACTTTGCAATATTTTTTAGCTATCTTACATTTGGTCCTAAAAATACTTTACCTATGAACAGGCTCTTTATCCTCAATTTGTATACTATATAGAGTTCTCCCCATCAAATTTTCTCCAGCCATAAGATCACTCTTAGAGTGCACAGATTCAACTTGTATTATATCATTTTGGCTACCACGTTCATTCTCACTAGACTATCTACACTCAAACAATCTATTCCCTTCTTTACACATTTGAAAAAATTACAACAAAAACCACTTCTAAAATAATAAATACCTCTTCCTTATTATGAATTGGTGTATCCTTAGTAAGAATTACCACCCTTCAACTAAGTCTTTCCTTTCTCATCACTTTTTCACTCATATTTTGTTTTATCTTGCATAGAATTGTCTGATGTATCACCTTCTCCATAAGATCTACCTCTGCCACTCTAGAATCTACAACCTCTAGCTCTTTTTTTTTCTCATGCTTCTTTATTAGAATTTTTTCATCTTTTAGGGCATTTTGATATACTTCTTCCACACTATCAAATTTTACAAAACTTATTTTAACTTGAATAGTAGGTTTGAATCCATATAATTACCTTCCAACTTTTTCAACCTCATCATCCACATGTCTATATGAAATGTCTAATCTATGGAATTTCTCAATGTACTGCTTGAGATTCATATATTTTTATCTCAAAATTTGCATCTTTCTGCACTAACTAACTTTGTAATCAGTAGGAAGGAACAACTTCTTTACCTTGTTTACCATTTTTAATGAGGTTTTGATCGTTTCATTTCCTCTTCTTTGTCTACTAGTTTATAAACTCTACAAACTATAGTGAGGCATACACTTTTAACCTAGTGATGTCAATCTTCATCTTTTTATTATCAAGAGTGCTTTCAATCTCAAATAATTTCTCCATATAAGAGGTTTGATCCAACACAACATCGGTAGAAAACTTTCAATCATAAGTAACAACTTCCACATAGACTTTAAATGTGCCATAGATAATACTCTCAATAATATTTCCTCACCTTGATCTTCCTTGGGTTTAGGATTAGGGTTTGGTGTCACTGCTTCTTCATCACTCACATCATCAAGATGTTCTATTCTCCCTTTATTTGTCTCCAAAATATCTAATTTGGTTGTAATCTATATCGACATGTCCAATATAGTAGCGTCATCATTTTCTCTACCCTAAACAATTTTGACAAATAGGTTCCTATAAGATCATAACCTTCTTAAAGTTATAGGTCAAATCTACAAATCTTCCAGCCCTCAATAGAAAATAACCTAGGGTTCTACACAATCTAATTTCCTCAAGGATGAACCTCAAGATTTCATACTACCTAAGGCAAGGAGGAATTGAAGAGCTAGGGCTAGAGGGACACCTAACTAACTAAATACTTCACTGAATAAACATAATGGAAGTAAACAAAATAGAGAACAACACCAAAAAGAGAAGGAACAAAAAATAATTTATTAATTCATCAAATTTTCTACATACATGTCTATTTTTGAGGCCTTCTAGGTTACAATCAATAAGATTTACAAAATCCTAGACTTCAAATTTTTATAGATACTTCATTCCAACTCTTCTACCTCCTTTAACTTTTCCCTTCTTAACAGAAGCCTAGATATCCTTATTTATACTTACCAAAATGACTTACAGAAGATTCTATATCCTTAAATAATAGAAGGACAATCTCAAAATAGTTTGTCAACATTCCAAGATAAAATCCTTACATTAATTTCATGACCTAGATTAAATAAATAAGTTGGCTCACCCTAGGAACCAAACACAAGAAAACTTAGTCAAAGAAAGAACTAAGAACCAAAAACTCAATCAGGCTTACTCAACACATTAAGGAATGCTTCACCAATACTATACCACTTGGTACATACAAGAATTATTTCTTGACACTAGACATCTCATCATATATAGGAACACTCTACCAACACTAGAAAATAATTGCACATCTTGACAACTGCTAGAGCTTGACAATGACTACATCTTGACACTTACTAGAAGAATGATCATAGATGACAAGGATTACAAGGCCAACCATGATGCTTCTACACCAATTTTCTATAATTTTAGATTCATATCGTTTGTTCTATCTTTGTTTATTAAATTCAAACTTATGGTTTTTGGCTATGGGGTTGCCTTAATGTTTTGCATTCTAAATCTCTCCAAGATCTTATCTACATAATTTTATTAAGAGATAAAAACACCATCATGCATTTTAATACTTCTATCTCTAGAAAATACTTCAACAAACCTAAATCCATTATTGCAAATGGAATATTCATGTAATTTTGAAATAAAAAATGAGGATATTATCATTCCAAGAAAATGTTAAATCATTTACATATGAGACAACAATTAAAACTTTTCCATCAACTTTCAAAATATAAAGAATGGGCTCATGGCCACTTAAATTAGTAGATCTATTCCTCGTCCAATATGAGTCAACCCAATTGCACCATAATCATGGAGACTATTTTATCCATTAAAGAGATCTTTTCAACCTCTGCACCTTGCATTTTTCACCCAGAACTTCATAACCAGGTGGTTGCTGCATATACAACACTTCTTTCAAAACACCATTCAAGAAGGTAGACTCCACATCCATTTTACCTTCAATTTGTGTTGGGTTATGATTGCTATGATAAAACACATGATTTCTGTCCTCACAACATGGGAATATGTCTCATGATATTCACTACCATACTACTATTTATACCCCTTGACCACAAATCATACCTTATTCCTATCAATTTTTCCTTTCTTATAAACTCATTTTAATCCTCAAACTTGTTTCTTGGAAGTAAATGAATTAGCTCCAATTTTTCATTTCTTTTTATTGCATCTATTTCCTCATCCATGACCTTGCATCATTTTTACTCTTTTACATCTTCTCTAAAATAATTTGGATCATTGTGAGAAAATAATGTAACATCTACATAGTCATCAAAATATGCTTTGTACCTTTCATCTTGGTATATTTCCCTTAATACATTATTCTTTCTTGGTAATAGGGAGGTAAGAGTAGGATTTAAACTTTCACTATTTTTCTTCTATTCTACCCAAGTTGTACCAGGTATCATCTGGACCTACCAAGAGATGATTCTCTTGTTGTCTATAGCTTCTTTCCTTTCTACATGCTTCTGTTGGGAGTTACCTAGTGTTTTCTAGAGCTATATGTATTTGTTTCTTTTTTATCTTTCTAATCACCAACCACATCTTCTTTATCAATAATAGGAACATTACTTGAATTTCTTGAAGGTTTACCCATTGATTCATCCCATCTCTCATTCTAAATGGACTAATCATCTCCTAAAGTGATAATCTTCTTGTTGACAAGGTTATACAATCTACATGCCTTTGATTATGAACTATAATTGGTGAAGACACACTTCACACCCTTTACATCCAAAATTTTCTTTTTCTCATTTTCCACATGTGCATATGCTACACATCCAAACACCCTTAATTATTCAATCCTCTATCTATGTCTTGACCATGCCTCAAGAGGGATGTTGTAACAAACTACAATTTTGTACACCTATTTATCAGGTATATAATTTTTTCTATACTCTCTCCCTCATATTTAGTCGAGAGTCCCTTTTCTTTCATCACTCTACTTGCCATTGCCACAATGGTTCTTTTTTCTCTTTTAGTCACTCCATTTTTTTGTAGATTATAGCTAGTAGTAAGCTCCTTCTTTACACCATTTTCCTACAAAATTTTAAAAAATGATTTGAAGTATACTCCCCACTCTATATGACTTTATGACTTTAACATAATGTCCACTTTCTTTTTGAGCTTGGCATTTAAACTCTAAAAACTTATAAATGTGTTAAATTTACTTTTCAAAAAATTACACATGTCCTACTACTGGAATCATCTATAAATATCATAAAATAAGTACCTTTGCAATAGAAGTTATTTGCATAGGGAAAACTAAATCTCTAAAGACTAGCTCCAATGATGTCCATTCCCTTCTAGAAATACATGAATTAAAGGGAAGCCTATGTTTTTTACCAAAAATAGAAGCCTTACACTTGCTTTATGACCACTATTTTTGGCAAACCATATACAATTATTTTCTTGGACAATAATTTCAAAAAAAATATCCAAGATGTTGATACATGTCATATCTTGGAGGGGTCTTTAATCACACTCCTTAGAGCTTATTACTGATGTACTACTGCACATGCATTCTTGGGATGTGTAGAAAAGGTTTGAGAAGAGAAATATGTCTCTATGATCAATGGAAACATTTAGTTCTTTTTCATTTGAACTACTACAATTATTTTCTTGCTCCCATATTTGTCTTGAATAATACTCTTGCCAGTTCCCATTAGCACTTTGTAACCATTTTTGTATGAGTTTCAAAACACTCATCACATTATGCTTCATAGCTAGGGAAAATTAACATTTCGAATCTCTTTCTTCTCACCTTTCTTGGTATGGATCACGATAGATTACTTTTGCACAATAAAAATAGTTCCATTTTTCACTATTGTGATTTTAGACTTGAAAGTTCTATTAGTAAATGAAAATAATTTTTCATTACCAATCATGTGATTGCTCCCACTGCTATCCAAATAACACAACTTGGAGATTTCTTCTTCACCAACAAATGATGATTGTAGAATTATTTGTTTCACCCATATTTATATCAACCAAACTTGGAATTTTGATTCATAAATCACTTTTATTTTTCTAGCATTCTCTTGCATAAAGCCCAAATTTATGGCAATAATAAAACTCTACATTCTCTTATTACAATAGCAATTTTTCTTACCTTCTCTAGGGATATTTTGAGAGCTTCTCACTCCCTCTTGGTTGCCTAATTGTCATGTGATTTCTCCTTTAGAATTTATATTCCAAAAGTTATGATGATCTCTATCTCTAGATCCTCATCCAAATTTGTTTCTTCCTCTCCCCTTGTCTCTTGCATTGGCTTGAGCTTTAAAAAAATTGTCTTGGGAAGATGTTCTATATCTATTAATCTGCTAATAATGGGTTTGGAGAGAACCCATCAAGTCATCCATAGTTAATGTGGTAAGGTTTTCTGCCTATCCAATGTGAGTAGAAGAGTATGATATTTTATGAAAAACTTCTCAATATCTTCTCTAATATTCTTTTCTCCTCATATTTGTCACCATTTGACTTCAACTAGCTAACAAAACTAGAGATTCTCGAATTGAAATCTAAAATAGACTCATTGTCCTTAATTTCAAGATTCTCAAACTCTATTTGAATAATTTGTAGCTTCACCAATAGACTTTATCATTCCCTTTAAAAATTATTTAAAGAATATCCTATGCTTCCTTCTAATAGTTAGTCTATGCTAATGTGAGAAAAAAATTCTCCTGTCATGGCTACTTCAATCCATCTTGGTGGTTTTGCATATTTCCTTCTTGAATCCTTTAGCTAGATCATTTAATTATTTGTGAGATTAGCATACTTAGATGGATTTTTCACATTATTGAATTCATTGACCAAAAATCATTTGTAACTATAATCAATTTCATCTTCTTTTCTGAAGTACCCTTGTTTTGTCCATTAAAAGATTGTGGTTTCTACCAGCTCTTTCATTCATCTACATTCATGTCTCGTACACAAAAAATCCAATACCTTGGAAAAAAAATGCCCAATCTCAGAAGGATTTAGAGCCAATCAGCTCAGATACCATGGAAAAAAAAAATCCTAATAAGAGAGCAAGAACCAAGATCATAGCTCTATTTTTCTAACAAACAAATGCAAAGATGAAAAGGGGAATGGAATGGAGACACCAAAAAAGAAGAAGAGAGAGATGGAGATGTGATATATTTTCTCTTTCTTACTTCGATCAAATATTGGTAAATATTTTACAACTATAAATCTTGAAACTATAAAGTAAGACTTCTTAAAATAAAAAATAAAACTAATACTATTGTTCACAAACCAAACTTGTTGCACTTAAGGACTGTATACAAACTACTTGGATATTCTTGGAGTTCTCACAAAATGCCCAATGAAATCACTACTCCACAAAGAAAACTTTTAGTCCTAAAAAATTATAAACACACAGTAGTATAGGACATTGTAATATTCTTTTTTTGCTACTCACTAACTATCTTCTTGAAGAATAGTATTATTCTTCTCGTTTGTGTATCTTCTTTCCACCAATCTTCCCCACAAATAATTCCAATTAAAACTCACCTATCATAAATAAATTCTTTGTATTTGTGGCTACACTACTAGGAGAAATTTAGGTATTTCATTCTCCAAAAAGACTTATTATTGTTAACTACTAGAAAATCCTTATAGTTATGTGGTGTTAGTGGCTCAAGGCATAAATAAAGATTAAATTAAAATTCCAAGATTCCTTCCAATTTCACTAATTATTGAAAAACAAAATTTGAAGAAGAAGAACCTTCATTTTTTGTATCTTATCAAACCAAACCCATAGATTAAAATGTATCTAGTAGATCATTTTATTGTAACATTTGGAAAGAGGCAATGCATGAGGATATAGACACATTTTTAAACAATCACAAGGTCATGGTCAGCAACCAAGTATAGATTTTATGAGAAAATTTCTCTAGTATTTAGGATAACTGTAATTAGAATAGTTTTGGGGTTGGTTGCACCATGAAATATTTAACATGAATAATTGGATGTGAAGAAAAATTTTGTCCATGGATATGTTAGTGAGGAGCTATGTATAATGCAACCTAAGGTGTCTGTTGAAAAGGTGAAAGAACATATTTTTTATAGGTTGAAGAAGATTTTTTATGGACTTGAGAAAGCTCTAACATAGTGGTATCTAAATTTTGATCAATTCATGACTAAGAACAATTTTTTATGCTTGGAAGCTAATCCATATATCTATTATAAAAGATTGGCTATTGTTGAGTTTTTCATACTTCTACTTTATGTTGATGTTATGTTAGTGAGTGACACTGGCTTAATGATTATTTTTGAGCTAGTGAAAAAGCTACCTAATATATTTGGAATGAAATATTTGGGGGCATCCAAGAGAATACTTGAAATGACTATTTTACCAGATATACACAAGAAGAACATATAGTTATCTCAAATGAAATTCAATGTAAAGGTATTGGACATATTTGGTATAGTAGAATCTAAGTCAATTTGTGTTTCACTAGCTTCTCACTTTTGATTGTCTTCTAATTTATGTCATCAAACATAAGAAGATAAGATTAAATGAAATGAATTCCTTATGTAAATATAGTTGGGAGTCTTAGGAAAGTTATGATTTCTATTTGTTTAGATATCATTCTTAGAATGGGAGTGGTATCTTGGTGAACCTCACTAGGAAGTTACTAAATCAATCCTGGGATCCTATGATACCATAAATGTATGAATATTTTTTTATAATTTTTTGGGCAAGGGAAGACCCTATTGGCTTTGAAATTAATAGTTTTTAAAAAACCTAGTGATAAGAACACATACACTTAGGGGCAGCTAATTCCCATG
This sequence comes from Cupressus sempervirens, assembly GCA_028749045.1. Lineage (NCBI taxonomy): Eukaryota > Viridiplantae > Streptophyta > Pinopsida > Cupressales > Cupressaceae > Cupressus > Cupressus sempervirens. Next base: position 124,028,423 of record CM053790.1, on the reverse strand, counting down.
TTCAATGTACCTATTCAAACACCACGCCAACTACAAGGCTATTTACACTCCTTTTTTAGGCTCTACAAGACTTAGGTTGGTTGACCTCAAATTTTTTATATGGTACCTTTGTCAAATTGTATAACTAAATCTATATAATAGATTAAAACCCCATAATCTTCTATGTTTATGCAAATAATAATAGATATGAAATATCTAATGACATAACTCATGAATTTGATAATGAATTTGATAAACTAAGTGAGGGTAACTCTTTTCATCTGTTTAACATGAAAGGGGGAAGATATTCAATTAAATATTTCAATCAACATAACCCAAGTATGAAATAACAAGAACACGTAATCTTGAAGTTGATTAGTCCCTTATCCATTGGGCATAAACTAAATCAAAACATACACATGGATACCTAAAATATACTCATATGCTCAAATATCTAACCTATCCATTAACCTTGCAAATAGATGTCTATCTTCAAAATGAAACTTTTACTTATTGAATTCTCCTATGATCCCTATAATTTTGTCAATGCATATCAAGAAAATTACTCAAGTCCTTGACCCAATAATAAGATATATGAAGGCATACAACTTCAAAGTCAAGTTCCAACTTTGTACATATATCAACAAAAAACTACAAACCCATAAAGAGGAGACAAATTTCAAGATGAACCTTTCAATGAAGCTCTTTATTAATTTCCTTGAACTCAATACATCATAGTGTATGCAAAACTCAAAGAAGACACAACAAATGACTATATAATCTAAATTCTAAAAAAGAAATACAAATATTGTTCACAATAGAGAAAATACTAACGAATTTTATCGTAGCAATAAAATTGGAGTCATCCTTGTGATCATAGTAGTAAAGAATGGAACCCTATTGGTACCATAGGAATGACAAAATTCTCCAAAACTAGAACCCTTACAATGAGATATATATATATATATATACAAGAAATTTCTAGATCACATGCTAATATTACCAAGTGTACAATTGAAACACTTCCCTCTATTCTTGCGGAACTAATTTCCTTTTTCCTCAAATGACAATGAAATCTGATCATTTTGGACCACTAACTTGTAGAAATATCTTCTTCGAATAATTAGATAAAGCCCTTTTCTAAAGAAATATCAGATACACATTCAAAATATGTAGGAGCTTTCAATATGATTTTGTTTGTCTTCACCTACCCTTACCATGAATATTCAACTGCCTCTTATTGACCAACTTTATCACTACCAACTACTTCTCAAAACACAAATCATTCTTGATGGTCATTTCAATGAATCTAGTCTATTCAAATCTGCTCATATTCTAATTTTATTCCTTTCTAAATCAAGAAATTCTCATTAATACTGAGATTGCCTTAAAATTACAAAATGATTCATAACTTCTGCCATTGAAGACTTGTGCAAAATTTGATTGCTGAAATTTTCTTCAAAATAGCTTCTCCCAGTTTTGAAGGTATATTATAGTCCATATTTTTGATAAAAATTGTGCCCCTAGTATGCATCTAAAAACTTCAGGCCTTTGCCATGAACTCATCAATAATTTAAAAAAATTAAAATCTGGTATAGTCAAAACTATATAATATCATTAAATTAAAAAAAATCAATTTCAACCTCAAATGTACATTTAGATTAGAGAGACAACCAAACTTTAAATATTAATTTTATACCTAACCTTATCTCTCAAATCCTTGTCAATTTCTCATTTTCCATGTCACCCGGGTGGGCCCCACAAAACCTAATCATAAGATCTCAACCTTAATCATTTGCCACATCACCCAGGTGGGCCCCACAGAACCTAGTCATAAGATCTCAACCTTAATCATTTTCCAAGTCACCTAGGTGGGCCCCACACAACCTAATCATAAGATCTCAACCTTAATCTCCTAGCCTCCTGATCTTACGTTGATCATAACATCTCAACTTCATATTTTTCGTTTCATGGTCTCAAGATGTTATGATTAATCATAGCATCTCAAGGGTCCATTTTCCATCCTATAATCTCATGCAAATTTTGTACAATCATGACTCATCAATTTTAGGCATACAACCATAAAACTTGATTGTAGCGTCATAAGTCTTCAAGATCTCATGTCTTTCATAGCTTCTTATGCATCTTTTTGTAAGGGCTTTCCATGCCATGGGTTGATCAGAATGAGTAATGAGGAGTGCAAAAAGATACACTCTCCTTCTTGCCATGCTACACCTAGACACCTTGAATTAGGCACCTTGGTTTGGAAGTAGTTTGAAATTGGTGCAATGATCTTCCACTACTAGTAAGCTCCTCTGACTTATAGAGAAAAGATATACACAGTCTATGAATCTCACTAGTAGACAACCACATCCAAAGCCATCGCTACAAGTTTGCACTATCTATATGTGATTGAGGTGTTTTAGTTTATTGTGCCAAAACAAGACTAGTCAAACAAGGCCTCCACACCCATCACCATATGTAGAGTACAATTTATTAGCTTGGGCCTTCTATTGTTGAAGATGCTATTATCATCACATTGATATGGAAGATAGGAGTGAGGTATTCTACTACATTTTGTCATGAATTTCTCTATAAAACCCTTATCATGCATGTTATGTTCCTTGTCCCTATGAGGATCCTACACATCTATTGTTGCTATTAATTTGGGCATCACTATATGATGTAGAATGTTATGTAGTGCTTAAGCTAGAAGAAACTTATCAAATTGCCCAAAAATCTAGCACAACATCCACTTCAACTCACACCTCTTCTATTTTGTCATAAATTTCTCCCTTCCATCTTCTTGACTCTGAGTTCTTCCATACATAGCAAACTGGTCCTCGCCTTGTTTGCACATCATCCTCCTCCAAACTTTACAACACTTAAATCAAATTATCATGCTTTTAGAATCACTATTATGATGCATTACTTCAAGCCTTATGTAGGCTAAATTATTAGATGCTAAGATCCAATCACAATTCCAATGTTAAGATTCTTTAGTAGAGGAATTTGAACTTTCATGACTATGAATGACATGAAAACTGAAATTTCTCTTCAGAACCCATGATGCATTTTGAAAATTGAGCTTGGCTAAAATTAAATGGTAATGGAAAGAGAGTTTCATTGAAAAGGCTTGGTCTTTTTGCATTCATTTTATGATCCAATAATGAGGGACTTATAACACAAAAGCTATGTTCAAGGAAAGGTGTTTCAAAAAAAAAATTGATTTCCTCCCTTAAAACATGAGTTATAAGAAACACATTGGTCAATTACCACTTCAGATTTGGTATTGATAGTAATGATGCATAAATTTGTATCTCATCCTACTAACCAAGGAATCATAAATATTATCTTGCAAAAGGGGAATGGCATGCACCAATACTAAAGCATTTTAATGATTAGGATCATTTATAACAATTTTAAGATCTCTTCAAACTTAGCCAACTCTTAGCAATCCTAAAGGAATTAGTCAGACCCCAAATTGGTACCAAATAAAAAAATTTCAAACTGAAGCACTTGATATCACAAACTAATCAACTAATACCTAGAATTGATTAGACTTAAATTTGACCACTGATTGATAATTTAAAACTGAGTCTAACCTATTATTTGCAAACTATGATTCATTGACAGGAAGGACTATAAGCTGACTTTAAAAAAAAACCAAAACACATAACTGGGCTCTAAAAAATGACACGTCAATTTGATTTGTTCCACATTCTTACAGCCTATTAGATTTTGTTTGATGATGAATTCAGGGTCAAACTATATTGACTATTAAACTTTCTCACTTAAAACTGCCTCCAAACAAACATGCTAGAAAATAGTAAAGTGCATTTGGTTTTGGCTTCAAAAACTAATCAAACTAATACTTGGGGGCCAAAAATAGGGGCATTAGTTTATTGTCATGAGAAAAATATAATTCTATGATTTGGGATCATGAAGAATAATTGGACACATTTGGAAAGTAGTCAAATTGGGGTTCTCTGATTTGTAGAATTGGGAACAATGACAAAACTGTGATTTTATCAAACAGAATGGAATAGGTAAAGTGTGCAAATGGATTGATCAAGACTAGAAAACTAGTGGACTTGAAGTATTTTTAGATTTGAACACATTTTTACAATTCATTTTATCTGATCTATCATGGGATCAAAGTTATGATATCCTGAATAGGGGTAATGATCAATCTGTAGTTAAGACACCAGTAAAATTTCACAAATTGCATTTGGAATCACATTTGAAAACTAGTCATATGGATTCATCATAAGATAAAATCTAGAATATATAAGTTTTTAACCTCTAGAATGCAATGCAAAAGGAATTTTATCATTTGGGTCAATTGAGTCAAAGACATAACTTGTCAAATAGGGCTTCCTAGAATATTGAGAAATATGGATCAGCATGACAATAGTAAAAGACCAACTTTGAGGGATTCAAAATGTAGTAAAAAATTATTGAAATGAATTGAAATCTTAAAAATAGGTTATTTGATATACATACTAAATAATCCCAAAGTGGTGAGTCATGAAACATAACCAGGTGTGAGTTATTTAAATGCAAACTAGGTTTCATGTTATTGTTTGACACTTGGGCAAAATGCAGAACTGAACATTGCTCAAAATGAAACTTCATGGAATCAATTAAAATGATATTTTATCATTATATGATGCATTGATATATGTAATGCAAGGTTTTAGAAACCTAAAAGACCTCATATGACTCAAAATGATAGTTAGCTATGCATGCATGGAAAATTCTTATAGGGGCTTAAATTGACTAAAAAGTTAAGAATGGTACTCAAAACAAGAATGTGATTTTGAATCCCATCAAACCCTATTTTAGGATTTTTTATAGTCAAATATTGGTAGATATTTAGATAAAAAAAGTTCTACCTCCAATTATTTTTTCTTATTTTTGGTGTCAACCATTAGTTGGGGTTCTAAATCGCAATATATAGTTGCACTATCATCCACAAAGGTTGAATCCCCCTCTTTCTGAGGGGGACAAATGAGATGGTATGGTTATAAATTCTTTCAAAATTAAGAATTGAAACAATCAAATTATTTTATATTTTTGAAAATAAGAGTTCTATATTATGGCAAAATATCATTCATCTCAACATTTTTCTAAGCATATCAACTTGCCTTCTCACTATGTTTAGCATGTGGTTGAAGACTATAAGATTCAAGTTCTAAAGATTGACACCAAGGTCATTTTAGATAATGCACTCATGAAATTTTCTACAAAGGAGAACTTTGAGTTTTGCTAAGCTTCTTGCATCATTTTTGGCATCTGATAATCGACACCAAAATAGGGGAATCACTTGTTATAATAGTAGTTAGTCTTGAAGTGAGAGATTGTTAGGGGTGCAAAACCAACAACTATTCCTTGGCTTTCCTTTATAATGCCATTATCTATTAAAATTATAGTTATTCAAGAGTGTTTTCAAACATGTATTTAGATTTGATCTACTATAGCATGTGTACCATATTTTTTTTAAGATATTAATAAAGGATTGGACATTTATTGGTGTAGAGGTAGGGAAAGTTTATCAAACCATAATAAATTTTGTGTATTTTTTGTTCTTACCATTTGTTGTTTTCATCTCTATTTCTCTCTCTTTTCATTTACAAGCTAGGCCGAAAATAAGAGCATTTAATCTTGTGATTTAGAAGCTATCCTCTCCTTTTAGCCATGCTTTTGTTCAAAATATTCTAGTTAGAAGAAAAAGACTTTTAGTGTCTTTTGGTTTCTGGCATTGTAGAAATTGAGATTTCTAAAAATCTCAAATTAGCTAAATCAAGAATTTTTAATTTTTAAATAAATTTTTTTTAAAATTTTAGTAGAACAAATTGGTTCACTTGGAAGATGAATCTCAAATTGAAATTAAATTTAAAATTAAGATTCCTTTCATTACAAAAAAATCCTAAAACTCCGTAACTTTACATATGTGAATTAACCAATTTTAGCCAATTGAATTCTATCAATCCCGAAATGAGAGGGAACATACAAGTTTCAAGTTTCAAGTTTCCATTAATTTCAATTTCAAATGTTAAGCCATTATCTATTTCTATTTAAAGCTCATCTTCTTAATCCCCATAGTCAGATCTCATATTGTCTACAACATTTTCTTGGTAGTTTTGTTAGATGTTGTGAAAGAAGCGAATCAAAAGCTAACAATGGATGTGTGCGAGGGATGAAGAAAGACTTGTGCCCCTATTTATCAAGAAATTTTTGGGGTAAAAGAATAGATCTATGTCACAATTTAGGATACCATATCCTGTTTTTGTCAAATCTCATTTCTCCATCAAAATTCAATTTTTTTTCAAAAACTAAAAATACCCTTCTATAGATTTCATATTCAATATCATAATTATATAATTTTTTGAGTGTTTTGATTAGTTATAATATGCTATAATCTCAAAATATTTTAAATTGATATTTCAAAATTTTAGAAGATGGACCCTCCAAAAAAGAAAAGAAATAGTAAATCATATCAAAAAAATTAAAAAATCATATTTATCTCTAGAGGAGAGAATCTTATTCATGAATATGTAATTTACTATCAAAAAAGTATAGATTTGATAGGGAAGTTTTGATAAGAGGGAAAAACTATTGGATTTTGATAAGGTTGAACTTGAGTACTTATAACAAAGAAAAAATATATAAAAAATAATTATTTATCCTTTTTTTCCCTAGCTATACATGTCTTCTATAAGATATTTTTTAATTAGATCAAAAAAATATGATTTGCATATACTTGTTTGACATGAAGTACACCCTATATTTTTTATAGTTAAAAAATGAACTTCAAAATAAAATAAAGTGAATAAATTCTAAATCAAAAAAATTATAAAAATTATAGGCATAAAATTAATCCAATTCTACACATTTTATTAATTTACATCATCTTCATATTCTAAAAACAAATACTATTTTTTTGTCATTAATGTTGAATTGTCACATTCTGATATCCCATTTCTTTATAAAAGGTGACATAGGTTTGTTCTTTTATCCTTTGCAATATTCGAGAAAAAAAATAGAAGCATATCTACACCTCTTAAGTGAACTAAACATGACAAGAGTGGCCATGAGAATGTTCATCCTTACAATAAGGTGAGTTACTTTTGGAGATGTGACAAACATTGTGCTAGAAGCATCAATTGATTTCATTAAAGCTCTCCCCAAACTAAAGAAAAAATATAAAGAGGTGTAGAGATTTGTTGTTTGAAATGGTAGGAAAACATTACATTATTTATAAGGCTCAAGTATGAACAAAAGGATTAGTAATTTCATTTCATCAACTTATAGAAATGATACCTAAAACTGAGTCAAAGAAACTAGATACTAAAAAAAGGAAAGAAACAAAAATTTTGGCAAGATGAAAAGGATAAATAAAACACCTAAAATGGAAATTAGTGGTAATTTTTTTAAATATTTAAAACAAACAAAAAAATGAATAGAAAGTAAACTAGAAGTAGGAATCACAATCAATAGATAAGTAATGTTTACCAAAATAGAAAAAATTAGCACTACTTTTGGTTTATCCTTACAAAAGCTTGGGCAGAGGTAGATATAATGTGATCTCTTTTTCAGCAATTTTCTTATTGACTAGGATCTACTTTGTCAACAATAGTTTGTCTTTTTTTCCCAACTAGAAGAAAAACTCTTCCTCATACATGTTGGAATTTTAAATTATTTGTTTTGTCCCTTGAGGGCTTACTATCCACCCACCAATCTAAGATTGAGATCCCCATATTTCCTCTAATGTTGTAGTCCTGATAATCAAGACATTTATTACATATAGGTAAGTTTGAATTTGAAAATGAGCTAAAAAAATTTTGTGGATGGTATATGGAAAAAAGGGGCGAATGTTCATTCATTCCATAGGGTAGAGATAATTCTACATATTTTGAAGTGCAAAAGATTTTGGCAAGCAACAACAGCAACATAAAGAATATCAAAGTGTCTAGCAAGATGTGTGAAAGTTTCTATTTTTGTGAAGGTGAATGTTTTGTACTATTGAGTAGTGATTGGTAAAGTTTATCAAGTATGCAGCCATATATTTCTGCAAGATTATTTTATGAATAGTAGCTATAATATTTCATCTTACTTTAATAGAAAGCAAGCAAGAAACTATACTTTCATATCTCTAGTCTATTGTTTTTATGTTGTCTCCATTTATTATTCTATTGTGCATTTGGTTTTTTGGAAAAATAGAGAAGCAATCTCAACTCTTTCTTTGTGCATTTTCGAGAATGTTGGGTTTTATTTTAGTGGTGGTTAACATTGCACTTTACCAAGTGTTAACATTTCTTGATTTTGTCTCAATGTCTATTTTGACTGAGTTGGCTATTTCTTTTGTGGATAGCTCAGGATTGTTGTATTGGTTTAATCCCTTGTTTCTTTATTTTATTGACATGGTATTAGAGGTGTTAGGCCCTAAATCTTTGTGATTTTGGACATTTTTTTTTCTGGGTATTTAAGTTTATTGTGTAGGAGACATGGCTAGAGATGAAGGAAAGATTTAGTAGTAGCTTTTGTCCTTTTAATAGATAGAAATATGAAATTTGGAAAAACAAGATAAAAACCCATTATGGTTCCAAATTAATTATGGGAGTTTGTGGTAAATGGGTAATGATGTGATAGACCCAGCTCAGTATGTTTCCCACACAAATAAATGGGTAATGATGTGATAGACCTAGCTTAGTATGTTGCCCACACAAATAACTAAAAGACTCCTATGAGGTAGTCAAGGAGGAATGATGTAAAAGAATTAAGCTTGATTGAGGTAGCCATAACAAAGGTATTTTTCTCAAGATGGTAGCAGACAATTATTCAAATGAAGCATGGGATATCCTTGAAATAGATTTTAAAGGGATTGATGAAGTATTTTTAGTGAAGCTATACATGATTTGAAGAGAGTTGGAGAACCTTCAAATGAAGGAAAATGATTCTATTATATATTTTAGCTCAAGGATCTTTGGTTTGATAAACCGGTGGAAATCAAATAGATAATATTATGAGGAGTAGAGAATAGTGAAAAAGATATTGAGAAGTTTTTCCCCAAAGTATGATAATATTCTAATGGCCAATGAAGAGGAAAAATATCTCACCACTTTGACAATAGATGAGTTAAGTGGTATTCTCCAAACCCATGAGCACCAAATTTATAGATTAGCAACATCTTCCCAAGAGAAAGCTTTTAAATATTAGGCCAATGCAAGAGGCAGGGGAAGAAGAAGAAATGGATCTAGTAGAGGCTCTAGAGGAAGAGATTGTGGTAGCTCTAGACAAAGAAATATTGGAGGAGAAAGCTCAGGACGATAAGGCAACCAAGAGGGAGAAAGAAACTCTAAAAATATCTCTAGAGGAGGCAAGAGAAATTACAGCTCTAATAAGAGAAATGTGTAGTGTTATTATTTTTATCCTCAATGCTAATGGTATTCCTTCGAGGGATTATCCTAAGAATTGTAGAGCATGTGGTAGTATTCACATGTTTCATTCATGACTATGTTTTTTATTAATGTCCACATAGTAGTAATACTATGAAGACTGGTAGATAGAGATCATGGTCATACAGATAGATTTTTTAAGATAAGGTGATGAGTGATTAAGGACATGTTCCACACTATGTCCTAATGAAAAGGTTAAGTGCACGTGACATAAGTTAAAAAGATACAAAAGATATAGATGATTTATAGAGACTAGTGTAGAAATAGAGTACCTAAGAACCAATTTCTGATGATTTAATTTTATCTCTTAATAGATGTATAATCAAGGTACACAAAGCTATACATGTTAGTTTGTGGTGATTGATCAAGGAAGTATTGTACATCATAAATTATTTGGAGTTTAGGACCCATGGCCAACATTATGGCCAACGTATGACCAACATATGGCTGACATGTTGTAACTCTAAAGTGGCATAAAATTACTTGTATAAAAGGGCTTAGGGTTAGGAATTTTCATTGTTGTGATGCAAAATTAGTTCTTACAGTAGTATTGAGCTATAAGGGATTACGGATTGTAATCAGGGTGTAATCACTACATTGTAATAATATTGGACTTTTTGTTTGCTGGAAGTAGTGTAGGGATTGGGTGGACAATGTTAAATCTTGGTGTCTTATGTTCTTTTCTATGTGATCTATTATTTTTTGATATTGGTTATATTTGCATGTAATTGTTAGTTTTTGTCTATAGTTAAATCATAACAAGTGGTATCAGAGCAAGGTCTTTTTTTTTTTTTTTCCAATTATCCTCTATAGGAAAGTCTCATCATTGAGTAGGCACAATGGAAGATGAGGGTAAATTGAGGTTTGATAGGTTTAATGAGTAGAACTCTAAATTATGGAAGATGCAAATGGAAGACTATCTTTAATAGAACGATTTATGGAATCTGTTGGAAGGAAAATCTAAGAATCAGGGATCTATGTCAAATGATGATTGAGATATTTTAGATAGAAAGGCACTTGGAAGCATTTGATTATGCTTGGCACTATTGCTGGCATTTAATATTACAAAAGTCAAGATGATGGAAGAGTTGATGCAAACCCTAGCAAAATTGTATGAAGAGCCCTTTGCTTCAAACAAGGTATTTCTCACGAAGAATTTATTTGATATACAAGTGTAGAAGGTGGATCTATTGTAGATCATTTAAATGAATTTAATATTTTTACTAGTTAGTTATCTTCTGTGGGTATCAATTTTGATGAAGAAATTAGGACTCTCTTGATTTTGTGTTATTTTCCTAAAAGATGGAATGTCTTGGTAATGGTTGTGAGTAGTTCTATTCCTGGATCTAGTACCCTAAAATATGATGATGTGATTGGTGTTATTTTGAGTGAGGAAACACGTAGGAAATCCTCAAGCGAATCTACATCTGGAAGTGCTTTGAATGCACAAAGTCAAGGCAAAATGACTGAGAGAGGAAGTAACTCTAGGAATCATGTGAATCAAGAGGAAAGTCAAAAGGGAGGAGGTGCCAATCAAGAGGACTAAACAATTGCTAGTACTATGGGAAACTAGGGCATAAAAAGAAAGATTGTTGGACTTGAAATAAAAATGAAGGAGATAAATTAGATGAACACAAGGAGGCAAATGTGGTAAGTAACAAGTATGAAGAGGATGCTTTGCTTCTGCCCTTAGAAAGTGTTGATGAGTCATGGGTTTTAGATTCTGGTGCTTCATTTATGCTACATCTCATAGAGGTTATTTCATTGATTATGTCCAAGGGAATTTTGGGCTTGTTTAATTGGGGGATAATAAACCCTATCAGATTGTTGGAAAGGGAAAAGTTAATATTAAGCTATCGAATGAGAATCTTTGGCTACTGCATGAGGTAAGACATGTTCAAAGGTTGACTAGGAATTTAATTTTAGTGGGACAACTTAGTGATGAGGGTTGTGTAGTTACTTTTAATGATAAAAATTGGAAGGTTTTAAAAGGTTCCTTTGTAATAGCAAAAGGTGTGAAATTAGGCACCTTATATCTTTGTATAGGTCATATTGTTCCTTCTACTTTAATTTTTTCAAAGAAAAATGAATGTTCAAGAACAATTGTTGTAGTTGAGTAGGGAGAAAAAATAGCTATTGTAGATTTTGGTATAACATTGTGGCACACCAGATTTGGGTACATGAGTGAGAAAAGTATGAAAGTGCATCATTCAAAGAAAGTTTTACCAAGTCTAAAATTTTCTAATATGGATTTCTATAAAATTTTTGTGTATTTAAAATAGAAGAGAGTGAGTTTTGTGAAGATTGGGAAGGAAAATAAAAGAGAGAAATTAGAGCTTGTGCATACAAATGATTTGGGACTGGCTCAGGTATCTTCCCTTAGTGACTCTCATTATTATGTTATATTTATTGATGATGCAACTAGAAAAGTATGGGTTTATTTCCTTAGATAGAAATTTAATATATTTCAATCTTTTAAGAAATGGAAATGCTTGGTTGAAAATGAGACTAGTAAGAAATTAAAATGTCTTAGATCTAATAATAGTGGTGAGTATTGTAGTCATGAATTTGAATATTATTGCTTGACTAATGGTATTTGTAGTTAGAAAACTATTCCAAGGACTCCACAAGAAAATGGAGTCACTAAATGCATGAATAGGACTATAATGGAGAATTCAAGGAGCATGACGTTGCATGTTGGGTTGCCATTATACATGTGGGTGGAGGCTATCAATATTTTTGTATATTTGATTAATAAAGGCCCCTCTACTCCTTTAGGTTCTAGTATTCTAGAGGAAGCATGGACTAGTAAGAAGGTGAGTTATTCTTTTCTCAAAACCTTTGGTTGTCAAGTGTTTGCTCATTTAAATTCTGAAAATAGAACCAAGATGGAAGCTAAGTCAAAGAAATGTGTATTTTTTGGATATGGCATTAATAAATTTGGTTATAGGCTTTGGGCTTTTGAAAATCATAAAATTGTAAGAAGCAAGGATGTCATATTCAATAAGAAAGTGTTGTACACAGATCTATTATAGAAACATGAGAAGAAAGAGGATGATTATCTAGTGCTAGATGATATTTTTAAAGATGATGTTCTAACCATTCCTCATGATGTGTAACAACAACAACAACAAATACCACATACACCAATAAATGTCAGATATTCAACAAGGTTAGTTTGACCTCTAGAAATGTCTTCACCCTCTTTGTATTCTATTTTACTAATAGATGCTAGTGAACTTGAATGTTATTATGAAGTTGTGTAGGTGGATACTAAGATGCAGTGGGAGTCTACCATGAAAGATGAAATGCACTCTTCACTAAAAAATAAGACTTTGGATTTATGCAAATTGCCTACAAGTAAAAGAGCTTTATAGAATAAATGGGTTTATAGGTTAAAAGAAGAGGATGGATGTAAGAAAAGGTTTAAAGCCAAGTTAGTTGTAAAAGGATTTGCACAAAAAAAGGAATCAATTTTGATGAGATATTTTTTCTTGTTAAAATGACTTCTATTCGCATTATTTTAAGCATTATGGCTACTAAAGATTTTCATTTGGAGTAGTTTGGTGTTAAAGAAACCTTACTTCATGGTGATCTAGATAAAGAGATATATATCGCTTAGCCATAGGTATTTGAGGTCAAAGATAAGGAGAACTTAGTATGTAGATTGAAGAAAAGTTTATATGGCTTGAAGTAAGGACCTCGGCAATAATATCTAAAATTTAATAGTTTTATGCATAAGCATGGATATAGTAGGTGTCACTCAGATTATTATGTTTTTTTTAAGAGGTTGGATGATGACAAATGCATTATTTTATGTTTATATGTTGATGATATGCTTTTAGTTGGGTCTAACATGGATCACATTAAGGGGTTGAAATGATAGTTAGCACATGCATTTGCTATGAAGGCTTTTGGGTTAGAAAAATAGAAGCTTTGTATGAAGATTTGTAAAGATAGAAAGAATAGGAAATTGATGCTATCTCAAGCTTATTATGTTGAGAAGGTGTTGCAATGTTTCTCTATGGAGAATGCTAAAGCTATCAGCACACCTTTACCTAGTCATTTGAAATTCCCTAAGCAGATGTGTCTTAAGACACATGAAGAGGAGGATAAGATGTCCAATGTATCCTATGCTTTAGCTATAGAAAGCATAATGTATGCTTTGGTATGTAAAAGGATAGATATTAAACATGTAGTGGGAGTCATTAGTAAGTATATGAGTCATCCAAGAATTGAGCATTGGAATGCAGTCAAATAGATTCTCAGATATTTGACAGGAACATCTAATAAGTGTTTACACTTTGGTAGCTCTACTACTGATTTATAGGGCTATGTTGACTTAGATTTGGTAGGGGATATTGATACTAGGTAGAGTACTACAAGGTATGTCTTTACTATTGGTGCGGTAGTCATGAGCTGGGCTTCTAAGTTATAGAAGGTTAATGCTTTATCTACTATAGAGGTAGAGTATGTTGTTTCTATAGAGGTAGCAAAGAAGATGATATGGCTTTAGCTTTTCTTGAAAGAATTGGGACACCCTCAAAAAGATAATTAGTTGTTTATAGATAGTCAGAGTGTCATTCATATTGCAAAGAATTTAGCTCTGCATTATCAATACCAATTGAAGTACCATTTCATTTGGTTAGTTTTGGATAATGAACGGTTATAGCTAGATAAGATCCATATAGATGACAATCTAGTAGATATGGTTACAAAGGTTGTGACAAGGAAGAAGCTAAATTCCTCTTCAGCTTCAGTTGGTCTTCTAGACTAAACATGAATAAATGAACAATAGAGTCAAGGGTGGTTTGGTCTAATGGGAACCCCATGTGGCTACGATATTGCTATAGGGTCCATCTCCAAGTGCAAAATTTTTTTCTAGTGTGGAGTTTGATTAGTCCCCAAGTGGGAGATTGTTACTTTGTGGTGATTAATTAGGGAAGTACTGTACATACTTCATAAATTTTTTAGGGTTTCAGGTAGTGCCCTGAATAAAAATTGTGGCCCGTGGCCAATGTTGTGGCCTACATATGGTCAACATATGGCTAAAATGTTCTAACCCTAAAGTAGCATAAAATTAATTGTATAAAAGGGCTTGGGGTTAGGTAGTTTCATTGGTGTGATGTGAAATTGATTCTTGTGGTGGTACTGAGTTGTAAGGGATTACAAATTATAATAAGGTTTTAATCACTGAACTGTAATAATATTGGACTTGCTATTTGGTGGACATAGCCCAAGGATTAGGTGAACCATATTAAATCTTAGTGTCTTTTGTTCTTTTCTATGTGATCTATTATTTACTAATATTGGTTATATTTGTATGTAATTTTTATTTCTGTCTATGGTTAAATCCTAACAATACAATCATAGAGAAATTTTTTATTATGACATTAGAGGTTGTGCAAGTCTTGAATTCACATGTATAAGAAGTTGTAAACACTATGAGTTGACAGTGCTATGTGGTTACAAAATAATTCATTATCTTATAATGGGATAAAAGCATAAACCTTTGTCACTCTTTTGTAAATGAAAAGGCTAACAAAAGTATACTTGTTCACGTTTAATGACATAAAATTTTTATTATTATTTGAAATTCAAAAATGAAGTAAACTAATGAAATCTATAGAAATGGATGAATTTTAGGATTATAAATTTTAATAAATATTAAGAAAAAGAATAGATTTGTTTTCCTATTTTTTATAGGTAAATTTTTAGTTGTTAAAAAATGTTAACAATTAGGGGTTTAGTTCTCACCACAAAACTATATGGAAAGAAACTTATTTCCATTTAAACTTTGACCATGTTATAGATAATATATATAGGTAGAACAATCAAAAGTAAAAATTAACTTTAGACTCATATTTTCTCTTTTATAATGATTAAAATTTCAACTCACATGAAATCAATAGATTTCATCTCTGGCCACATTTTTCATAACAAATCTATTCTAACCAAAAGGAAAATTATACATTTGAGAAGAGGATTCTCCCCTTTAGAATGTCGTATAATTTTAAAAAATTTTAATATGATTTAATATTTTTTTCTTTCTCAAAATCAACATCTTTTCAACTGTTAAAATACGTACTTGTAAAAATTTTTAAATTACAATATGCTATATCTAATTAAAAAACTATAAACTCTATATGAGACTATTCTTGACTTTGAGCTCTATAAAATGGTGTTTATGTGTTACTAAAAAGTATCATTAAAAATAGTAAGAGTTATTGAAATGTCTATTTTTTGAAATATTTTTATTTCTTTAGTAATTGGATACAAACTATTATAAAACATGTATTTAATAGACATTTCCAATTGGCAAAGTGTAAGACCATATATAACTTAGCTAGAATGAATTTATCTAGATCATATATTTGAACAAAATTTATTTTTGGACAAAAATACTCAAATTCAATTATTCTGATAACTTGGCTTGAAAGGTGACACAACTTTGTACTGTTACCCTATGGTCCTATTATAATTAATTGGAAAAGCCTCAAGGCTGACTCAAATTGTTTTTATTGGACTTTGTATCAAGGAAAATATTTTCCTTGATTGTAAAGTGTATGTGGAATGTGAAGTGTTCAAAGAAGTCCAAACAAGAGTAGAGTTTTTGGTAAATACAAGTAAGAAAACCAAGTGATTATTGGATGTGGAATTTGCGATCTTGTATCAAGATTAGAAGGAGGAGAAGCCTAGGTGATAGGACAAAGAAAGAGGAAGGAATAGTATAGTTCAACTCTATTATTCAGGAAGAAATAATAAAAATATCATTTGGATAGTAGATTCATTGCTCTTGCTCTTGAATCTATTTGGACAGTGGGTCCATCTACCTTCTACATCTCCTAACATGGTTAGCACGACTCCTAATATGGTTAGAATCTCCTAACAAAGATTCAAAGTCTCCTAACAGGGACTGATATGTATTGAATGTTTACATAGACTCCTTATAGGGTACATCCTCTAGCAAGGAATATTTATATTAGTACATCATGTTGTGGGTTTTTCCCTCTAGTCAAGGTTTTTCCTAGTTAACCTATCTAGTCTTAATGTGCATTAGTATCTTGTTCTGGTTTCTGATTGTATTGATCATATGGTTAAGATTTAATAAGGTTTATGGTTTTGATAATAGTTAGATAATTGATTCATCTCCCACCCCCCCCCCCAAAGTTATATTGGTGGACTGTATATTATAAGAATTGGTATTAGAGCATCAAGTCCTTGAAGGAAAAGCTTAACATCTTTAGGAGATCAATGGTGAGTCATTTTAGAAAGGATAGTCCTAAGTTTGATGAAGTTAATTATGATATCTAGAAATAAAAGATGAAGACTCCTATTTTATATATGGGTCTAGGATATTGGCTTTTGACAAAAGTTAACAAAAATATTGTGGAAGAAGCCGAGATTGAAGAATGTAGTCAAGAAGAAAGAGATATGTTCATGTGCAATATGAGATCTAGAGAAGCCTTATTAGCACGTCTTCCTGAGAATGAATAGATTCAGGTAGAGTCACTAGATACATCTCATCAAATTTCAAAAGCTTTAGAATCTACTTTTCAAGCTAATATAGATACAAAAAGGATAAGATTTCATAATTGGATATGCTTATTTTAGGATGTTGAAATGGTGGAAGATGAATTTCTAAAAAGCTATGTTGGTAGGATATCTAAGATTGTTGTAGGAATCAAGTCATATTATGGATATAGGGAAGAATTGTTGGAAATAGAGATGGAGTAACTGAGAGGAGAGGGGTGAATCAGTTACCACAAAAATAAATCCACAGATCCTAAGATGTCTTAAAATATAGTTGTTGCTGATACTCGGTAACCACACCAATGAATGCTAAAACTTGATAGATGTTCTGTTAACTTATTGAGCATTTAAAGTGGTTAACATGCGTGCATAAAGAAATAACATGAACACAAGAGACACCAGATTTAACGTGGAAACCCAATTTGGAAAAAACCACCAAGTAACTAGTTACCAATTTTCACTCTTCTAAAGTGAGCCTTGTTAGGAGCCAACCCTGTTAAAGGTTACAAAACACACTGTTAGGTGTGACCCTGTTAGAAGATTTAATCACCCTGTTAGAAGTGGTCTTGTCAAAGGTCTTTAAAACAATTCAATTGAATTGTCACCTCGTTAGAGGATTTAAAAAATGGCTATCAAACCAACATTGTTAAGAGGTTTTGAATCAGTGTTATAATGATTAGAAAGCAAAAATGAAGTGATCTGAAATATATGCAACTTATCTTTGCTGAATAATACAGATCTCTATTCTGCTTCACTAGATCCTCACTGATCGAATACAACTTTGCAGCTCCATAAGCATATCTAATCCTTCTTCAATATTCACTCATATATTCAATATTCACTCATTTTATATCCATACATTTGCACTGTTATTCATCCACACTCTTACATCTTATGAATTCACATCTTGACCTTTCATATATACCTTACAAATTGTCAAGTCAACTCAATTACAAGTTACAACAACTGAAAAAAATTAAATCAATCGGCTGCACAAAACAATTTAAACTTAATTCTTTAAAACAATAAAATTCTTCGCTACCTGACCCAGCTCAGTGCCACTGCTCCAGAATGGTTTCCCCAGTGTTAACCAAGTGAAGCTCGATAGACACTGCAAACCTTGCAACTTCCTTCAGAGACTGAGTTAACTCGGTAAACACTGACCTTCCTTCACTTACCGAGTGAGCTCGGTAAAAGCTAACCTTCCTTCACTTACCGAGTGAGCTCGGTAAAAGCTAACTTTCTCTTCAATGATCGAGTGAACTCGGTAGACATTGAACTCGGTAAACATTGACTTTCTCTTTGTTAACATTGGGAGCTCCATTAACATTAACTTTCTGCTGTGAGCTTGGTAAGGGCTAACTTACAATGTAATGTTAAGGAATGTTTGGTAGACACTGTAAATTTTTTTGCTGACCATCTAAGCTCGGTAGACTCTATCTGATGGCTGGTATGACATTTGTGTAACATCAAAAACAATACATAATTAACAATTGTATCCAACAATCTCCCTCTTTGGCATTGATGGACACACAACATGTCATAGCAAAAATGAAATTTGGAAACAATTCTTTCTCTTATATGGCAACACAACATGTTAATATAAAAATTCTCCCTCGAAGATAGAAAAATCTCCCTCTTATAGTAATCTCCCTCTGTGAAGGAATTACATAGAAAACTCTTTATATTTTGAACAAATTTCAGAGAGATAGGACAGTAAAACTCTCCATCTTTGACAACACATGCCAAAGACAACTCAACTCAAATGTATTTTAGTGTACCTTTAGTACTAATTCATATGCAATATTTTTTTTTTATGCTGCATCAACTAATAAATCTTCAATCTGGTATGAGTTGATGCATCACTAAAAATTTATTTTAGTGAACTTCAGATAGGGGAGTGACCCCTAACTTACCTCTTAAATATAAGAATGCATCCTTAGGTAATGGTTTTGTGAATATGTCAGCAATTTGTTTCTTTGTATGAACATATTCCAATCTAATCTCCTTATTTTGCACCAATTCTCTGACAAAATGATATTTTATTGCAATGTGCTCGGTTTTGGAATGCATCACTAGATTCTTAGATATGTTGATTGCACTTCTATTATCACAAAACATAACAACTAGTTCTTTGATTTCCATCTTCATGCCTTCCAACAATTGTTTAAACCAAACAATATTAGAACAGTTTACTACTGTAGCAACATACTCTGCCTCTATTGTAGATTGAGATGTACAATTTTGCTTTTTACTTGTCCAAGAAACCAACCTCTTTCCAAGGAAGAATGCACCTCCACTTGTACTTGTTTTGTCATCAAGGTTTCCTACCCAATCAACATCAGCAAACACTTTCAAATCCAAATTTCCTCCAAACTTATACCATAAACCATACTCTTCAGTTCCTTTCAAATATCTTATTATTCTTTTGATTTCCATCATGTGATTTTCTCTTGGTTTTGCCAAAAATATTGCTACAATACCAACTACAAGGGCAATATCTAGCCTAGTATGAACTACATACTACAACTTTCCAATCATAGATCTATACAATGTTTGATCTACTTCTTTTGACTCATCTTCCTTGGTAAGTTTTAATCTGGTACACATAGGAGTCCCAACTAGTTTGCAATCTTCCATTTCAAACTTTTTTAATATCTCCTTGATGTATTTTGATTGAGTAATGTAGATACCATTTTTATTCTATTGAATTTGAAGACTGACAAAGAATTTGATCTCACCAAACATAGACATTTCAAATTCCTTGTTCATTTTTTTTGAGAATTCTTTGCACAGATCATCATTCTCCATGAAAACAATATCATCTACAAATATTTCAGCCAAGACAATCTTATTATCTGGTCATTCCTTAATATACAAGCTATTGTTATCATTAGTTCTTTGAAAACTAATCTGAATAAGATAGTTGTGCAATCTTTCATACCATGCTCTAGGGGCTTGTTTTAGACCGTACAATGCCTTGTGTAGTTTGCAGACCATGTTCTTCTTATTTGGATCAACAAAACCTTTAGGTTGTTCAATGTAAACCTCTTCATCCAGTATGCCATTAAGGAATGCTGACTTGACATCCATCTGATAGACTTTGAATCCTTTGTGAGAAGCATATGCTAGTAAGGTTTTGACTCCTTCCAATCTTGCAACTGGAGCAAAAGTTTCTCCACAGTCTATTCCTTCTTCTTGGGCATATCCTTTGCATACTAGTCTAGCTTTGTTTCTTGATACTTTACCATCTTCATCCAACTTGTTTCTGAATACCCACTTGGTTCCAATCACATTTTTATCTTTAGGCCTGGTTACAAGAGTCCATGTCTTATTTTTCTCTATTTGCTCCATCTCTTCATTCATAGCCTCAATCCAACTATCATTTTCCAATGCATCTTTGACATTTCTAAGTTCAAAATCAGCAAGTAAACAAGTACCTTTCAACTTATTTTTTGTCATGGTTCCTTTAGATTTATCTCCAATGATCTGATCTGCTGAATGATGTCTCATGACATACTTAGCTAATTTAGGTTCCTTGCCTTTTGAATGGGCTTCATTATTATCTTCTTGCATTTCAACTTCAGGTTCTATCTGTTCTAGCTTGATAGATACTTGCTCGGTAGACACTTTCTCTGTAGACACTAAATTTAACTTGGTTTGCAGTGGCTTAGTTTGAACTTCCTGTAACTCAATTACAGATGACTCAAAAGTAGAATTTTCCTGATTCTCTAATGTTACTAGTACTATAACAGGTTCACTGAAGACAAACTTGTCAACTTTCACATGTGCACTTTCTATGACTTTGTGAGTAGACAAGTTCAAACATCTATATGCCTTACTTTTGCATGAGTATCCAAAGAATATGCCTTCATCACCTTTCACATCAAATTTTCCTTTTCTAGATTCTTTCAAAATGTAACATTTACTTTCAAATACTTTAAGGTAAATTATATTAAGTTTATAGCCATACCATAACTCATAGGGGGTTTTGAATGAGTCTTTCTTCAGCTATACTTAGTTCAAGGTATAAACTGCAACGCTGATAGCTTCCTTCCAGTATTTGATAGAAATGCTCTTTTGAATCATTAAAGTTTTTGCACAATCCATGATGGAACTATTTCTTCTTTCAGCTATTCCATTTTGTTGGGGTGTTCTAGGGGCTGATACCTGTCTTTTGATTCATCTTTCAATGTAAAAGTTATTAAACTCATGTGAAATGAATTCTCCATCTCTGTCTAACCTCAAGCATTTTAATCTTTTCCTTGTTTTCTTTTCTACTCTGGCCAAATACCATCTGAACTTTTCAAATGCTTCTGATTTTTTTCTTAGATACATGACTACCATCATTCTTGAGTAATCATCAACAAAGAGAATGAAGAATTTTTCTCCAGTATAGCTTTCAATTCCAATGGGTCCACATAAATCAGTATGCACAATTTTTAATATATCTTTAGACTGATAGTTTTTACTTTTAAAACTAGTCTTTCCCATCTTTCCAATCTGACAATTTTTGCATAGACCAACCTCAAGTTTTTTTATGTTAGGAATGCCTCTTACTTTCTTGAATTTTTTTATTTTTACCAACTTATCAAAATTTATATGACATAACCTTTTATGCCATAACCAACTTT
The DNA here is from genome assembly GCA_028749045.1 of Cupressus sempervirens. Lineage (NCBI taxonomy): Eukaryota > Viridiplantae > Streptophyta > Pinopsida > Cupressales > Cupressaceae > Cupressus > Cupressus sempervirens. The sequence goes on along the minus strand of CM053790.1, from coordinate 124,006,816 downwards.
CTTCTACTTGAGCAATGAAACATGAACATTCACCTAGTTAAAGATAGAACAAGTTACCTTTAGTTTGAGTACCTGATCCAATTAGCTTTCCTTTGCCGTCTAACAGTCTTGCTTTACCATGCATGAATTCTACTTTGAATCCATTATTGAGTAGTTGTGCCACACTTAACAAATTATGCTTTAGTCCTTCTACCCAATAGGCATTATCACATATAAGTTCTTGGGTTAGAGAGATTCTTCCTCTTCCTTTTATACAACAACGTTCATTGTTACCAAATCTTACACTGCCACCATCATAGTCTTCAAAATATTCAAATTTAGTTTTGTCACCAGTCATGTGATGAGAAAAAACACTATCTATGATCCATGTATCATTTTTTCTCATATGAGAAATTGTTAGAGTAAATAATTAATTATTTATTCTATTTACTTAAGCTTACTTAGGTTAATGCATTTATTTAATATTTAGCATTTAATAGTTGTAGTAGTTAGTTGTTGACAACACGAGAGTTTGTTCCCTTGTAGCATGTTCCAGTTTTTTGTGGAGGAGTGCTTAGTTGTCAACCTTATCTTCTACCTCCTTCTAGCTTATTCTACAAGCTTCCTTGAGGCCTTTATAAGTGGTCTCTCTCTCATTGTAAATTCATCAATTCACATAGCAATTTCATTTTTCCTATTGTGAAATATTTTCTCTTGCTTTATTTTCTTCAAGCTCTTGTTTCTTTGGTTTCTCTTTAGCAAGCTATTTTCATGTAGGTAATTTTTGCAACTATAGAGTTGGATTTCATCAACTTCTACATGGTATCAGAGCCTCCCTACTACTTCTTGTTTGAAGGATTTTTTTGAAGCCACAATTCGGAGACACAAACCCTAGTTTGTTTGTGATTTTTTCTTCAATTAGGAGGAAGAGCATTTATTTTTAGTATTTGGAAAAAGAAGAGAAAGAGGGTTTGTCATAATAGATCTAATATTTTTTGGGTTTTTTTCTATATTTTTTGGAGGTGTGATGGCGATGATTCAGAAAAAATAACTACAGTGATGATTTTCAAACAGCGATATCTCCCTCATACGGACTCATTTTTTCGAGCAATTGTTTTTGTTTTGGGGTAGGATTTCGTGATCTACACATTGGTGCAGGTGGTTTGAGATCTTTGTTCCTATTTTTTTCTACAAGTCAAAATTCTCAATTTTTGCCACTTCAAATGCTTAGTACGGGCTCATCTGGACACATAATTAGGTTCTATTTTTTTTGAAAGTGTATATTTTTTGTCTACTTTTCAGATCTGCAATTAGATTATAGGTTCTGTGGACAGAAATATTACTTTAAAAAATAGGCCCTAAATTGGCTATTATAATTGCACTAAGTAAAGAGTGCCCAATTTATACATTATGGGGGGGAGCATTTTCTTTTCTGTAATTTAATTCAGAATAAGACCCTTCTACTTTTTTCTTCTTCTTTCTCTCAATGGCAGATCCATCTATGACCTATCTCACACCACACAACTATCACACCTGGAAGGCACAAATGACACGACTTCTCATGTCAAGGGGTTTATGGTCATGTTTGGATGAGAATCAACCTGCTCTTACACACCCTTTTGAGGTTCTACAGCACATGAACATAATGGATGAGGCCATGGGATTGATTGCATTGAACATTTCAAACAATCTACTATTTCACTTGGATAGTTTGACTACTCCACGAGCTTATTGGCTCAAATTCTAGACTTTGTTTGGCCAAGTAAATGAGTTCTGGGCACTTCAGCTAGACGCAGAGTTGACTTCTTTGACACCTAACAGTTTTCCCACCATTGAGGACTTCTTGATGAAGTTTAAATCTCTACGTATACTTTTGCAGGGATGTGGGAAGAACAAAACAGATGATGAGTGTATCTTTTTGATACTCTCAAAGTTAAAGGGACAGTATCAGATCTTCTCTTCCACTTTCTACTCCACTATGGATGCCTTGGGTGATAGACATAGGATGCCTTCATTTGAGATATTTTGTGATTGGTTAACCCGTGAACAGTCCAAGATTACTCAGATGGATTCACTTTTAGGATCACAATCACAAGCATTGCTTACATAGGAGCAGAAGTTGAAGCAGATATCAGATCTCTCTTCTACTGGTTCATCATCTTCTAAGAAGAAGGAGAAAAAGAAGACTGAGACTCCTACCTGTTCCTATTATGGGAAAGGATCTCATGATGAGGTACGTTGTTTTTAGAAGAGATGTGATGGCTACGAGAAACAGATTGCTGATTTGCAAGCTCTCCTTTAGAAGAGCACTATTTCCTCTCCATCCTCTTCTACTTCATAGGGGTTTGCCTTTCAATCTTCTTCCACATCTTCACCATCTACATTGGATCTTGGAAAGGGTCATGCATTACACGCTACCATTACATCTCCTTCACAAGTTCCTTGGATACTAGATTCAGGTGCTTCTCACCATATGACATCTTCTCAAGGTGTCTTCTCTACTCTTGAGGCTTCTCCTATTCCTCATATTCTCATGGGGAATAACACTGCACTACCAATCTGCAAGAAAGGTTTAGTTCACATCCAGGATGATATATTCAATGATGTATTGTATGTTCCATCTTTTTCTGCTAACCTTCTCTCGATTTCTCAGATTACACGCAGTGGATCAGGGAAGATAGTTGAGTTCATTGTTGATTCAGTCTTCATTCGAGATCATATAACAAGAGGTCTTATTGCTATAGGGGTGTTTGATCCTTCCACTCATCTCTACACCGTCTCACACTTTGGTCCACCATCTCCATTATAGGAGCAAACTACTTCTCTTTCGCAGGAGCATCATGTGGTGCAACTAGGATACTTGAACCTTTGTATTGTTCCTAAGACCCCTATTTTAACTGCCATGCCACATCCACTTGAGGGCTTTTCTTCTCTGCAAGATTCTCCTTCCACTCTACTTGATCTTCCAGCTTCATTTATTGAGACTCCAGGTGCACTTGTTGCAGATACTACAATGGACATTCATGACAATGTCATCACACCTACTTTGGGAATTCCCTTTCCAGTTTCTCATACATTCTCCTTTGGGCATCAGCTAGGCTTTCCAATTTTTCCTCTCATTTAGGGATTCCCTTTTTATGTACCCTTATTTCTTCCACATTGGAGTTGCATTAGTTTGATCCCTCCTTTAGGGGCTCCTTTATTCCAGGGAGGCTTTAGTATCTCTCATGGGGGGGCTGGTTGTACTTATGGTTTTGAGAGAGTCTCTTGGAACATTTTCGATGGAAGTTGTCCTTGGGGGGTCTTGTTGAGGCCTTCCTTTCTTCCTTACTTTATTTTTTAGCATGTTTTTTCTTACCTCTTTTTGGGGGAGGGTTTTTCCCATGTGGTTTTCTCTCTTTCCCCATTTTTAGAGGTTGCATCTCTTTGCTTTTTCATGGGTACCTAAAATGGCCTCGTTGCCGGGACCCATTTTGCATTCATCTTAGTATTGGGAGCTTAAGGCATTCCCCTAAGTTGCACTTAAGGGGGGATGTTAGAGTAAATAATTAATTATTTATTCTATTTACTTAAGCTTACTTAGGTTAATGCATTTATTTAATATTTAGTATTTAATAGTTGTAGTAGTTAGTTGTTGACAACACGGGAGTTTGTTCCCTTGTAGCATGTTCCACTTTTTTGTGAAGGAGTGCTTAGTTGTCAACCTTATCCTCTACCTCCTTCCAGCTTATTCTACAAGCTTCCTTGAGGCCTTTATAAGTGGTCTCTCTCTCATTGTAAATTCATCAATTCACATAGCAATTTTATTTTTCCTATTGTGAAATATTTTCTCTTGCTTTATTTTCTTCAAGCTCTTGTTCCTTCAGTTTCTCTTCAGCAAGCTATTTGCATGTAGGTGATCTTGGCAACTATGGAGTTGGATTTCATCAACTTCTACAGAAATGAGTGCCATTTCCTAATCATTATCAAATTCATCTTTCACAACAATGTAGACAATTTCATCTTCTTCTTCATCATTAGAATCATTAGAATCTTTAGCCATAAAACATGTTTTCTTACCTTTATCCTTGAATGATTTGAAATCTTTCTTGCCATTCCATTTGTGATCTTTCTTTTCATCTTTATTCTACTTGTTTGGACACCTAGTAGTAGTATGACCAACTTCTTCACATGAAAAATAGATTAGAGGTACTTTACCTTTGTATTTTCCTCTACCTCTAGAATATTTCCTTGCTAGAAGGGCTTCAATTACTTCAAGATCACTATTTGAACTTTGGTCTGATTCATCTTCACTTTCTGATTGAGATTCCTTTTTCTTTTTGCCTTTCTCCTTTAGTGAAAATTTGGCTTCAAATGTTGATTCAATGTTCTTGGAAGCTGGAACATAGTTATCAAAGTTGTCCAGTTCAAATGCAGTCAATCTTCCAACTATAGCCTCTAGATTTATCTTGTGATTTGCTTCACATCTTCTTTCTTGAATTGCATAAACTCTGATTGCATAAATGAGAAGTAGAGTTTTGAGAACTTTACTTATAAATGTCTCTTCACTGATATCTCCTCCAGAAGCTTTGATTGCATTGACACATGCTTTATCTCTTTCAACATATTTTACAATGTTTTCATCCTCTCTCATCCTCATTTGATCAAATTGTCCTCTCAGACTTTCCACTTTGGCTCTTCTAACATTGTCATCTCCTCCATAGATCTCTTTTAGGTTTTCCAACATTTCAAAAGAAGATTTACAATCCTTGATATCAAATTCTTCATAACTCAGAGCAGATGCTATATCTATCATCATAATATTGTGAGTCTTCTTTTCAGCAATATCATTAACAGATAGTGTACTAGCTAGTTCTACATATTTTTCATCAAGGTATTTTAGTCCTGTGTCTCCAATAGAAGCTAGATGAAGTCTCATCAACCCTTTCCATGTTGCAAAGTTATTCTGGTTAAGCCTTGGAATTTCCCTCTTGTAAGACATTCTAATCTTTAGCTTAGATTCTTGAAATCTTTCCTACAAGCACCAAAAGCTCTGATACCAATTATTGGAAATATAGATGGAGTAACTAAGAGGGGAGGGGTGAATCAGTTACCACCAAAATAAATTCACAGATCCTAAGATTTCTTAAAATATAGTTGCTTCTGATACTTGGTAACCACACAAATGAATGCTAAAACTTGATAGATGTTCTATTAACTTATTGAGCATTTAAAGTGGTTAACATGCATGCATAAAGAAATAACATGAACACACTAGATTTAACGTGGAAACCCAATTTGGGAAAAATGACCAAGTAACTAGTTACCAATTTTCACTCTTCTGAAGTGAGCCCTGTTAGGAGCCAACCCTGTTAAAGGTTACAAAACACACTGTTAGGTGTGACCTTGTTAGAGGATTTAATCACCCTATTAGAAGTGGCCTTGTCAGAGGTCTTTAAAACAATTCAACTAAATTGTCACCTTGTTAGAGGATTTACAAAATGGCTATCAAACCAACTCTGTTAAGAGGTTTTGAATCAGTGTTACAATTATTAGAAAGCAAAAATGAAGTGATCTGAAATATATGCAACTTATCTTTGTTGAATACAAATCTCTGTTCTACTTAACTAGATCCTCACTGATCGAATACAACTTTGCAGCTCCATAAGCATATCTAATCCTTTTTCAACATTCTCTCATATATTCAATATTTGCTCATTCCATATCCATACATTTGCACTCTTATTCATCCACACTCTTACATCTTATGAATTCACATCTGGACCTTTCATATATACCTTACAAATTGTCAAGTCGGCTCAATTACAAGTTACAAGAACTAAAAAACATTAAATCAGTCGGCTGCACAAAACAATTTAAACTTAATTCTTTAGAACAATAAAATTCTTCGCTGCCTAACCAAGCTTGGTGACCGCTGCTCCAGAATGGTTTCCCTAGTGTTAACCAAGTGAATCTTGGTAAACATTGCAAACCTTGCAACTTCCTTTGGAGACTGAGTTAACTCGGTAAACACTGACCTTCCTTCGCTTACCGAGTGAGCTTGGTAAAAGCTAACCTTCCTTCACTTACCGAGTGAGCTTGGTAAAAGCTAACTTTTTCTATGATGACTGAGTGAAATCAGTAGACATTGAACTTAGTAAACATTAACTTTCCTTTTGTTAACTTTGGGAGCCCGGTTAACATTAACTTTCTGCTACAAGATCCTTTGATGCCCGAGTGAACTCAGTAAGGGCTAACTTACTGTGTAATGTTCAAGAATGTTCGGTAGACACTGTAAATTGCTGTGCTGACCGTCTAAGCTTGGTAGGCTCTATCTAATGCCTGATATGATATTTTTGTAACATCAAAGACAATACACAATTAGGAATTGTATCCAACAAGAATATGAAGTTGTATAGAGTATCTTGGAAACTTTAACACCACCATTTAAGAAAGTAACACAAAAGATTGAGCTTTTAATACCTTGTACTGATAAGTTTGTAAGTTAAAAATTGCTTGGAATATTGGAAGGAGTAGAAGTTGGTTTGAGATAGTCTAGAGAATTAAAAAGAGTGGAGAGAACTTTTAGTGCTTTAATTATTTGTCCATGTCTATCAAGAAGTGCAAGAACTCATTGATATTTTACTAGCACTAGTAGACTAGATCTAATGAAGATAGGAAGATTGAAGAAGATATAGTCCTTCTTGTAAGAAGAGAACCAAATGGTAAGAATATCTTTAAATCATGGACTTGTGATGAATTTGGTCATTATGCATCTAAATATCCTAAAAGAGAGAAAAACTATAAAGGGAATTTTAACCCTAGAAGATCTAGAAATTATTTGTATGTAAATGGAGATAGGGAAATCAAGGAAAGAGTTCAAAGTCAAAGTGATGATGAGATAGGATTTGTAGCAATTAAAGAAGATGATCTTTAAAAAGAAATTAGAGAGGAGAAATTTCTAGTTTCTCAAGTTGAAAAGAAATTTGATTGGATAATAGACAATGGATGTCTACATCAAATGACTAGGGATATAAACAAGTTTGTTAAATTCAAGAATCATGATGGAGGTATTGTTAGAGTTGGAAACAATGCATCCTATCACATTATAGGGATAGGATCTATTACTCTTGATCAAAATACTAACATTAATGATGTTTACATTGTTTATGTTTCAAAGAATAACTTGTTGAGTCTTGGATAGTTGGTAGATAAAGGTTATCAGTTGCAATTCATAGAAAAGACTTACATTATCAAAGATAAGTATGTTAAGTTGATTGGAACAAATATAAGATCTAGAGGTAAATGTATTTCAATTGAATCCCACTAGGATGACATGTTTAGTATCTAAAGTGGATAATAATCGGTTGTGGGATAGAAGATTTGTAGTATAAACTTTGATAACATTGTAAAGGGTGGTAGCACATTTTTAGTTATAGATTTGCCTAAGATAATGAAGCCTACTAATGTTATCTAAAAATAATGTACCATGGCTAAATAGAAGAAGGTATCATTTCCCAGTAAGAAGTTCACTACAAAAGAGAAGATAGAGTTTGATCACAAAGATTTGAGTCGCCCTAGCAGGCCAAGAGGATTCTATGGAGAAAGGTATTTCATGACTTTTGTTTATTATTTTAGTAGAATGATGAGGGTAGCATTTCTTAAAGAGAAATATGAAGCATTTGAGACATTTAAGATATTCAAGAATGGAGTTGAGAATGCATCTTGTGTTAAGATAAAATGCTTAAGATCAAATAGAGGAGAGTTTCCCTCTAGAGAGTTTAACATCTTTTGTGAAGAGAATGGATTTAAGAAATAATTTTCTTCACTGAAAACCCATAAGTAGAAAGGAATAGAAGAAAGGAAAAAAAAATCAGTATCAGAGGCAACAAGAAAAATAATGTTTGAGAACAACGTATCCAAGACATTTTGGAGAGTAGTCAATACAACAATATACACCATGAATAAAGTATAAATTAGAAACGTTATTAATAATAATCCTTAAGGATTATGGTTTGGCCATACACCTTTAGTAGAGTATTTTGAAATCTCTAGAAGCAAGTGTTACATAAAGAGAGATGATGGTGTTCATAAGTTTGATCCAAGAAGTGATTAAGTTATGGTTCTTGGTTATTCATTAAAAAGAAAGTCATACAGATATTTTAATTATAGAACCAAGATAATAGTTGAATGTACAAATGTAAAATTTGATGAAAATTTTGGAATTAAGGAAAAGATGATGGATTATAAATTTGATGAAGAAGGAGAAACTATTGGAATTGTTAGAGACAATATAGAAGTTTTCTTTCAAACTAACAACGATCTATAGAATGATGTACAAATTGTTGAGCGAAGAGGAAAACAAAGATCAAGACCAAAAGAAGAGATACGAGTTGAATTAGCAACTCCTACCTCTAATACGAACATGACAAATAATGACCCACTACAGTAGATAATTGGAAGAAAAGACAAAGGAGTTATGACAAGAAATAGAGTAAATGAAGAATTATGTTTGATTTCTCAAGTTGAACCTAAAAGTGTAGATGAGGCATGCAAAGATGGTCATTGGATTCAATTAATGGAGGATGAATTAGACCAAATTGTGAAGAATGAAATATGGGAATTAGTTCCTATGCCTAAATTCAAGAATGTTATAGGATCCAAATGGGTATTCAAAAACATGATGAAAGAACAAGGTGAAGTTGTAAGAAAGAAGGCTAGACTAGTATGGAAAGGCTATTCATAGCAAGAAGGAATAGATTATGAGGAAACATATGTGCCTATAGCCAGAATGGAAAAAGTGGGAATGTTCTTGGCTTATGCAGCAAATAAGAACTTCAAAGTGTATAAGATGGATGTCAAATCGACTTTTTTAAATGGAGAACTTGAATAAGAGGTATATATTGAGTACCTTGAAGGTTTCCCTCTAGAAAAAGAAAAATATATGGTATATAGATTGAGGAAATATCTATATGCTCTAAAGAAAGAACGTAGAACTTGGGATGCAAGGTTGGACAAGTCTTTGGCAAAGATTACATTTGCTAATAGTATGATAGATAAAAACTTGTACTTGAAAGAAATTGAGAATGGTTTTCTAATAGTAGTAATATTTGTTGACGATATAATATTTGGAGGAAATGATGAAGCAAGTGATAAGTTTTGTGAAGAAATAAAGAATGAGTTTGAAATGACTGTGATAGTAGAGATGAAGTTCTTTCTAGGTTTGCAGATTATGTAAAATAGTGATGACATTTTCATTTCACAAGATAAGTATTTAAAATATTTTTTGAAAATATTTGGCTTGGAAAATTATAAGCTCATTGGAACACAATGATAACTAGTCACAAGTTATCTAGCAAGGAGTAGACATGTACAACTAAGCAAAAAAGGTACATATCCATGATTTAAGGTTTGCAATATCTGACTTACACCAGACAAGACATAATAAATGTAGTTGGGATTGTAGCCAAATTTCAAGCTAACACTAAGGAGCATCATTATGTAGTGGGAAAAAGGATATTTAGATATTTGAAGGAAACATCTAATTATGGGATATGGTATGAGAGATAAAGTGATTTCACTCTATGTGCTTATACTAATACGGATTTGGTAGGTCATAGGGATGATAGAGAAAACACTAGTGGTTGAACATTCTTTCTTGGAGGAAGATTGGTTTCTTGGCTAAGAAAGAAACAAGATTATATTTCATAGAGCATATTTGAGGAGGAGTATTTAGCAACAAAAAAAATTGTAATCAAGTTATGTGAATGAAGAAGATACTAAAGGATATTGGGATAGAATATTCAAAACTTGTCATCATATATTGTGATAACATAGGTAACACAAGTATGTCTAAGAATCTTGTCTTGCATTCTAATAACAAGCATAAATCTCTTAAGTATCATATTTTGAGACAAAAGGTTGCAAAGAAAGAAATAAGATTGGATTATTTTAATACTAAAGATCAGAATGTAGATATCTTTACAAATCCCTTACCTAAAGATATATTTGAGTATTGAGAGGTATGCTTGGGGTTATGTCCCTACCTACTTTAGAGTAGTGATGCAAAGATTGCATTAGTCCATTGATGTGGAGCATTATTGTTTAACTAGATTGAATGTTGATGCTTCTTGAATGGGGGAGTTTCTATGATGAGCAGAGTCATAAAGGAATCTTAGTAACTAGTCTAGAATAGTGTCTTTGGATACATGAGCTAGTTGAAGACTTGGAGCAGATGATTGACGTAATGAGGATTTTTTCATTAATGTCAATGGAAGAGAAAATGCATGAAAAACATCTCCTGATAATGAATGGGGGAGAATAGAAGTGTGCATGGAAATCCCTACTTTATTAGGGAGATTTAGAAAGATTCATGTAAATATGGGGAAGAAATATCTCTATAGAGGATATATACAACATGAAGACATACAACATATGGGGGGAATGACTAGAGTTGTTTAGCATGTGAAAAACCAATGCCACTCCTAAGTAATGCAAAACAAAGTAGTGTTCTAGAGGATTTCAAATTTGATATATGATGAATATTTAAAAAGATGAGAACAACATAAGCTATAGTAGAGTATTGTTTGGTATTCTTGGAACTAAGATGCTTTTCATCTATGTTGCCATCAATTCCAAAGGGGGAGATTATCAACATGAATTCTAATGGTATTATTTTAGGATAGTATCCAAAGAATTGGAGAGCATAAGGAAGTATTGACATATTTCATTCATGACTATGTTTGTCTTTGATGTCAACATAGAAATAATTCTATGAAGAGTAATAGAGTAGCACACAAATATGATGGTCATATAGAAAAAGTTTTGATGATCAGTGGATGCATGGTTAAGGATCTAATCCACACTATGTCCCAATGAGAAGGTTAAGTACATGTAACATAAGTGGAAGAGATATGAAAAAGATACATTATTTACAGAGAGCAATGTAGAAATAGAGTACCTGAGAAATAGTTTATAATGATTGTATCCTATCTCTTAAGAAATTTATAATCATGGTATGCAAAGTTATATAGTGATAGAGGATAGCCTAATGATGACATTAGCAAGTGCACAAGTGCTAAATTTGTACATGTGAAAAGTTGTAAAAGCTCTGAGCTAAAAGTGTTATGTGATAGCAAAATAATTTATTATTTTATTATGGTCCTCTTATAATTAATTGTAAAAGCCTCAAGGCTGACTCAAGAATTTTTTTTGAGGAATTGGTATAACAATAAGTATTTCTATAAATTTGGGCATTATGCAAATGATTGTTGCAAAAAACAAGGACACTAGTCTAGACAAAATGCAAATGTTCCTGATGTAAATGTGGGTGAAGAAAAGAATTCCACAGCCTTCATCATGTGCAACATTTTTTAAGAAGGTAGCCTTGAAGTTTCATAATTGGATAGTGGTTGTAGCAACCACATGAGTGGAAATGATTTTTTTTTTTCATTGCTAAAAATTTCAAGTCAAAACCATTCCTATTATGGGCAAAGGATCTATCATTGTCTGCACCAACCAAGGTTAGAAGAAGAAAAATCAAAATATTTATTTTTCCTTGAGTATGAAGCATAATCGGATGAGTGTTTGACATCTCATTTGAAATGCTTACAAAGTGCTAATGGAAAATCACAAGTGTTTCATTCATGAGAAAAATGGGAGTAAGAAGATACTTGCAACAATTCAAATGACAAAGAACTAGATGTTCCCAATGAGAATAGAGACATGTTTCTCTTCTCAAATCAAATTGTTCCACCTCTCAAGAATGTATGTACAACATTACACCAAAAATAAACTATAAATATTGTGATTGAAGACTACTCAAGCTATTGTATCTCAAGTATGGACACCTTGGTTATGCTGGTTTGAATTTATTCTCCAAGTAGATTGTTTGCCAAAAATTGTGGAGTCTAGTAGCAAGTGTGAGGCATGCATTTTAGGTAAGAAAAATAAGCTTTCCTTTGATTTTGATAATTCTAGAAGTGCAATGGAATGATTAGATCTGGTGCATACTAATTTAGTTGGATCTATTCAAACCACTTCTATTGGGGGCAGTACATATTTTATGACATTCTTCAATGATTTTAGTTGTATGACATGGGTGTTTTTTTTGAAAAATAAATCTAAAGTATTTGATATGTTTTTAGATTTTAAAAGCCAAACTGAAAAAGAATGTGGACATTATGTCAAGATCATTAAGGTTAGATAGAGGGTAGTGTATGCCTCCAATTATTTTATACAATTTTGCAAGAAATGTGCAATCAAGAAGGAGCTTACAACCAGTTATACATTGTAGTGAAATGGAGTGGCTACAAGGAAGAATAGAACCATTGTTGAGATGGAAATGAGCATGATGAAAGGAAGGGGACTCCCGACTAAATATTGGTGAAAGGCTATAGCAATAGCTACATAATTGATAAATAGATGTCCAACAAAGATAGTCCATGACAAGATTCTTCTTGAGGCATGGGAAAGACATAGATAGATGGTTGAATACTTGATGGTTGTCATGCCCAAACTACGAGGGAAAAAAATACACAAATATACTTTTTGTTTATTTTTTGCTCTCATAGTTTGGGCATGACAATGGTGTTTGGATGAGTAGCATATGCACACATTCCAAAGGAGAAAAGGAAAAAATTAGATGATAAGGGTGTGAAGTGCATCTTCATTGGTTATAGTTCAAAATCAAAGGCGTATAGATTGTATAAAATTATCACCAAGAAGATCATCATTTCAAGAGATGTGAAGTTCATTGAAAATGAGTGATGGCATGGCTCAATGGATAAATTTTTAAGAACTTCAAGTAAAGTGCCAATTATTGATGAATAAGATGAGGCTGGTGATCAGCATGATGAAGGAGTAATAGATACATATAGCTCTTGAAAAGTCAAGATAGCTCCTGAAAAATAAAGGCAAAAAGGCAAGTAGACTTAGATAACCAAAGAATTAGCTTCACATAGCTCTAGAAAGCTCCAGATTGGTGTACATAAGGGTATAGAATAGTAGCAGCAACAATATTGAAACTTCAAATCCCATTGTTGCCTCCCTATTTCCAAGTAATGCCAAAAGTCTAAAGGAGATATACCAAGATGAAAGGTATGATGAAGAATTTGATGAGAGTGTTAACTTTGTGTAATTTTCTCATAGTGATATTATTTTTGGTGTTGTAAATCTTAATGGAAAACAAGATATTGAGATAGGGGGTGACTCAGAAACTATAATACTTTTCTCTACTAAAATAATTCATTCCTAATCCATCTCATATCTTAAATCTTATACCATATAAACATAAATGTGTAATGTTGAAATGAAATCTATCTAAGCATAACATCCATGAAAATCATTATATGAAGGTTAAACTAGGGTGGGGATGAAACTAAAAAATCTTCACTATCACAATGACATAGTTAACCTATTAGGGTTACAATTTCATCATATCACACAATCTACACTTTGAGGGGTTTTCTTTGTTAAAAATGTCTAAAATTGTTACATCTTACCTTGTGAAAGGATTTTGCACATATAATAAAGAAAGGACTCTATTTAGATATTTGAAGGAGGTATGTTGAAATCACTCTGTTATGATACTTTCATTAACTCAATTTGTTAGAACTAGTTCAATACCTAACCTGTTGGTTTTATCTAAAATTGGATTATAGATATCCTCTCTCCAAAAATCTAATCTTCTTATCTGATATATTTGTTATGTACTTCATTATAGTTGCACTATCTAAACTCCTTTTCTCTACACTTAGCTTGTTTTCTTCTTCACTTTGCTTCATATGATTCACACACTCTATCTATAAATTTAGGTTAGAAACCCTTCTTAAATATATAATCCTTTAAGGTTCCCAATTAAGATAAATGATCCATAGTTCATCCATTTGTCACTTTCCATTCTGATTTTATAATTGGTCATTCTATATTCCTAGGGATTAATACCTTGTCACAAAACACATAATTTCCTCCTTAATAATCTTTTCATTCCTTAAATTTTGTGTAGAGGTCAGGTAGAATGAATTCTAGAAGTGTTTTTACAATTACAAACTCATATGTCAATATTGGTTTACTAGGGCACGGGTCAAACCTTTCTTTTTTACAATTCTTTTATCTTCCCTCAAGACTCCATTCTCATAAATTTTTCTATAAAATTATCTTATCTCCATGTCTCCTATACTTCTAGATTTACAAGAATAACAACACCTAACATCTTGAATCATGAGTACTTTTGGTTGTATCATTGATAATGCACTAGACGAGTCTCCTTTATATGTTATCTTAGGTATTTCTTGTAAAGGTGGTAATTCACATGATTAATAATTAACTAAACATTAAAAAATTTCTTTCATTGCTTCCTAATACTCATAGAAGAGTTGGATACAATATTTACCACTTAGGGTTTGCAAAAATTCAAATAGTGTAACTTGGCACTAGTTAAATACCTTGGAATCTAATTAATTATGTTGAGTTGCAATCAAATTCAGTTCAAAAATGCAATAATATCCTATTGAAACTCCCCTTCATGCTCTTTGTCCTCTCTTTGATTGCTGGTGAATGTCCATGAGTCAAAAAATGGCTATATTACCCTTGGAATTCAATAATAAATGCTTAGTTCTCACATAGCTATAACCTCAGCTACAATAGGATTTTCAACTCACTCGGTATACACATGATTTCCACTATGATTGGCTTATATAGCAAGCTTGGTGATTACTCACATAACACCTTTTCTTAGAAACAACTGAAATTGTATTCACACTTGGCAATAACTATGAAATTTTCCATGCCCGTCACCAATATAGAAATAATGAAACTAAATATTTTCTCTAGGTTCTAATCACTGTATTGCATCTTAACTCATTTATATGTTATATTTTTAGATCTTAGATTATTGGGACTAATGCATAGTATAACTTTGAAAAATCAGTCCCACCTTTTGATTGATAAGTTGGGGGTGATGTGATCACTTGATCCATTGGATGAAGTGACCTAATAGTGAATTGATGTGTTGAAATCTTCTCTCTTCTTCCATTTCTTCTTCATTTGAACTTTTACCTTTGCAACATCAATCTTCTCTCTACCCTTGTTGGCTTTACTACTTGGTCTGGGGACCTTGTTGGACAATTTCTGCTAATATGACGTGTCTTCAAAAAACTAACGCATGTAGTAGTACTCAACCATCTACTATATAATCACCTATGAAATGTCTTCTTATGAAATTCTTTGTAAGATGTCAATATTCTTGACAGTAATGAAAAATGCACCCTATGCTGTAATCCTAATTGTAAAAATTTCCATTATGGTTTACCATGGCTTGCTTGTTTGGTGATGATTTGGGCTTAGATCTACATTCAATACTTTATATTTATACTTCAAACAATTGTAGTAGTATCCTTCAAATATCTGAGTGTTCATGGTCTTGGTCTTGCATTCATGTGCTTGATGTCCTTGCTCGTTGCAATTGTAGTAGTTTCCTCTGTATTTCTACTTAGGACTTTGGGTAATAGTTTTACTACTATAGAAATTAGCTATATAACCTATCTTTCAAAATTTCTAACATGTAGTAGTGTTATTGATAGGCCTTGGAGATTCTAGGGTCAAAGTACAAACATGTGCCACCCTTTTGTAAAGAAAAAGGCTAACAAAAGTATAACTATTCACCTTTTGAATTTGGAAATGAATTAAATTAATGAAATGTGTAAAAAGGGATGAATTTTAGAATTATAATTTTTAATAATTATTTGGAATAAGAATTGATATATTTTCTTAATTTTTATAGATAGTTTTTTAGGTGCTAAAAAATGTTGAAAATTAGGGATTTAGTTCCCACCATAAAACTATATGCAAATAAACTAATTTCCCTTTAATCTCTGACTATGTTATAGATAAAATATATACCTGGAACAATCAAAAATAAAAATCATCTTTAGAACTATATTTTCTCTTTTAAAAGGATTGGAATTTCAACTTATCTAAGGGTATGTGCAATATCATGTTCAACCAAACTATGCTCTTAAGTGGCAATAAAAAATCAAAAAATTAGGGTTATGTCAACTTAACATGCAATTTTCTACTTATTATTAAATTTATATCAAAAGTTGAGATAAAATATTCTCTAGGAAATTGAATCTAGTTTCTAAACTACTAGGACTTATCTCAAAAAAAAAAAATTTGATTTGTCAAAATTTTGAATTTTAATGCAATATTATAAAATTTTCAAAACAAAAATAAGAAGTAGATGTATTTCTAACCACCTTAGTCTAAATCAAATGATAATATTTTTAATAATATTCTAGATATAAGGAGTAGACTCATGCCTAGACGTGACACCTATTTTTGGATATTTTTATTCTAAATAAATAATAATCAATTAATTTTTGACCAAATAAAAAAAAAATCATGTCTACCCACCTTAACTAACTCAAAACTCTATAAAATTCCATTTTTCATTTTTTCTCCTTATAGTAGAAGAAACATGGAATGTTATGCATCTTTTGGATTTAAAAAATGTTGTACCATTTGAAAGTTATAGTTGTTTTTCAAGTAGTGTGTCAGTCAGCACTTTATACGTAACTCCATTAGAAAATAAGTAATATTTACTTACCAAACTCATAATTTGACAAATCTAAAATTTATAGAAATATAAGAACATTCTTAAGAAACCCTTTTCATTTCATCAAATTTTGGTGAAAAACAAGTCATCAGCTAGATGTTTGAAGTAAATGTCAAATAAAAATAGGGCAAAAGCACATTTCTAGGATGTTTTTAAAATTGACCATATATGTTTGGTATCAAAAGATATAGTAGACCTTATAAAGATATTCATTGTTCTCATTTAGTATTAGGGTGGGTGGGAAAAATGTTGGAATAGATTTTGAAATGGTTTGAGATATTTTAGAACTACAAATTTTTCAAATTGCAACTTTTTGGTACACCATGATCTTGCACATACACCTAAAATCAATAGTTTTCATCTCCTACCACATTTTTGTAAAAAAAAATTTTAACCAGGAGAAAAATTATAAATTCTCTAAGAGAACTCTCCCCTTTAGAATGTCATATAATTACTAGATCTTTTTTATATGATTTAATATGTTTTTCTTTCTCAAAACCAACATCTTTTTTAGTGTTAGAATGTGTGGTTGTGGAATTTTTTAATTTCAATATACTATATCTAATTAAAACACTATAAAACCTACATGAGAATATTCTTGACTCTAAGCTCTATAAAAGGGTTTTTAAATGTTATTAAAAAAATATCATAGAAAATAGTAAGAGTTATTGAAATTCCACTTTTTTGAAATAATTTTATTTCTTTAGTAATTGAATACAAATTAGTATAAAATATATATTTAATAAACATTTCGAATTGGAAAAGTGTGAGACCATATAAAACTTAGCTAGAATAAATTTATCTAGATCACATGTTTAAGAAAAAATGAATTTTAGATAGAAATACTCAAATTCAATCATCTAATAAGTCAACCTAAATGGTGACACAACTTTGTACTTTTACCCTCCATCAATTTCTCAAAATACTTTATGGCTTCAAGAAGCTTGTTAAGCTTTTGTCTTTCAGCTCTCAATTCATTCTATAGTAGGTTATTATATTACTTCAATGTTTTGATCTCAATATCCTTTCCATTTAATTCATGATTAGAAATCATCAATTGATTTATTGTATCCAATTGCATGTTGGCAATCTTTTATACATCTAATGTCTTCTCTTCAAGTCTATTAGACAACATACTTTTGTCTTCTTCAATCATGACTTTTTTATCCTCAGATTTCTTTTTCTTTTTAGTCATCTCACATAGCAGTACTAATTACATCTCTTTCTCTCTCTTGAGATTCCTGACTTCTTTATTTATGATTCCATTATTTTCGATTAGATTTGTTATTGCTACATCAAAATTTTAAGATTTTCCTTCTAAAATAATATAGTAGTGTCAATCTCTTTGTATTGTGTGTCATTTTCTTGCATGGCCATTTCTTTTATTTTCTTCAATGACTTCTGTAGCACCACTCTTGCTTTATTCAACTAATGTAGGACAAGTTGTCTTTCAATCTTCTGATTATCAATGTGATTTTCCAATAACTAGACTTCCATCTTCAAGATCTTTCCTCTCAAGCTATCAAGATTTCCTTCAAAATAACCTTTTTTCTAATACCAATTGTTGGAATTACTTAATTGAAACATGAATTATGAGAGAGGTGGTGGTGAATCAACACTTCAAAACTTTAACCAAAATATATTCAACACACATCCATCTCAAAATCTAATATTTAAATTGAAATAACTATCCATGCATTCATACATAACATAATGAAAATAACATTTGAAGAAAGATATTGGTTACCAAGAAACCCTCCAAAGAGAAGGCAAAACTGGGGTGGGGATGACACCCACAAATCTTCACTACTGTAGTTGTAAAGTGTACCCAATTATGGTTAAACTTTTATTATCATAAACTACAATCTATCCTATGAGGGATCTTCCTTGTCAAAGGCTACAAAGACTATTTGTTCTTACCTTGTTAAAGGGATTCTAACTCAAAATAAAGTAAGCACTTAGCTAAGAAATTTTACAAAAGTCTATTAAAACTTGAAACCTATCAAGGCTACTAAGTTAGGATATTTTCTCTGCATCACCTATTAAAATGATTCAACACTATGATCCTTTGGTTTGCACCTTATTGCTAGATGTAAAATCTTTTGTTTCTTCATGAATACTTGATCTTGCTAATCAAATATATCTCCTTTTCTCTCTCTCTCTCTCTACTCTATTCTATTCTATCTAAGTGATTTTACAATTTTTCCCTCTATGTCAACCTCCGTAGTCAACATGAATATCCTCTCTACACTTAGTACTCTTCTCATTCACTTTTTTGCACAAAAAAAAACTCTTTTAGGTGTTTCCCACTTAAGTAGACATAGGTGGACTAGGTTTAGGATAGAACCAATGGCTGAGGTTGATACATATTGCCACTTAATATATCCATTTTTCTAATTTCTTGCATGTTATGCATAGGGATTCACAATGTAGATCCATCCTTATGTTCTAAAATTATAAAATAATCATTAGGTCAGCCAAAAAATGGTTTACATAGAAGTTTGTGCCATTACAAAAAGCTATGCCAAAATTTTTTTACTCAGCACCTAAAAAATCTAATGCTCAACACTCGCTATATCTTCAATGATAACTTGGATTCTGAAGGACTTGACATCCACCATTTCTTCAACACCTAAATTATTCAGCATGTATGTACATGCTTGACACTTAAGTCACTTGGCACACACTATCATCTTAGCTCATATTGGTGCTTAACACTAAGTATATTGCTTGGCCTATATTGTTTAACACTTTATGCTTGTCTTACTCTTTGCACTCAGATCACATTATAATTCTACTAGAGTATGACTTAAGTGTTTTGGGATTGTCTTATAAAAACTAAAATGAGATCAACAACCATTCTTTGACATGAGTGACAAAAATACTTGGCCATGTATATAAAACCTCACTATGAGCATAACTTAGACAATTTGAAATATTTACTTGGCTCTCATACAAAATTTCAAAACTTAAAAATTTGCAAAATGGATGACTAATAGTCATACTTTGAAACTTTATTACTCCCCCTGAGTAAATGTTTCATTTCTGTATTTGAATCATGTACTCCTAGTGAGTAAATTTTTTCTCTTTTGTTATCCCCTATTTATATATTAGTACTCCTCCTTACTTATCAAAAGTGTTACTATCCCAAAAACTTCACTATCCCCTTTACTTTACTATCCTACTTTTTTGACACTTATGTCATGGTAGAAAACAAATAGTGTTTTTATCCAAAAAAATTTTATGGACCTCCATTAGTATTTTCAATGTTGCATCCTAATTGTTGCATGCTACCTATAGAGATTCATGTTGAATATCTAGCTTGGCGATAAGGTCCACTAAGCCATCATGGGTAGAAAGTTGATTATGCTTCTTCATCAATGTCTTAGCAAAGGCTAGTTCCTTATGTAACACCTCCATGTGAGGGTTAACATGGATTGGATACTTATTAGTGTGGCTCTAATATTTGTATCATGTGCTTGCATCTCAAAAAGTCTTCCTTGGATGGATAGTAAATTCTGAAAATGGGATTGAATTTGACCAAGAGACAACTTAAGAGTAGTACATGTGTCTTTTATATTTCCCTACAGTAGGCCAATAGCCCTATCTACTTATTGTTTGAACACATTCACATCACATAGCTTGGTGTAAAGAGAGAATATGTTCACCAACACCTTCTTCACACTTTGTAGTTTGGTTGGTAAATCAACCTATGATGGGGTAGAAGAGAATAACAAAATGGACACAATAGGAAAGGGAAAACTTTATTAACTATGAAAATATGCTAATACACTTAGTACAGAGAAAATAGACTTCAAAACATGCCCTTTGGGCTTACAATAGTATACAACTAGAGATAATTTCGCCTTCTAGTACCTCCTCTCAAACTCCATTTCGAACTACTTTTTACAATGCCTAAAATATTCTTAAATAGACCCCAAAGGGTTAAGGATTAGGAACACATTCTAAAAAGTGCCAGTTGGCATCCACTACCTGAATAGAAGGCTCCAAAAGTCACACTAGAAGTTGGTGCAAAATTAGAAGAATCCAGAAACGATAGCCAAACTTCTGGTAGACATAACTTATTGAACCATAGCTCCAGTTGACGAACTGCTTACATTTCTAGAAAGATCTCTGAGTGCTCTATAGCCCTATGGACCAGCTTCTCTCATCCCCCATTTTTTGGCCCTTTACAAGGTCATTTAATGCCCCTGACCTGACTTTGAAGCATTCTTAGGAGGTTTCCAGAAACTAAAAAAATTGCAATACATTTTAAACCATGGGGCCTTTTGACCTAATTCTTTGTTTGGAATGTTATAAATTACAATTATAATCATCCCACCAAGTTAAACCTTCTAACTCACCATAATTCTGGCCCATTTAGATAGTCTTATTTTCTAGCATTTATACGTATCCCAAGGTGTTTAAAAACTCTAACCTAGAACACTAATAGTGGAACTATGAGAGTTGGAACCTTTAATTGACCCAAATGGGTATTAAGAAATGAAAACACATGAAATAGAAACTATGTCTAGGTATATGTTTTTGGGTGACATAGGATTGCCTTTATACCTCTAGATGCTCCTGCATTAGACACCCAAGGTAGATTGAAAAGTGACCCTGTCACTTGATGGATGGTAGAGGAAATCCCAAATGGGAAACCTCAGTTGTTGATATCCAAGTTGAATCCTCTATTAGCCATCCTTTCCACTTAACTAGGTACTCTTTATACTTCCTATTTATGGTACTCCTACCTACATGACTATCCAGAATCTATTGTATCTCCTCCTTCTTAAAAGTAGGAATTAGACATGGCTCTAGCATCAAACCCTCATCTACACCATCATCATGATACTCTATTAAGTCTTCAATGTTGAAGATAGGATAAATGTGAATTCCATCTAGCAACTCCACCTCATATGCATTTCCTGAGTCATGTTTATTCAAAATTTTGCAGGGGCCAAATTTCTTCATCTTCAGCTTGTTATAAGTACCTACTGGAAATCTTTATTTTCTTAAGTGTACCATGACGAGATCCCCTACTTGGAACTCCTTATTCCTACTCCTTTGATTAGCCCTAGATTTATACTGTTGGTTAATCTTGGTAATGTGTGTCTAGACCTCCTCATGTAGATGCTTGATATGTTTAGAAAATTCTTCTGCTTCAACTTTCAGAATTCATAACTTGTAGCAGATTCTTCACAACCCTCTACCAAATGAATGTTTCAAATACACTTCACAACTTTAAAACAACAATTGAAACCAAATCCAGTGAAATGTATAAAACACAAAACTAATCTCCTCTTCTTAGTGCTTGAACTTCACTTGATGGAGAATACATATGTAGAACTAACTTTTATGGGAAAGAAAATTGCATGAAAGTATAAAATACCTCAAGTGTTGTTGTATGAAACCATTGATCTGCTGATTGGCCTGGTGCTAACATGAATTCATCCCACCACTGATCATAACCTTATAGAGTCACCACCTCTTTGCAAGAGGAATAAAATAATCACTGCTGTGATCTACTTTTACATTTCAATTATTTATAATAGCAGATTGCAACCAGGACTTAAAACTTATCAAGAATTTGAAACTCCTTTTCAAGAAATTACCAAAAGCTTCAGATTTGCCCATACAACTGAAAATCCTTCAAAATTTTGCAATGAAATCAACTAGGAACAAACTGGTACAGAGATTTGAGAGTCACCACTCACACTTGGTGAGAAATAAAACATAATTTGTCACTTGACAAATCTGAACCAGACCTTCAATGTAGGAGAAACTTGCAGATCACTGACATCCTGAAAAGAATTTACACTTTATAAACGAATTCTTGACTCTGAAACTTTCTCAACAGTATTGGCAAACTAGACTGATTGAAGATAGACCTATGACAGTCATATAACACAATTTTCATCCAATTTTACAACCTACTGCTGATCATGAATAAAGCTTAACTGGGGAACATGAAACTTCAATAAAGAAAAGGGAACACATCTTGTCCCTAGATTTCCTATATCCAATCTATTTCATGGCAGAGACTTTTATTCTTACTATATGCAACTTCCCAGTAGAGTCACCATTTTTTTGGTGTTTGAAAATGTTATCAATTTTCAATTACCCTGATGAGAACAAAACACATCTAGGGGCAGCTAACTCCCATTTTTGACATACCCATTCAGACACCAGGCCAACTATAAGGCTAGACCCTTCTTCTTCTTTAGGCTCTACATAACCTAGGTGGGTAGACCTATAGATTCTCTATATGGTACTAGTTGTCAAAGCATACATTGAATCTATTATGAACCAAATAAAAACCCCTAAATCTTCTATACTCAATCAAGAATCACAAGCATGAAATAGCTAAGAACATAACTCATGAAACTGGCAAGCTAAGTGCGGGTTAACATTGAATAGCTTTCAACATAAAAGGGAAAAGTGATTTAATATGTTGATATCAGCAAGACCCAAGTATGAGCAACAGAACTTAATGATCCTATCACTGACCAGTGCCTTATCTATTGGGTAATTAAATGAATCATAACCATACATCTCCTGGAAACCTCAGACGTATCTCTACATCAAGATCCCTGATCTATCTTTCACCTTGTGAATAGACATCTCCTACAAAATGAATCTCACACTTAGAACATCCTATCACAAAATCTGCAAACCCTGTGACAAATATCAAGCAATTACATGGTTCTTTGTTCCATAAGCAAGACATTTTAACCACATACATTTCAAAATGAAATGCAACCTAATTCATGCTCTTTGATCACAAATTAGAAGAAATAACAGAGCCATAATCAGGAGACAATATTCAGACTGAACTTCAAACCTTTGCTGCAATTTATTTGCTTTCCTTGAAACCAAATACATGAAATGTACGGAAAATAACTCATAAATCACCTAACAGACTAGAACTATCTGCATAAAACATAAAATTTTCTTCAATACAAGAGAGAAATGTTGGGTGTGTGGCTTTCACAGCCTGAGCAGAGCTCCAAGAACTGGAAAAATAGAAAACCGACCCCCCTTTTTCAGAGAAGAAGAAAGAATATGTATGGAGAAGGCAATTCCCGGATTCAATTTGCAATTGACACTTGTCCCTTTGGAATTCCCCTTCAAGAAGATGAAAAAACCTCTCTCCCCCTTCTCTCTAAAACTACATATCATATCTAATCCTCATCATTTGGCCTCTACCAGGCAGAAATATCTCAGAAATCTAATGATGAAAAGCATGTAACTGATTCTTGATACTAAAATGAATTCACCGTAAAAGTAACAAATCAGTTGAAAATGCCTTGAGAAGACAAGAAAACAATGTCAAGTTGATTTTCTTCACTTTCAAATTGCAATAGACCTTTAAAACCATCCTCTAACCAATCTTAATCATCATTGAAGAACTCAACCTGTTCTATCGCCAATGCATCTGATTTCACAAACTGGCCTACCACATGAACCGATGAACACCTATGCATAATCTAACTCTAGAAATGGAAAATTTAGCTCTTCCTGGTTCTAACAGTATATTGGAGCGCCCAAGTTGGTTGAAAAAAAATCCCAGATATGGCCGTTTGAAAATAAGGCATCTGTTAATGGCTTTGCACATGTTTTGCCAAAAATTAAACTTTACATATAGTTCAAACTATATTAAAGTTTAGACTTTATTTAAAATGTTATTCACGTGAGTTTTGAGGAAAAACAATATAAAATTTTGAAAAGTCTAAAATTTCTCCTCATTTTCTACCTGGGTCAAACTTCCTTTGACCAACCTATGACATGTGTCATCTTCTGATTAGCTCCAACTTCTCCTTAGCGAGATAGCGAGAACCCTCAGATCTGCCACATGGCATGATTCGATGCATCTCAAGATCCGCTCACCACATCATCTTGGGCCATCCAGCTGACTGCCACTTGGCGCTCTCTGATTCATTTAAAACATCTACAAGCAGGGCCCACATTGTTGTTTCACTTTGGCCAAATTTTGAGGTTTTTCGACGACCTCACTACCTCGCTAGCCGAATTTTCCAAGATTTTCCGGCTAGCGAAGTAGCGAGGTGCCGGATTCTTGGGTTTTTTGGCTACCTCAAACTATGCTGACATCGCCGCTCTTTCGTACACATTTATTTGTTCAAAATTTTACCTTGTTATCAGCCGGATCCAACTGTCTTTATAATTTGCAATGATGGGTCCCTCTTTCCAAGGTTTGGGCTTTTAATAGAGCCTTTCTCAAGACATTTAACATCATGTAAAGGTTTTTATTTAAGAAACTAAAATATCATCCTATGACAAATATGGGATATTGGCATTCCACCTGTTTGGAATGCTGATGCGTGAGAGGCTTCTTTTTATCAATGTCTGTGTTTTTTTATGCCGGCTTTCCTCTCCTTTTTTTTCGCTGAGGGTTCTTTTAAATAAATTGCATGGGTTTCTTTCATGTTTGAGGCATGGCTTAGACTGTTGAGAGTGTCTTTGCTTTGATGCAAGCTCCCTGGGTGTTATTTTTACTTTGTATTTGCTTTGGCTATGTTTGTGTTGCATAGGCTGCTTCCTTATTTGCGCTAACTTCCACTGATGAAACCTCTCCTGTTGAATATGCGGTGAGTGGCTCTTTTTAAAGCTTTGATTAGCGTGAGACCATTTCATAATGGCACAGATGTCTCCTTGTTTGCATAGGCAGAGCTCCTTGTCTTCTTCAGCTCCTCACTATGACAGCTATGTTTTGAAATGAGCGGCTTCTCTGCCTTTTTTGACGTGGACATTCAACTAATGTCTTCTCCTGCTATGGCATGATCCTCCTCTACTGTGCATATTGCCAGCCATTTAAAAATGTCATTTGCCTAAATAGTGCACCAATATCTTTGCCCATGCTACAGAGCACTACCCAATTACCTAAATATGTAGACAGTTCCCTTTCCAATGTAACTTTGTGGTGAAAAATGAAGATCCATTTATCCATGCAAGTCTTGAAAACTTAGAACAGTAGATCATATTATGGTCACTTACACATCATGACTTGTGCTTATTGTTAGATTTGTCTTTTCTAAATAAGGATGGGAAAGCAATACTTTAGATGGTTATATATCTTTATCTTTTTGTACACTACCCCATCTTCTAGCTTCTAAAACCTTTGGCACAAGATAAACATTGTAAGCTTTTCATCAGAAGATGTGATCCCTCATTGAGCTGCAAACCTTAAGCAAAACTCTTCCATCTCAGTAATCACAACTTCATTATGTGGTGCTTCATTCAAATTGTATATCCAAAAGCTCTTGTCAAAGACAACTAAGAAGAGTATTGTGGTGATACTCAGTAATTGATCACACTACTTGAAAGAGGGCTTTTAATGCCATCACCAAAATTGCCTCCTTTTGCAAACTATGAATCTGATGATAGGGGTCTTTTGAATACCTTTAAAAACTGACCCGAACACCTGATCAGGATCTTAAAACTGACATACCGAATCTTTTCTCCACACACTTTCAGCCTGTCAAATCCTATCTCATGACGAATTTGGAGTCAAAAGATATTGACCCTCGAAGTTTCCTTCTTAGATTTATCTGCAAACAAACATGTTAGAAAACAACAAATTGGCTCTGGAATTGGCTCGGAAAACTAGGCAAATGAGCACATGAGGAAATGAAAACTGGGACACTCATTCTCTATCATGAGGAAATTATGAAAATGTGATTTGGGCTCATGATGAATAGCTGGGCACAAATGGCGGACGTTCAAAGTATGGTACTTAGATTTTGCAGATTAAAAGCAATGACAAAAAACATTTTTTTGCGAAAGGAAATGACCCAAA
Organism: Cupressus sempervirens; assembly: GCA_028749045.1. Classification (NCBI taxonomy): domain Eukaryota; kingdom Viridiplantae; phylum Streptophyta; class Pinopsida; order Cupressales; family Cupressaceae; genus Cupressus; species Cupressus sempervirens. Next base: position 123,980,426 of record CM053790.1, on the reverse strand, counting down.
AAGATGTGCAAATGGATTCGCCAAGATTTGAAAACTGGCACACTTGTAGTATTTTCAGTGGACAATACAGGGGAACAAACTATTTGACTTGACCAATCACAAGTTAGGAATTATGACGCCACGAATAGGGCCGCTAAACAATCTGCAAATGCTGACACCATTTAAAAGATACAAGTCGCAGTTGGAATCGCGTTCGAAAACCTATCAAACAGATTTGTCAAGACTTAAAAATTGAAACATAGGAATTCTCTTATGTTTAAAATGTGACACAAAAGGAATTTTAGAAATTTGGTCAATTGGGTCAAAGTTATAGCACGTCAAACAGGGCTTCCCAGAAATGTGTGCAAAGTGCAAAAGCCTGAAAACAGTAACTGACCAACTTTGAGGGATTCAAAACCTATTCAAACAGACTCAAAACGACTCAAAATCTGAAACATAGGTTCTTAGGTATGGACACTAGACATTCCCAAAGTGGTGGATCACAAAAAATTTCAGGGTGCAAGATATTCCTTTACAAAAAAAGCCTCCTGTCACTGTTTGACACTTAAGTGAAAATGCAAAATTGATACTAGCTCAAAACAGAACTTTGCCAAATGACTCAAAAAGTCAATCTAACTTTACAAAATGCTTAGGCATGCTGAATGGAAGGTGATAGAAGCGTTAAACACCTTAGGGGTCTCAACTGGACAACCGGGTACAACCAAGAACATGCATTTTAAAAGTGTTTAAGGGCTTGATTTTTCAATGGTGCTCAAAATCGGGAAGTCAATTATGAGCGCCAACAGTGGCTCTGTCTGGGGATGCATGTCCCTTGTGGGCATGGCAAGGATTCAAATCTCTGGAGGAAGTAGACCATTCCTGAAAACTTCAAAACTCTTCTCAAACAGCTTATTGAAAGCAAGGAAACAACTACAACTACCAAGACTATGTACACATGATGGCCCCAGGCCATCGAACTTCAGCAAAACTGTTTACCTCTATCATAAACATGATTCTCAGATGAACTCTCATGAGGTAAACTGAATTTTCTTCTCCTATTAGTTTCACCCATCATATTATCATCGTATAACAAATCACTTGGAAAAACAAAATCAGCACTCTTACTTCCATAATGCATATAAAAACTTGCTTCATTCTCTTGCTCACTATGAAAGTTCTGATCAGCATGCTTGAATATATCAAACTATAATTGAAAAACTTCTCTAACAAATGACTCGTGCGTGCTATCAATTTCGAATATGAATCCATCATATTCAACTTGGGGAAAAGGATCGCCCATACCTTGAAAATATGTTTCCTTATGCATAACCGGATGATATTCAAATGAACATTCTGATTTGTACTCACATATATCATCAATGTTAGAATCTGAAGCTAATCCACAACCTTCAAATGGTTCTTCACAATCAGCAAACAGATTAGTCTTTACATCAGAGAGTTCATCATAAAAATCAAAACAAGGTATAGGTAGATTTTCAATAACCGTCTCATCAAACACCTTGTCATTTACCTCCTTAGATGCAACATAATCATTAGTTTCACTATCAAACTCGGAAGAAGAACATTCTGATCTCTCACAGCAGTAAGAAAAAGTATCATCATTAAACTTATTCTCTGCTAAATCTGAAACTTCCATGTGTTCTTCAAAAAGAGGATTGATAACTCCATGCAAAGCGCCTTTGTAGACATTAGGACAAGTAATGTGTTGATCAACATCAAACTCCTCACCATATAACAGATTAGTGAAAACTTTAAAACCATTTCCAACATCATTGTCATGGACACTTTCAACATATGAAGAAGAAAAAATAGAATTATATGAAGACTCGACATCAACTCTGTCAACGAAGCATGTAGAAAATAGATCAAAGTTACTTTCATTGTCTCCATATAGGTGATTCAAATGTCTTGCAAGAAAATCATCATTTATCTTACCAGTAGGTGTTGATGCATTACTCTTAGGACCAATCACGTACTGATCATCACTGCACTCATCCTCGAGAAACTCTTCTACACAATTAGGTAATACGTCTCTATGAATAACCTCTTTGTCTTCATATAGTGTAGACACATTTTCTTCATAACTTTCAATCTCAAACTGATTTACACAATTCTGAAATGGAAACTCAATTTCAGATTTAGAAATAGTATTCATACCTTTACTGACATACGAGCACTCACTTCCGTCATTGCTCTCTTCTTCCCAATCAACATCTGATTAACATGAAGATGGACACACACTAGCACTATCCTCTTCTTGACTTGAGTAATAACTCTCATCATCAGCTTCATATGACACATCTTGATAATATATTAGATCAGCGACCTCATTATCACTTGGAAAATGACTCTCAGCTTTATCATACTCACATTGATATGATTATCTTTCAACTTCAGATTTAATAACGTTCTCAACATGATGCAATCTCTCAATAAGATAATTCATTTCTTGCCTATCCTGTTGGTCAAGAGAATGCATCTCTACTGCTGAAATATTATCAACATATGAGCTTAGTTCTTCTAACTGTGACTGAGATACATATGATTTACATTGTTTATATTGTGTCATCTTTCCATGACATGTCGGATCAACAATTTCACGTTTATCACTTGATAGATCACTTTTGGTTTCTTCCTCATCATACTGAGATGAATACCTTTCCTCTTCCTGATTTATTATGTTTTCAACATAATGCAAATTATCAATGGGAAAATGAATGACCAGATTTATATCTTGCATGGATGACTCATCAAGTGAATCAATTCTATCATTCACTATTGTAATACCATAAGCATGTGCATTCACTTCAGCATGAATGGCACATGCTTTTAATTTTGAGGCTTCAACAAAACTATTTACAACAATAGGAGTGCTTATTTGCTGATCTGAAATCAAACACTCCTTATGACATTGGCTTGTGCTTTGCACCTCATATTGCCAGCCAATATTTCTAGAGAAGTGACTCTGAGTTAAACCATATTTTATGTTATTCTCAATCTCTATAGCTATCATGAATGCCTGATGCAAAGTTCTAGGTTCCTTATCTCTCAATAGATAGTTCATCTTCCTATCAAATGCATCGAGATAAACCACTAAACACATTTGATCATCCGGCTTGTAACTTTCAAGAAATTCACTCAAAATCTTTGCAAATCTGATATTAAATTTAGGAACTAACTCACCATTCCTGATTTCAATTTTCAAAAACTTATCAAAATATTTAGAGATGCTTACTCTTTCCCCGAACTGCATCATGAAGGGTGATAGTAATTCATCCCAGGATGAAATTGAACATGCTGGTAAAAATGAAAACTAGTCCCTAGCATCATCCTCTAAAGTTTGAACAAACAATTTCATCTGAATGTCTTCATGAGCAATTTCAAAATCACCAATCAAGTCACTAAACAGCTGAACATGATGACTGGCTAAATTTTCATGGTTTCCACCAATCTTAGGCAAATGCTATCTGAGGTTACAAGGTATAGTATTTGGGAAACCATGGATATCATTAAAATTCAATGGCATATACCTCCTGGTAGAGATGCATCTAGGAACTTCACTAAAAGGCTGCATACTAGATGAGATGAAACTCAACATTCTTCAACTCAAGACACATTCACCATTAAATACTTTCAGAATTCATAACTTGCAGCAGATTCTTCACAACCCTCTACCAAATGAATGTTTCAAATACACTTCACAACTTTAAAACAACAATTGAAACCAAATCCAGTGAAATGTATAAAACACAAAACTAATCTCCTCTTCTTAGTGCTCGAACTTCACTTGATGGAGAATACATATGTAGAACTAACTTTTATGGGAAAGAAAATTGCATGAAAGTATAAAATACCTCAAGTGTTGCTATATGAAACCATTGATCTGCTGATTGGCCTGGTGCTAACATGAATTCCTCACACCACTGATCATAACCTTATAGATTCGCCACCTCTTTGCAAGAGGAATAAAATAATCACTGCTGTGATCTACTTTTACATTTCAATTATTTATAACAGCAGATTGCAACCAGGACTTAAAACTTATCAAGAATTTGAAACTCCTTTTCAAGAAATTACCAAAAGCTCCAGATTTTCCCATACAGCTGAAATTCCTTCAAAATTTTGCAATGAAATCAACTAGGAACAAACTAGTACACAGATTTGAGAGTCGCCACTCACACTTGGTGAGAAATAAAACATAATTTGTCACTTGACAAATCTGAACCAGACCTTCAATGTAGGATAAACTTGCAAATCACTGACATCCTAAAAAGAATTTACACTTTATAAACAAATTCTTGACTCTGAAACTTTCTCAACAGTATTGGCAAACTAGACTGATTGAAGATAGACCTATGACAGTCATAGAACACAATTTTCATCCAATTTTACAACCTATTGCTGATCATGAATAAAGCTTAACTGGGGAACATGAAACTTCAGCAAAGAAAAGGGAACACATCTTGTCCCTATATTTCCTATATCCAATCTATTTCATGGAAGAGATTTTTATTCTTTCTATATGCAACTCCCCAGCAGAGTCACCATTTTGTTGGTGTTTGAAAATGTTATCGATTTTCAATTACCCTGATGAGAACAAAACACATCTAGGGGCCACTAACTCCCCTTTTTGACATGCCCATTCAGACACCAGGCCAACTATAAGGCTAGACTCTTCTTCTTCTTCAGGCTCTACAAAACCTAGGTGGGTAGACCTATAGATTCTTTATATGGTACCAATTGTCAAAGCATACACTGAATCTATTATGAACCAGATAAAAACCCCTAAATCTTCTATACTCAATCAAGAATCACAAGCATGAAATAGCTAAGAACATAACTCATGAAACTAGCAAGCTAAGTGCGCGTTAACATTGAATAGCTTTCAACATAAAAGGGAAAAGTGATTTAATATGTTGATATCAGCAAGACCCAAGTATGAGCAACAGAACTTAATGATCCTATCTCTGACCAGTGCCTTATCTATTGGGTAATTAAATGAATTATAACCATACATCTCCTAAAAACCTCAGACGTATCTCTAAATCAAGATCCTTGATCTATCTTTCACCTTGTGAATAGACATCTCCTACAGAATGAATCTCATACTTAGAACATCCTATCACAAAATCTGCAAACCTTGTGACAAATATCAAGCAATTACATGGTTCTTTGTTCCATAAGCAAGACATTTTAACCACATACATTTCAAAATGAAATGCAACCTAATTCATGCTCTTTGATCACAAATTAGAAGAAATAATAGAGCCATAATCACTAGACAAGATTCAGACTGAACTTCAAACCTTTGCTGCTCTTTATTTTCTTTCCTTGAAACCAAATACATGAAATGTATGGAAAATAACTCATAAATCACCTAACAGACTAGAACTATCTGCATAAAACATGAAATTTTGTTCAATACAAGAGAAAAATGCTAGGTGTGTGGCTATCACAGCCTGAGCAGAGCTCCAAGAACTGGAAAAATAGAAAACCAACCCCCCTTTTTCAGAGAAGAAGAAAGAATATGTATGGAGAAGGCAATTCCTGGATTCAATTTGCAATTGACACTTGTCCCTTCAGAATTCCCCTTCAAGAAGATGAAAAAACCTCTCTCCCCCTTCTCTCTACAACTGCATATCATATCTAATCCTCATCATTTGGCCTCTACCAAGCATAAATATATCAAAAATCTAATGATGAAAAGCATGTAACTGATTCTTGATACTAAAATGAATTCACCGTAAAAGTAACAAACCAGTTGAAAATGCCTTGAGAAGACAAGAAAACAACGTCAAGTTGATTTTCTTCACTTTCAAATTGCAACAGACCTTTAAAACCATCCTCTAACCAATCTTAATCATCACTGAAGAACTCAACTTATTCTGTCGCCAATGCATCTGATTTCACAAACTGGCCTACCACATGAACCGATGAACACCTGTGTATAATCTGACTCTAGAAATGGAAAATTTAGCTCTTCTTGGTTCCAAATGTATATTGGAGCGCCAAATTTGGTTAAAAAAAATCCTAGATATGGCTGCTTGAAAATAAGGCCTCTATTCATGGCTTTGCACATGTTTTGCCAAAAATTAAACTTTACATATAGTTCAAACTATATTAAAGTTTAGACTTTATTTAAAATGTTATTCACGTGAGTTTTGAGGAAAAACAATATAAAAATTTGAAAAGACTAAAATTTCTCCTCATTTTCTACCTGGGTCAAACTTCCTTTGACCAACCTGTGACATGTGTCATCTTCTGATTAGCTCAAACTGGGCAGTGCCATGTGTCATCTTCTTGCTACTTTGCCATGTTATCTTGCGAGCAACTTCTCCTTGGCGAGATAGCGAGAACCCTCAGATCTGCCACGTGGCACAATTCGACGCATCTCAAGATCTGCTCACCACATCATCTTGGGCCATCCAGCTGACTGGCACTTGGTGCTCTCTGATTCATCGAAAACATCTACAAGAGGGGCCCACATTGCTGTTTCACTTTGGCCAAATTTTGAGGTTTTCTGGTGACCTCGCTACCTCACTAGCTGAATTTTCCAAGATTTTTTGGCTAGCGAAGTAGCGAGGCGCCGAATTCTTGGGTATTTCGGCTGCCTCGAACTGTGCTGACATCATCTCTCTTCCGTACACATTTGTTTGTTCAAAATTTTACCTTGTTATCAGCCGGATCCAACTATCTTTATAATTTGCAATGGTGCATCCCTCTTTCCGAGGCTGCGACTTTTAATAGAGCCTTTCTCAAGACATTTAACATCATGCAAAGATTTGTATTTAAGCAACTAAAATATCGTCCCACAAAAAATATGGGATATTGGCATTACACCTATTTGGAACGCTGATGCGTAAGAGGCCTCTTTTTATCAATGTCTGTGTTTTTTTATGCCGGCTTTCTTATCCTTTTTTGCTGCTGAGGGTTCTTTTTATAAATTGTGTGGGTTTCTTTCATGTTTGAGGCGTGGCTTAGACTGTTGAGAGTGTCTTTGCTTTGATGCGAGCTCCCTGGGCATCATTTGTACTTTGTATTTGCTTTGGCTATGTTTTGGTTGCACATGCTACTTCCTTATTTGCGCTAACTTCCACTGATGACGCCTGTCCTGTTGAATATGCAGTGAGTGGCTCTTTTTAAAACTTTGATTGGCGTGAGACCATTTCATAATGGCACAGACGACTCCTTGTTTGCATAGGCAGAGCTCCTTGTCTTCTTCAGCTCCTCACTATTATAGCTATGTTTTGAAATGAGTGGCTTCTCTGCCTTTTTTGACGTGGACATTCAACTAATGTCTTCTCCTACTATGGTGTGATCCTCCTCTACTATGCATATTGCCAGCCATTTAAAAATGTCATTTGCCTAAATAGTGCACCAATATCTTTGCCCATGCTACAGAGCACTGCCCAATTACTTGAATATGTAGACAGTTCCCTTTCCAATGTAACTATGTGGTGAAAAATGAAGAGCCATTTATCCATGCAAGTCTTGAAAACTTAGAACAGTAGATCATATTATTGTCACTTACACATCATGACTTGTCCTTATTGTTAGATTTGTCTTTTCTAAATAAGGATGGGAAAGCAATACTTTAGATGGTTATATATCTTTATCTTTTTGTACACTACCCCATCTTCCAGCTTCTAAAACCTTTGGCACAAGATAAAAATTGTAAGCTTTTCATCAGAAGATGTGATCCCTCATTGAGCTACAAACCTTAAGCAAAACTCTTCCATCTCAGTAATCACAACTTGATTATGTGGTGCTTCATTCAAATTGTATATCCAAAAGCTCTTGTCAAAGACAACTAAGAAGAGTATTGTGGTGATAATCAGTAATCCATCACACTACCTGAAAGAGGGCTTTTAATGTCATCACCAAAATTGCCTCCTTTTGCAAACTATGAATCTGATGACAGGGGTCTTTTGACTACCTTTAAAAACTGACCCGAACACCTGATCAGGATCTGAAAACTGACATACTGAATCTTTTCTCCACACTTTCAACCTGTCAAATCCTATCTCATGATGAATTTGGAGTCAAAAGATATTGACCCTTGAAGTCGCCTTCTTAGATTTATCTGCAAACAAACATGTTAGAAAACAACAAATTGGCTCTGGAATTGGCTTGGAAAACTAGGCAAATGAGCACATGAGGAAATGAAAACTGGGACACTCATTCTTTGTCATGAGGACATTATGAAAATGTTATTTGGGCTCATGATGAATAGCTGGGCGCAAATGGCAGACGTTCAAAGTATGCTACGTAGATTTTGCAGATTATAAGCAATGACAGAAAACATTTTTTTGCGAATGGAAATGACCCAAAAAAATGTGCAAATGGATTCGCCAAGATTTGAAAACTGGCACACTTGTAGTATTTTTAGTGGACAATACAAGGGAACAAACCATTTGACTTGAACAATCATAGGTTAGGAATTATGATGCCACGAATAGGGCCACTAAACAATCTGCAAATGCTGACACCATTCAAAAGATACAAGTTGCAGTTGGAATCGCGTTCGAAAACCTATCAAACAGATTCGTCAAGACTTAAAAATTGAAACATAGGAAGTCTCTAATGTTTAAAATGTGACACAAAATGAATTTTAGCAATTTGTTCAATTGGGTAAAAGTTATAGCACGTCAAACAGGGCTTCCCAGAAATGTGTGCAAAGTGCAAAAGCCTGAAAACAGTAATTGACCAACATTGAGGGATTCAAAACCTATTTAAACGGACTTGAAACGACTCGAAATATGAAACATAGGTTCTCAGGTATGGACACTAGACATTCCCAAAGTGGTGAATCACAAAACATTACTAGGTGCAAGATATTCCTTTACAAACAAAGCCTCTTGTCGTTGTTTGACACTTAAGTGAAAATGCAAAATTGATACTAGCTCAAAACAAAACCTTGCCAAATGACTCAGAGAGCCAATCTAACTTGACAAAATGCTTAGGCATGCTGAATGGAAGGTGCCAGAAGTGTTAAACACCTTAGGGGTCTCAACTGGACAACCGGGTAGAACCAAGCACATGCATTTTAAAAGTGTTTAAGGGCTTGATTTTTCAATGGTGCTCAAAATTGGGAAGGCAATTATCAGCGCCAACACTTCCTATAAAAACTAATTAGACCATGGAATGATCTTACCTTAGTAGCAGACCTTGGAGTAGGCCATTCCAAGATGGCTTTTACCTTCTTTGGATCTATTTTGAGACCTTCAAGTGATACAACAAATCCCAAGTAGACTAACTCCTTTTTAGCAAAGCTACACTTCTTCAAATTAATTAACAATTTCTCTTCCCTCAACCTTTCAAGGACACTACAAATATGCAATAAATGTTCTTCCAAAGTCTTGCTGAAAATTAAAATGTCATCCAAATAAACAATAACAAAATTTTCCAAGAACTTCTTAAGTACCTCATTCATCAGCCGCATCAAGGTGCTTGGGGCATTCGTCAATCCAAAGGGCATGACTAGCAACTCATAAAGACCCTCCTTGGTCTTGAAGGTAGTTTTCCACTCATCTCCTTCTCATATATGTATCTAGTTATAGCCACTCTTGAGATCTATCTCTATGAAGTACTGAGCTCCACTCAAATAGTCCATAAGATCATCCATTCTTGGCAAAGGAAATTGATATTTGATGGTTATCTTGTTTATAGCTCAAGAGTCTATACACATTCTCCACTCTCCATCCTTCTTTGATGCAAGTACTATAGGTACTACACATGAACTCAGGCTCTCTTGAATCAAACCCTTCCTCAATAGCTCCTAAACCTGTTTATTTAGCTCCCCAGTTTTAGTACAAGTCATCTTGTGAGTAGCCTTGTTAAGAGAACTAGCTCTAGGGATTAAATCTATCTAATGACTAATTTGCCTTAATAGTGACAATGTTTTTGGAACATTATCAAAGATTATATCTCCAAACTCCCTTAATAAATCTAAAACTTCAAGTGGTATTTCACTACTACCTTCCTTATCTTTTCTAGGAATCAAATTATAACACATACGTTGATGTTTCATGCTATCTAAAAACATTCTTCCATCAACAAGATAGATCCTAGCACTGTTGCATACCTTTTCTCCTTCTTTTATCATGGGCTTTAGTTTGTGGTGAACTCCATCCTTTCTTAGAGAATATGTGTTTGCATGACCATCATGTATTGCATGCCTATCAAACTTCCATGGTCTTCCCAACAATATATGGCAGGCATCCATTGGAATAAAATCACAGAGAACTTTGTCATGGTAACTCCCAATTTTGAACTTCACTAAACATTGTTCACTTACCAGGAGCTTATGATCATCCTTCACCCAAGTAATCTGATAGGGCTAGGGGTGTTTCTCCCTCTTGAGCTTTAGCTTAGAGAGCATCTCCTCTAACACTGAGTTGTTAGTGCTACCACCATCAATGATCACATCACAACATTTATCCTCACACTTGCACCTAGTATGAAATAAAATCTTTCTTTTTCCTAGTTCAATCTCACCACTTAGTAGGACCCTTTTATTTACTAAAGTCTCTCCTCTTTCTATATCCTATGAAAGTGATGATTGTGCATCCTCATCCACATGAGAAACTCTATCTTTACCCTCAGCTCTCCTATCTATCCTTCCTTGTCATTGAGGACATTCAAAGGCATGATTCCCTTCTTCATTGCAATGGAAACAGGTAACATGGAAGCCTCCTCTTCCTTGTCCACATCCTCTACCTCTTCCTCCAAAGTTTTGATCACAAGAGTGGTTGAGATCCTCATTCCTTTGGTTCCTGTTAGTACGCACATTTTCAATTTTATTTTGGGTCTCATTATGGCCTCTCTATGACCTACCACTACTCCTTCCTCCTTGATCGTTCCCTCTTTGTCTCCCTTCAAACCTTTTATTTAGCTTCTCTTCAATTTGTAGGGAAAACTGGTATGCCTCCTCAATGCTGGTGATTCTTACCAATTTAATTCCTCCTGGATGCTAGGTTGCAACCCACTAATATAACAAGTAGCCTTCTCCTTATTTTCTTCTACATGCCCTACTCTAATCAGTAGTCAGTAAAACTCCTCTGTATATTCCTGGACTAATTTTCCTACCTTCTTTAACCCATGCATTTTCTTAAACAAATCAAGCTCATAGTCAACATGAACGAACTGCTTCTTTAGTTTGTCCATCATGTGATCCCACCTTATGGTCTTCTCCTTTCCTCTTCTATTTCTTTCCAATTGAACCTCTTGCCACTAGATTTTGGCATGGCCTTTCAGTTTGGCCTTTGCCAACTTAACCCTATCTAGGTCCCTGATATCGTCATACTCAAAGTACTCCTCCAATTCATTGATCCAGTCGATCAACTCATCCAGTTTCAAATTTCTTGAAAATAAACCCACATCAATTGTAGGTCTCTTTACAAACTTATTAATGGCCCTAAAAAGCCTCTACTTTTCCTTATTTAGAACTTCCCCTTCAATTTCCCCTTCTTGTCTAGTGTATTCTTCTTCATTGTCATCCTTACTTTCATCACGTGCGGCAACATTTATTCCTCTAGGGAGCTCCTCCTGCAACACTTGAACTTGCCTTTGGAGGGCTCTAACCTCCTTAGGATTAATAGCTCTAACCCTTCCACCACACTCTCTTCATGGAGGCATCTTCTTAACTCAAACTGACAACCACATAGTCCTAGTGCAAATTGCCTCACAGTTGGTCCTCTGTTTACACACTTAGGAAAACTTCACTCTGATAGCACTTGATGGGGTATAACACAATAACATAATGGACAAAACAGGAAAGGGAAGACTTTATTAACTATGAAAATATGCTAATACACTCAGTATAGAGACAAAAGACTTCAAAACATGCCCTTTGGGCTTACAATAGTATAAAACTAGAGATAATTTCTCCTTCTAGTACCTCCTCTCAAACTCCACTCAGAACAACTTTTTACAATGCCCAAAATGTTGTTAAATAGACTCCAAAGGGTTAAGGATTAGGAATAAATTCTAGAAAGTTCCAGTTGGCATCCACCACCCAAATAAAAAGCTCTAGAAGTTGCACTAGAAGTCAGAACAAAATTAGAAGAATCCAGAATCGGTAGCCGAACTTCTAGTAGGCATAACTTTTGAACCGTAGCTCTGACTGAGGAACCATTTACATTTCTAGAAAGCTCTCAGAGTGCTCTATAGACCTATGGACAAACTTATCTCATCCCCCAATTTTCAGCCCTTTAGGAGGTCATTTAATGCCACTGAATTGACTTTGAAGCATTCTTAGGAGGTCTCTAGAAATCAAAAAACTGCAATAACTTTCAAATCGTGGGGCCTTTTGACTTGATTCTTTTTCTAAAATGTTCTAAATTACAATTATAATCATCCCATTAATTTATACCTTCTAGCTCAGCATAATTATGGCCCATTTACATAGTGCTATTTTCTAGCATTTACACATATCCCAAGGTGCTTAAAAACTCTAATCCATAACGCTAATAGTGGAACTGTGAGAGTTGGAACCTTTGTTTCACCCAAATGGGTATCAAAAAATGAAAACACATAAAACAAAAACTATGTCTAGTTATATTTTTTTGGGTGACATAGGATTGCCCTTATACCTCTAGATGCTCCCACACTAGACACCTAGGGTAGATTGAATAGTGACCCTATCACTTGATGGATGGTAGAGGAAATCCCAAATGGGAAACCTTAGCTATTGATATCTAGGTTGAGTCCTCCATTAGCCATCCTTTTTAGTTAACCAGATACTCTTCATACTTCCTATTTCTGGTACTCCTGCCGACATGACTATCCAGAATCTCTTCTATCTCCTTCTTAAAAGTAGGAATTGGACATGGCTCTAGCATCAAACCATCATCATGATACTTTATTAAGTCTAAAATGTTCAAGATAGCAGAAATGTGAATTCCATCTGGCAACTCCACCTCATATGCATTTCCTGAGTCATGTTTCTTCATAATTTTGTAGTGGCCAAATTTCTTCATCTTCAGCTTGTTGTAAGTACCTACTGAAAATCTTTCTTTTCTTAAGTGTACCATGACTAGATCCCCTACTTAGAACTCCTTATGTCTTCTCTTTTGATCAATCCTAGCTTTATAGCGTTGGTTCATCTTGGTAAAGTGTGCCTAGACCTCCTCATGTAGACACTAGATATGTTTAGCAAATTCTTTTGCTTTAACACTTGTCCTCTCCCCTTGCTCCATCTTCCTCAATTTTGGTGTAGTCCTTGGGCTATTTCCATATCCAATTTGGAATGTTCATCTACTAGTACTCCTATTTATAGAGTTATTGTAAGAAAATTCTACTTGTGGTAGAATCAAATCCCATCCCTTAGACTTATCCCCAACTAAACATCTCAACAAATTGCCTAGACTTCTATTTACCACTTCAATCTATCCATTAATCTCCAGGTGATGTGTAGAACTAAACTTCAAGTCCTTTCTTAACTTCTTCCACAATGTTCTCTAGAAATACCCCACAAATTTAGTATCTTAGTTAGAAACTATTTTCCTTGGGAGACCATGTAGTCTTATCACCTCTTTGAAAAACAAGTCTGCAATATGGACAACATCATGAGTTTCCTAGCATGGGATGAAATGTGCCATTTTGGAGAACCTATCTACCACCACAAATACTAAGTCATTACCCATTTGTGTCATCGACAATCCAAGAAAAAATTCCATACTTATGTCATCCCATGACTTTGATGGAATAGGAAATGGCTGATATAGTCCATTATTGTGACTAAATCCCTTCGCCGCTTGAAAAACCTCACAACTCTGTTCAAACTTCTTTACATCCCATAACATTTGAGGCCAAAAATAATATTCTCTAAGAATTGCAATGGTCTTATCTTGACCAAAATGTCCTGACAACCCTCCACTATGTTTCTCCTTAATCATATTTTTCCTCATGGAACTCCTTGGAATGCACAATTGACTACCCTTGAACAACATACCATCTTGAATCAAATAGTCTATCCGCTTGGTTTTGTCTACAGCAATAGGCTCTTTACAAGCTTTTCATACTTCAGCAAAATTAGGATCCTCAAGGTACAGATTCTTGAGTTCATCAAACCCAACTACTTCAACCTACATTATTATAAGCAACAACTACCTCCTACTCAATGCATCTACAACCCTATTAGACTTTACACTTCTATGCTTCAACACAAATGTATAGCTCTGCAAGAACTCTACCCACTTCATATGCCTCTAGTTCAATTTACCTTGGCTATTTAGGTACTATAATGCGTAGTGATTAGTATACAAAACAAATTCCTTTGGTAATAAATAATGCCTTCATTTCTTAAGGGCCTGAACTATTGCATAGAACTCTTGATCATAAACAGAATACTTCTTTTTAGTATCATTCAATTTTTCACTGAAATATGCAATAGGCTTACCTTCTTGGCTGAATACAACCCAAATAGCACTACCACTAGCATCACAATCCACCTGGAACACCTTACTAAAATTAGAAAGTGCCAACATAGGTTGTTTTGTCACATTTTTCTTCAACATTTCAAAAAAATTTGTAGCTATCATAGTCCATTTGAACTCTTTTTTATCCCCTCTTATTGTGCCACACAGGGGTGCACATATGTCGCTGAAGTTCTTAATGAACTTCCTATAAAAACTAACTAGACCATGGAATGATCTTACCTTAGTAGCAGACCTTGGAGTAGGCCATTCCAAGATGGCTTTTTCCTTCTTTGGATCTATTTTGAGACCTTGAAGTGATACAACAAATCCCAAGTAGACTAACTCATTTTTAGCAAAGCTACACTTCTTCAAATTATTAATAGTTTCTCTTCCCTCAACCTTTCAAGGACACTACGAATATGCAATAAATGTTCTTCCAAAGTCTTACTAGAATTAAAATATCATCCAAATAAACAATAACAAATTTTCCCAAGAACTTCTTAAGTACCTCATTCATCAACCACATGAAGGTATTTGGGGCATTTGTCAATCCAAAGGGCATGACTAGCCACTCATAAAGACCCTCATTGGTTTTGAAGGTAGTTTTCCACTCATCTCCTTCTCGTATCCATATCTGGTGATAGCCACTCTTGAGATCTATCTTTGTGAAGTACTAAGCTCCACTCAAAAAATCCATAAGATCATCCATTCTTGGCAAAGGAAACTGATACTTGATGGTTATCTTGTTTATAGCTCGAGAGTTAGTACACATTCTCCACTCTCCATCCTTCTTTGGTGCTAGTACTGTAGGCACTACACATGGACTCAGGCTCTCTTGAATCAAACCCTTCCTCAATAGCTCCTGAACCATTCTGTTTAGCTCCTCAATTTTAGTAGGAGCAATCCTATGAGCAGCTTGGTTAGGCAAACTAGCTCTATGGATTAAATCTATCTAATGCTTGATTTTTCTTACTAGTGGCAATCCTTTTGGAACATTATCAGAGATGATATCTCCAAACTCACTTAATAAATCTATATCTTCAAGTGGTATTTCACTACTAACTTCCTTATCTTTTCTAGGAATCAAAGCATAACACATATGTAATGTTTCATGTCATCTAAAAATGTTCTTCCATCAACAAGATAGATCCTAGCACTGCTACATACCTTTTCTCCTTCTTTTATCATGGGCTTGAGTTTGTGGAAAATTCCATCCTTTGTTAGAGAGTATGTGTTTGCATGACTATCATGTACTGCATGCTTATCAAAATACCATGATCTTCCCAACAATAGGTGGCAGACATCCATTGGAATAACATCACAGAGAACTTCATCATGGTAACTCTCAATTTTGAACTTCACTAAACATTGTTCACTTACCAGGACCTTATGATCATCCTTCACCCAAGTGATCCAATATGGCTAGGGGTGTTTCTCCCTCTTGAGCTTTAGGTTAGAGACCATCTCCTTTGACACCAAGTTGTCAGTGCTACCACCATCAATGATCACATCACAACATTTATCCTCACACTTGCACCTAGTACAAAATAGATTCTTCCTTTGTCATGGTTCAATCTCACCACTTAGTAGGACCCTTTCATTTACTAAAGTCTCTCCTCTTTCTGCATCCACTAAATGTGATGATTGTGCATCCTCATCCACATGAGCAACCCTAGCTTGACCCTCAACTATCTTATCTTTCCTTCCTTGTCATTGAGGGCATTCAAAGGCACAATGGCCTTCTTAATTATAATGGAAATAGGTACAATGGAAGCGTCCTCTTCCTTGTCCACATCCTTTACCTCTTCCTCCAAAGTTTTGATCATGGGAGTAGTTGAGATCCTCGTTTCTCTAGTTCCTGCTAGTACCCACATCTTCATTTTTCTTTTGGGTCTCATTTCAGCCTCCTGATGACCTACCACTACCCCTTCCTCATTGACCACACCCTCTTTGTCTCCCTTCAAGCCTTTTATTTACCTTCTCCTCAACTTGTAGGGAAAAATGGTGTGCCTCCTCAACATTGGTCATTCTTACCAGACTTAATTCCTCCTAGATGCTAGGTCGCAACCCACTGATATAATGAGAAGCCTTCTCCATATTTTCTTCTACATGCCTAGACTAATTTTTGTTCTTGCTTTAACCCATGCATCTTCTTAAAAAAATCAAGCTCCTAGTCAACAGGAATGAACTGCTTCTTTAGTTTGTCCACCATGCGATCCCACCTTCTGATCTTCTCCATTCCTCTTCTATTTCTTTCCAATTGAACCTCTTGCCACCAAATTTTGGCATGGCCTTTCAGTTTGGCCTTTGCAAACTTAACCCTATCTAGATCCCTGATATCCTCATACTCAAAGTACTCCTCCAGTTCATTGATCCAGTCGATCAACTCATCTAGTTTTAGATTTCTTGAAAATACACCCACATCAATTGTAGGTCTTTTTCCAAACTTAGTAATGGCCCTAAAAGGCCTCTCCTCTACCTAATTTAGAACTTCCCCTGCAACTTCCCCTTCCTATCCAATTTCTTCTTCTTCATTGTCGTCCTCACTTTCGTCACCTGCGGCAAAATTTGTTCCTCTACGGAGCTCCTCCTACAATGCTTGAACCTACCTTTTGAGGGCTCTATCCTCCTAAGGATTAATAGCTCTTTCCCTTCCACTACACTCTCTTTGTGGAGGCATCTTCTTAACTCAAACCCACAACCACACAGTCCTCATGCAAACTGCCTCACAGTCGACGCTCTGTCTACACACTCAGGAAACCTCACTCTGATACCACTTGATGGGGTATAGCACAATATCAAAATGGAATCAACTAGAAAGGGAAAACTTTATTAACTATGAAAATATGCTACTAAAATCAATGCAAAGAAAACATACTTCAAAACATGCCCTTTGGGTTAACAATAGTATAAAATTGGAGATAATTTTGCCTTCTAGTACCTCCTCTCAAACTCCACTCCGAACTACTTTTTACAATGGTTGAAATGTTCCTAAATAGACCACAAAGGGTTAAGGATTAGGAATACATTCTAAAAAGTGTCATTTGGCATCCACTGCCATATAGAAGGCTCCAAAAGTTGCATTAGAAGTTGGTGCAAAATTAGAAGAATCCAAAAATGGTAGCCAAACTTTTGGGAGGCATAACTTTTGAACCGTAGCTCTGATTGACAAACCGTTTACATTTTCAAAAAGCTCTCAAAGTGCTCTATAGTCCTATAGACCAGCTTCACTCATGTCCAATTTTTCAGCCCTTTATAAGGTCATTTAATGCTGCTGACTTGACTCTGAAGCATTCTTAGCAGGTCTCCAGAAATCGAAGAACTGCAATAACTTTCAAACCATGGGGCCTTTTGACCTAATTTATTTTTTGGAATTTTTTTAATTACAATTATAATCATCCCAACAATTTAAACCTTCTAACTCATCATAATTATGACCCATTTACATAGTCCTAATTTTTGGCATTTACACGTATCCCAAGGTGCTTAAAAACTCTAACATAGAACACTAATAGTGGAACATTGAGAGTTGGAACCTTTATTTGACCCAAATTGGTATCCAAAATTGAAAACACATGAAATAGAAAATATGTCTAGGTATTTTTTTTGGGTGACACAAGATTTCCCTTATACCTTTGGATGCTCCTGCATCAACCTATCAAGTACAATAGCACTAGATATATTTTCAAGTACCTTAGAATGAAATTTTCTCTTAGCCCATTCCATTAATTTGAAATTTTAATATAGGTCTTCATCTCTTACCTTATCAACAATGTTTATGAGCTACTCAATGATAGGTTTGTCTTCATTTAGCTTACAAACGCTAGAAGAATAAATAAATATGTCTTTTATATCATGAAGCACTTGCTTTTTCTTATGCTCTCTTTGTAGAAACTCTTGTTGTTTCTTTCTTTGTACAGATTCTTGTAGAATGCTCAACTTCTTTATGGTGATGGTGGTAAGATCAAACTTTAGTAGTTCGATCACCTCGTCTAATCTCACATCTCCATAAGATGTATCATCCTATCTTGTTGATGTTTATGCACTAGGCCTTGATACTTGCAAGGGTGTAGCATCTGCACTCAGCCTCTGAAGAGCTTAACTACTAGGAAAAGTAACAAAAACTAGTAGGATAACCATTTTTTTTTTATGGTTATTTGTTCCTTTGGTGCAATAGTCACCTTCAAGTCTATAGTCTTCTCTTCTTTATTCACCACTTCCTATTGTGTTTCACCTTGAATTGGTGAAGTAGATGCCAGAATAGGTTCCTACCCTATGTGAACCTTAGTTCCATCTTTCTCAATAGTTAATATAGCTTTCTTTCTTGGAATGTTAGGTAGCAATATGTTGACATCTTTGTTCAACGCCTCTTCTATTTGAAATACTACTATAGGCATGGCAACTTGTGTGTCATTTGTAACACTTTTATGTTCAGTTCTTGCACTGCAATCTTCTTTATCTTTCACCTCTATAGATTGAGGAGGCATATTAAATGTGTGTTTTGGTTTCTTCCCTACAAATTCTAGTTCTTCCTTCTTAATCTCATCTACTCTCACCAACACAAGATTGCTGCATAGTTTAGCTATTGTGGTAGAGTCCTCTAGAATCTTTTGCAAGTGTTCTTCAGTCAAAGGATTGATATTCTAAGCTGAATTATTAGGAACATCCATTATTTCCACTATGTCCTAATGACTCACTTGGTCTACATGTAGAGGACTAGCTCTCGATACTTATACATCTAGTACATTCTAATAATCTTGGTGTTCATCATCAGTTTTGGTATCTTCTTCTATTGTTTCCTTAATGCCTCCCACATTATGATCATTGAATGATACCTCTTTTGTAGTCTCTACTACCTCTTGTTCACCTTTCTCCATGATAGCCTTAGTGGATAACCCATAGATAGTTTTGGAAATGGATGTACGCTTAGTTACCACATCTTCTATCTTCTTCTTCAAAATATGGATTCCCTATATTTTGGAGCAAATTTTCTTTTGTGAAATTCCATGGCCTCATTAATTATTTTCCTATCCAATTCCGACATTACTTGGGCTAGAGTAGTCTCCCTAATTTTTGTTTTAGTTTGTAAACTCAATTTCCATTTTTTCTCAACTCAGTCATCAAAACTTTTGGGTAGTGAGTTGGTAATCTCAAGAGTAGTTAATTTGAATGTGTCCATCATCTCATATATGGCTTCCTCAACTTTATTCTGATAAAATTTTCTTCACTTATTAAAATCAATGTGTGCAAAACCAAAGAAATCTATATTTGATTTTTTCAATATCACACAAATTGTCTAAATCAGAGGAGGGATTGTTATTGACATTTCAGTCATGCTTGTTATTAGTGACATACACTTATTTAGATTATAAGTTCATACCGATCATGTTGTATAGTTAATAGTGTTAACCAAGAATTTTAGTTGTTACTAAGCTCTATAGTTACTATCGAGTCCTTTAAATAGATTTTAGTTTGTACTAATTAGTTACTAAAAAGTTGAAAATCAACAGTGTAAACTGAGCATCTCAGTGTATGCCAAGTTTACTAGTACAAACTGAGTTGTGTAGTGGTCACTAAGTTTGCATTTAATGTGATGCAAGTCTAGTGTTAACCAAGTGACTCAATTTATACCAAGATTATAGAGAATTTAGTGTTGATCGATCTATGTAGCAAGAATCAAGTGATTCAGTTCATATGCCATGTTTCATAATATTGATCAAGTCACCAGTGCAAAATGAGTTCAAGACTACTTGGAAATAATTAGTATGTACCAAGATTCTATGTCTACTAAGTGCATGATGATGTTGAGCATTGGCAGTGAATGCCAAGTATCAAAACCTCATGAAGTCAGTCTTTAGAACCCAAGCTCCTACACTTTGGCTAACTTTGTAATATTTGTGTAAACTTGTATTGTGGTTGACTGTATAATTATGTAATTGGATTGATATATATGTAATGTATTATATCACATTGAAATCATCAAAGAGAAGTAATATAATCATCAGAGAAGAGCAAGATAGAAAATTAAAAAGGCTACATTAGTATAAGGACTACCAAATATTCATCTATCACAAAAGGTGATTTGTATACTCAGAGAAATATTAGTTAGCAAACATAATTGCAAATCAGAGATCAGCTACTATTTCATCCTAATAGGTGGATCAATCAAATCTTTTAACAAGGTAGACCTAACAGTCTTATATAAATCTCTTCATCAAGTGCATACTTTGTTGTATGTTTGTAAATCCTTTTGCAAGGTGGACCTAGCAATCCTTATTGCTCCTAATAGGGCAGATCATCAGACGTGATCAATGTAACCCTTAATGGGCCAACTTTATACTATAGTACTAAAGCTTGTGGGTATCATCCCCACCCTAATTTTACTTTCTATTTGGAAGGTTTCTAGGTCACCAAATCTTGTGTGTTAAAGTGTTGTGTATGCTTTCATATTTTCTATTTCTATGAATGCATGCAGTTAGATTAGAATTCACATAAAGGATTAATTGTTAATTAAGGATAAGGTTTTATTGATTACTAATTCACCCCTCCCCTCTTAGTAACTTACCTTGTCACAATATTTCCAAAAATTGGTATTAGAGCTTCGTGGTTCTCAGAGAAAAGTTTAACAACTTGAGAAATGATCAAAGGAAATTAAGGTATTCAAACTTGACAAGGCTATTGACAATGAGAAGCTAGATTTGGAATTGGCCATTAGACAACTCAAGAAAGAAAAATAACAACTCTCTCAATCCTAAAAACAAGAAAATATTTTGCAATATAGATGAATGATTCACTCTATATTGAAGAAAGAATTGAAGACATTCATTCAAGCAATTCAGATGAAGTTGATTAAGCAATCAAATAACTATTGGAAAAGAATAGTACTCTTTAGAAAGCAATAAGAACACTAAGAAGAGAGAAAGAAATTTAGTTAGTAAGATTATGTGAATTCATAGAAGAGAATAATAGGATAAGAGAAGAGATAGAAAAAAAAACAATGAAATTCAAAAGGTCTATCCCTTCAATAAGAAAGCTTCATTGATCAACTCACTAATGAAAATGAAGAAATCGTGAACCTAAGATTAGAAAATGAAAGATTACAGAATCATCTAAACATTGAAAGACAAACCAATGAAAGAATGATGAAATTCTAAGTAGACATGAATTAGTTAAATGAGAAAAGTCACTTTAGACAAAAAGGAAAGCAAGAATTTGATACACATAAGAAGCTGAATCATCCAAGCAAGGAGCTCAAAAGAATAAACCTACTTGCAATATTTTTTGTAAGATAGGTCATACTTCAAACAAATGTTAGAGCAATGGGAAAGCAAAATTCAATGGAAAATACTACAATTGTAATCAGCATGGTCATAGAGCTAATGAATGCAAAAACAAACCAAGATTTGAAGGAAAATGTCACTAATATAAGAACCATGGGTCACAGAAGTCATTAGAATGAAAAACCAAAATATTGAATCTAGCAGAAGAAATTTTCAAAGCTATATTTGGTTGGGACTATAACACTTGGTGCAAATGTCATTACTCTAGAGAATTTGGACACATTGGAATAAATTGTGAGAAACATCACTTGAGGAGAATAGATACTACAAAAAGATGTTTCATTTGTATAGAACTTGGTAATCTTGCCAAGAACTATATGAATGCTAGAAGAATTGAAGAATGAAAAGAAACAAAAACCTAATAACATTAGAAAACAAATGAGACAACAATGGTTTCCAAAGTATACTAAGAATGCAAGTCCAAGCAATGATGATCGAGTCACTTAAGAACTGGGTGACTCCACTATTTCCACTTGCTTTCTTAAAGGAGGACTAGAACTAGGCTATAAAAGAAGACATCTAAATCAGTTCTAGTTGATAGGACACAAGATCTATATCAAAATTCAAGATGCAAAGGGATCATCGAGTAAGCAGTACTAGTTACTATTGAGTTACCTTCCTTACCGAGTGAGGTCAGGAGTAACTAAGTCTTATGTGGTGGAGTCATGAAAGACTCCACTAAGTAATCAATGCAAGCAAAGTGGATGATAGTCTAACAATTTGATCTAACATTTGTACAAAGCATTTGTGGAAAATATTGATAAAAGGAATGAAATGGAAGTCATTTTCTCATAGTGTATTTTTGAGAACTATTTGTGCAGAGTGATCTTGAAGCTCATGCAAGCGATTTGAGAAATTTGTTACCAAAGTTTTCATATTCTCTCAAACCCTACTGAGTCAAGATGGCAACTACTAGTAGCAAAGTGAAACATGTTTCAGATATTTTAGTTCATGGTGTAGAATGGAAGGCACCAAATTTCAAGCTCACTCCTATAGTTGTAGAAACCCTAGATCCAAGTAGAGCATAGCCACAAATCCCTTCCAAGGTACTGTTGATTAATGATATCCACTCTCACTTCAAATGTGCTATACAAGATATAGGAACACTAGAGATGGATGAATGTTTAAAGGAATTATGCATTGATGGTGTCTTTAAACCTGAGCATCAACATCTTGAGGCTAAAGTTTTAACTTATATTCCTCATATGCCACAAAATTTCCAAGTGAAATGGATAAGATATATCCTCAGACATCTACATTACAGTTAGTTGTGGTTGGAGCAACCAATTTTGATCACAAAGAAGATGATCTAGAGGATCATTGGTCTCACAATATTGGCAAAAGCTAAAATGACTAAAACCCTAGGTCAGGTCGAACTAGAAAAGAAAACCCTAGCCGAGTGGGATGAAAGGGGTATGAAAATAAGCAATGTGACTGACATGGAACTGAAGTTTGGCATTCACTGTTAGAATTTACAAGTGGGAAGATTTAGTTCAGGGGGGGGATGAATTAGAAGTAACTAACTTTAACATTTTTAAATCCTTTTAAGTCAAACCATTCACATGCATCTAATTCATCTAATAAACATTAAAGTAAAGACATGCATGAAAATAGATAACACACAAATTTGGTAACCTAGAAACCCTCCAAAATAAGAAGGTAAAACTAGGGTGGGGATGACACCCACAAAATATCACTGCAACAATATGTAACTATTTAAGATTACAAAGTTTAACCACTTCCAATGGTCTGCTCTATGAAAGGCCTATCTTGTTAAAGACTTTAAACCCTTTTAAAAGTTACTTGGTTAAAGGATTTAACTACCCTACTAAAAGTAGGCTTGGTTAAAGGACTTTTGTACATTCAGTTGGAATGCCACCATGTTAAAAGATTTACAAATGGCTGCTAGGCCAACCTAAGTCCATAGGATTTCCATATCTAATACAATTTCTAGAGAGTATTAGAAAGTCTTGACCTAATGACTTGCAATCCTTAATTGTTGATTACAGATCCTTGTTTTTCTCTATCTTCTTTGATTCTTGCTTGATCTGATATGTCACTCTTTGAAGTTCTGATACTCTATTCTTCATCAACTAGATTTTTCTATGCTACTCTATTCTTCACTAAGTCTTTACACCTTTCTACACTTTTCTATAATTCATCCACACACTTCTCTCTCACACATCCTCTCTCTTAGATAATGGGTTTTCATTCTCCTTTTAAGTATTTCAAAGATTTAGGGTTAGCTATGAATCTATGATCAATATTAAATCTTCATTTCCCACTCATTTCTTGCACTTTTCCTATTGGTTGCATCCCTTCTCTATTTTTCTTATTGGCTACATGCTAATTACATAGGTAATGGAAAATATTATTTCTTATCTTCAAGATCTTTTGAGATTCATCCCATGTCGACTTCAAAAGTGGTTTACATTTGATTTTGTGAAGGCACAAACTCATATTTTGATTCTATGTTACTCATCACTTAATAGTTGCTTATGCTTGACACATATGGAAAAACTAGCTTACTCAGCTCCTATAGTAATTTTTTTTCCACTCAGCATCTATTCTTTGCTCGCCATCTATAGTGACTTGGCATCTATACTTTACTTGGCACTTGAACTTCACTTGGCACCTAAAGTTCACTTGACACCTATCGAATTCTCTAGCTTAGCACACACTGTAGCTCAGCTTCAATATTATACTTGGCATCATCTTGAGAAATGAAGTGTTTTGACACTCAATTGTCAAAACCAATTTGAGACCAAAAATCTCCCCCTTTGACATGAGTAGCAAAAAAACTTAACTAAACATTGTAAATCTGATCTCTATGAGTATACTACATATTCTACTTGGCATATACACAACACTTAAAAAACTTGTTCAAAATTTTGCATACCTCAAAATCTTGTAACTCCTCATGAGCTGATGTACCATTTCCATTCCTATAACCAAAATTCTTTTGCTAAATGCATCTCATGCTGATATACTTGATACTAATTGCCTTGTTTGCCTTTGTTTCTATATGTGTGTACCCTATTTTTGCTTCTTGTACTCTATATCCCTTCCCCTTTCATATCCTTTTTGGCTTTATTCCCTTATTATTTCATCAAAATGAAAATTTGAATATCTTCCCCTTTGGAAATTATTTATTGCTTCTATCAAAGAATGTATTATGTAGCCATTCTTATTCGCATCTCCTCCAAAACATTATATCTCCACATTCTTATTAGATGCAAAAATAGATTATAAATTATCTCCCCCTTTTTGAAACTTTTACCAAGGGTCCTAAGAATGAATAGAATACATCACCAAAAATGTTTTATTTACCTCCATAATCATGATGAGAGAAGAATATCAATTATCTAAAGCAATCTCCAATGACATGTGTTGGATGGCTGTCTCTGCTGCAAGATGTACAAGGCCTTCTAAAGTAGAAAGGTTAGGATCTTTCTTTAGAACATTTTCTATATAGGCCTATTCCTTATGGAGTACTTCTAGATGTGGTGTAATGGAAGATTGAATTTACATCAATTTGGCCTTGATATTGGCCCTTTTCTATTGTCAATATAGCTAATTATTTTTGTGCATGAAGCATAGTTGCAAAATGCTTCTCACTCTGAGTTGGATCTTTCAGTAGTTGTGCGCTAGAAATCTTGAGATTTTTTCCCAAACTCAATATCCTTTGGCTAGTTTCCTAAGTGAAATATGATGAATCAAACAACTTTGAGTACAATGAGAATACTTTCCCAAGTACTATTTTTTTCCTTTTCGATTTTTTTAGCCAATTCAACTTGTGAAATTGTTATTTTACTTGATATCTTCTCATTCACTTTCATCTAAAACTCCTTTTCTGACCATTCCAATAATTTACCATTAGTTTCAAGGTCTTCATTCTATACCTAGTCCACAATGTTGGCCAATTTCTCCATGATGGGATGGGTTTCATTAGGTACTTGTAAGCTAAAAGCATCAACAAATATATCTTTAATTTCCACCAATGCTTGCTTCTAGCTATACTCATTTTTGAGTATTTCTTGTCTCTTCCTTCTCTCTAGTGCCTCTTGCACCTCATTTATTTGTGCTAAATTCATAGTCCTTGAGTCATAGCTGGGTATGACTATTTCTTCATCAAGTGTAGGATCTCCATACTGAAGTACCCTTGCAATCTTGGTGGACCTCCAGCTTGGTGCTGAAATCTGCAATGGTACTACATTAGTGCTTGGATTCTTTGTAGGAGTCCTTGAGGTAGGCAAGTTTGCTAATGTTTGCATTGCCTCCTACTCGTTTTCTTTAGGGGTTCTCTCCTCTTCTTTCTCCTCTTCTCTACTACCTTGATCAATAATGATAATTTGAGGATGTGCACCTTGGCTTTATGTAGTAGGAACATCTTGCCATTTTTGTTCCTTTTTCGACTCCTTGGCAGTTGTTGTGACTATAGCTATATTATCAACCTTAGCAATTTTATACTATTCTTCTTGCTCTTTAGGTTGATCTATTGTAGCTATTGGAGCTTGTGTAGGTGGGTTCTTGAGTGTTTTTCTTCTCCCTTGTTATCTCTATTACAGACTTTTGTAGTTCATCCACACTCACGAAAACTAGATTTGTACAAAGTTCTGTTTCCAATGTAGATTGGTGAAGGATCTTTTTGAGATCCTTTATAATTAAGGGATTAATTTTATGACCTAAGGTGTCAGGAACATCCTTTACAATTACTATTTCTATAGGTTTTGTATATGGAGGACTTGGTGGTGGTAGTTGGGTGTCTTGGACACTCTGTTCTTCCTATTGTTCCTCTATTGTTTTCTCTCCACCATGTGTCTTCTCCATTGTTTCTTCTTTTTCTTTCCCTACTTCATCATATTTCTCATTTTCTTCTTCTTCTTCATCATTTCTCCCTTCAAATGGGTCTTCCTGCCCTTCTTTTACAGTTGTCAACCCATAAATTAACTTCCACATTTGTGTGGATTTCTGCACAACATCCTCAATTTGATTTTGCAATATACTAAAGGCTCTATATCTGGGTGCAAATCTTCTCCCATTGTTTTTGTTATCCTTTGTAATTTGACCTTTAGTAAGGTCTAGCATTACATTAGCTAATGTAGACCTACTTACTACTTTCTCCATTTTGATACAGTAATGTCATTTATTCTCAACTAATCATATTAGCTCCTTAGGCATTGAGTTGTCTAGTTCAAGTCATTGGTCTTGAACTTAGCCATCATAGTGTAGATGGACTCTTCCACTATCTTTTGTTGTTCCTTTAACAACTTATTAAAATTAATGGTCTTTAGACCAGTTAAACCAGCATTGTCTCTAATATTATTGCAAATTCTTTCCAATTTAGATGTTGTAGAATGGCTTACCAATTTTAATTGATCTTCATCAGACTCTTTCTTTTCTTCATCTGATTTAGGGGGTACAACATATTTTCTCCTTTTCTTCTACTCTGCAAGCCCTCCTTGTTTTGTTGCCTTCTATTTCTCTTTCTCTTTGCCACTTGAGTTTTAGGCCTTGTATCATCCCTTGTAGTTGGCTTGGCTGGGCTTAGTTTTGTATCTTTCTTATTTCCCTTAGGTTGTGCAGCTAGTTGTTTTTGAGCTTTTCTTTTCTTTGGTTTAGCCTTGGGTGCTTCTTTCTCAACACCTTCCTCCTCATCTGCATCTTCCCCCATACATTGGGTTATAGAAGGTGGTCCTTGACCTTGCTCTTCTTCATCATCCTTGACATCTTCTACTTCTTCCTATGTTGCTTCTATAGTTCCTTCTCCAAATTTAGCTTTTAGCTTCTTCACAAGCTTATCCTTCTTTTTTAGAGTGGAGGTAGTCTTTAACTCCATATGCAATTTTGATCTCACCATGTCATACGCTCCAAAATGTGGTGCATCCTTGTTAACTTCCTCTTCTAATAATGTAGTTATTGGTACTGATGCTTCATCTATATTTATTTCATAACCAAGAGGTCTTAACCATCTCACTCTTGGTATGGCAGCTTGAATGTATGTATAGTCTATATCTACAAGAAAACATACATCATTTACATGTTTCTTTACTAATGACACTAGAATTCTTAGCCTTTGCTTCATTGACTTCTTAAATTCTTCAAAATAACTAGTCATTAAGGTCTCAAAATTATCTCCCATCTACTCTATATATTCATTAACTTGAGCTATTATTGACCTATTAGTTTTCTAGGCTACTTTACCAAATGAAGGAAACTCATTCTAAATATAAACGAATATACATATCAAAATGGTACCAAATTTGAATTGGGCTCCCTTAGTTCTTCTAATTGTTGATAGATTCTCATTAATCTATTGTGGTTGTAGTTCTACAAGATCATATGTATAATCCTTTTCCACCAATTTATAAACTACATCTACTACAATGCAGGGCACAATGTTGAGTCTCCTAGATTCATAGAATTTATGTGCTATGACTCTGACAGCAAAATCAACAAGAGGGTCTTGGATGGTATCAATTTTCATCCCTCACTTGTTCCACTTAGTACCTATGTTTTCCTTAATTTCCTCCTTAGAATCACTCCTAAGGGTCTTCAGCCAATCTAGGGTTAGATACCCTATCACTCTATGAACAATTCTTTTCATGATTTTCACTAGGCCATCTTCCAACCGTAAGCTTCCATCATGTATTTGGCTGAGTACTAGTCTAATCCATTCAGTCTTGAACACAGTGGGAAATTCTAGGGCACACATTAAACCCTTCTCAACAATCTAAAACTCTTCTTTCAACACTCCATTCTCACACAATTTTTCATAGCCCTCCCTCATTTCAATGTCACCTATGGCTTCAATTTTGTAATTATAGCATCTTCTTACATCCTAAACCATTACAACCTTAGGGGGTATGATGGATAAGGCTCCAACTGGGTCATTCTTATATAAAACTTTAGGTATTGAGCATAAATAAGGTTGTTTGACCTCATTGGACACTAGTTGGACCTCAAATGGTTCCTTCTCCCGAGTCTTCCTAGAGCTAGAAGCCATTTTTGCAATTCTAGGGTTTTAACATGAAGAAAATATTAAACTACATAACTCAACATAATTGTAAATACCTCAAGATCAATGAAATCATGCTTAAATGTTGCTAAAATCTACTTATACACTAGATTCTCTACTTTGGATTCGCTCTGCACTCTTTCTTGTCTTTTCTCTTTGTTCATGTTGGGAAAAAATATTTGAAATCATGATAATATACCGTATTTTTATTGCATTTAATTCTTAGTGCATTTATAGTTGTCCACTCAGCTTCTGAAGGATTCTACATTACTTAGCTTCCATTGTCTTTTCAATTTTTGGCTTCCACGAGATAATTCTTTACTTAGCTTTAACTGTAATTCTTCTTCACTCGGCTTCTTCTACAAACTCAGCTCCTACTAATCATTCAACTTCTACTATTTTGACAATCCAGTTAGCATGTGCTACATTTTTACTCGTCACCTAAGGGGAACTTGGCAACACTTGCAAAACCTTTGAAATGTTAACTTTGCATCTTTGTTCATGATGATCTCTTCTTTTTAGTACTTGCCTATTTAGGAACTGATGTATGATAAAACTTTGTAAATCAATCCTGCATGCCTTCTCATTGCTTAGTTTGATGAGGTGTGACCACTTGACCTATTAGGTGAAGTGACCCCTTCTTTTGATGTGCTACACCCATCTTTCTTCTTCAATGTATTATTCATTTCTCCTTTGATGTGTTCAACATCTACCTTCTCTGTTCGTTTGTCATTCTTTGTGTTGGATGCCTTTGACCTTGTTGGAGAATTCTTGATGATATGACCAGTCTTCAAGCAACTAAAGCATGTAGTTTGGCTCAACCATCTATTGTGGTTCAGTATAAATTGTGTCCTTATATAATTTTTAGGAATGTGTCCATATTCCTAATAGTAATAATAGCTATACCTACTATTGTAGTCCCAAATATAACAATGTCCATGGTGCCCTTGCCTTGCTACCTAATTTCATGTCCACGTAACCTTTGATATGCACTCAAAATATTTATGTCCATACTTCTTGTAATTGTAGTAGTGGCCTTCAAATTTTGTTGTTCTAATAGTTCTAGTCCTGTAGTTGTGTGCTTGATGTCCTTGTTTTTTGCACTTATGAGAATGACTTGTATTCATAGGTTTATCATACTAATGGGCATTCTTTCTGCTAGACACATTAGAGGTATGTCCCTTTTTACCATAGAAATGATAAGTAGGTTTAGTGCTCTTACCTTTCTTACTCCTTTCTTTTGTAGTCTTGGATGACTCTCCTTGTTTAGTGCTGATGTAACTTAGTCTTGAAGTATCATTACTAGCCCTTGGTGATTTCAATAGCTTCTTAAAGTACTTGATAGCCTCATTAGGTTTATTGAAGCTCTCTTCAATCTCCTTCTCTATTTTTAGGTCATTTTGTAGTTGTTCATTTTGCATCTTTAGTGTGGAAATCTCAATGTCCTTGACATTCAACTCATGATGCACATTCATCATCTAACTTAGGGTGTCTATCTGCATGTTTGAAATTTTTGCTAGCTCAATTGACTTTTCTTCTAGTTTTTTTGGCAAGGTTTCTCTTGTCTTCTTCTAGCTTTAATGACTCTATTCTTCAATTCAATCACTTTACAAAGCATCATGGCTTGTGATTCTTATTCTAGCTTGAGTGTTCTGATTTCTTCTACTTGAGCTCTATTCTCCTCCATTAGGTCTACTATTGTTGCATCACATTCTTTGGAATCTCCATTTGAAAATATATTTGAGGTGTCAATCTCCTTGTATTATGTGTCATTCTCAGCTATGGCAATCTATGTTCTTCTCTTTAAAGATTTTCTTAGTTCTCCTCTAGCTTCTTCCAAGGCATGTAAAGCATGTTGTATGTCAATTGCCTGATTCTCTATGATCCTCTGAAGTTTTTAGACTTCTATTCCCAGATCTTTTCTCCAAGCTATAAGGCTCCTTCTTATGAAAACTCATCTCTAATACCAATTGTTGGAATTTACAAGTGGGAAGATTTATTTCTAAGAGGGGGGTGGGGGTAAATTAGAAGTAAGTAACTTTAACCTTTTCAAATCCTTTTAACTCAAACCATTCACATGCATCTAATTCATCTAATAAACATGAAAGTAAAGACATGCATGAAAATAGAGAACACACAAATTTGGTAACTCAAAAACCCTCCAAAATGAGAAGGTAAAACTACGGTGGGGATGACACCTATAAAATATCACTACAGTAAATGTAACCATTTAAGGTTACAAAGTTTGACCACTCTCAACAGTCTGCCCTGTGAAAGGTATGTCTTGTTAAAGACTTTACACTCTTTTAAAAGTGACCCAGTTAAAGGATTTAACTACCCTACTAAAAGTAGTCCTAGTTAAAGGACTTTTGTACATTCACTTGGAATGCCACCCTATTAAAGGATTTACAAATGGTTACTAGGCCAACCTAAGTCCATAGGATTTTCATATCTAATACAATTTCTAGAGATTATTAGAAAGTCTTGACCTGATGACTTATAATCCTCAATTGCTAATTATAGATCCTTGTTGTACTCTATCTTCTTTGGTCCTTGCTTGATCTGATATGTCACTCTTCAAAGTTCTAATACTCTATTCTTCATCAATTGGATTCTACTATGTTTCTCTATTCTTCACTAAGTCTTACACCCTTTTTCACTTTGCTATAATTCATCCCTAAACTTCTCTCTCATGCATCATCTCTCTTACATAATGGGGTTTTATCCTAATTTTAAGGATTTTGAAGACTTAGAGTTAGGTATGAATCTACGATCAATATTAAATCATAATTTTTTATGGTTGCATTTCTTCTCTATTTTTCTTATTGGTTGCATGTTGATTACATAGGTAATGCAAAATATTTATTCTTATCTTCAAGATCCTTCAAGATTCATCCCATGTCAGCTTCAAAAATGGTTTACATTTGAGTTTGTAAAGGCACAAACTCATATGTTGATTCTATGTTACTCAACACTTACTAATTGTTGATGCTCGATACATATAGGAAAACTAGCCCACTTTGGTCATGTACTAATTTTATTTCACTCAGCATCTATTCTTTGCTTGGTATCTATAGTGATTCAAAATCTATACGTTGCTTGGCACTTCAACTTCACTAAAGACTTGAAGTTCACTCGGCATCTATAGAATTCTCTGGCTTAGCACACACTATAGCTCAGCTTTTGTATTATACTCAATGTCATCTTGAGAAATAGTTAACTGTGTTGACACTCAATTCTAAAAACCAATCTGAGACCAACATTCAGATCATAGAACATAAGATCTCTAGTTCAAGAAGATTGAACAATGTGTCTTGTGAAGTAGTTGATTTGACTTACAAGGTAGTCAAGAATAACCTTTCTCTTCACCTTCTCAAACTACTATTGAATCAATTCAATAAGAACATGGAGAGCATCAGGACATCAAAGAAAAATCCATGTCAATTTGGCTCACTACTGGCATGTTTATTTTTCTATGTTCAAAAATTCTTTCCATTAAAAGGTACTATTGTTTGGAGGAAAGATGTGCTAGTACTCTATTAGATTAATGAATACATTGCTCAGGTGGGAGAAAATTATACTAGTATCATGGAAAATTATTTTGATGCATTCAAAAAAAAAAAAAAAACAGATTCCAAATCCATAGGAAACTAGTTGAGGACTATAAAGTTGTTGTTTTTTTTATGGTAGATAGTGACAAGGTATACATTCAGGTAGTTAGGCCTAGAATTGCATGGTTCAAACCTCTAGGATATGAGGTGAACATTGATGAAACAAAAGAGATAATTGAGGCATTGATAAATGAGCCAATGGTTCCCACGGCTGCTTAATTTGGCACATATGATGGGGCTAAGGTTTAGATAGAACTAGAGATTAAGCTCCCTCAAGTAGTTTACAAAGGCAAGAAGAGGATTGCCAAGTTGAAAACAAGTTCCACTCTCCTGTTGACTGAGGGAAAAGGAGAAGATGCAAAAGTAGAGAATGAACAATCAAAGGAAGAGAAGCCACTAGAGAAAAAGGGTATGGTAATGATTACCAAGCCTGCCAAAACATCCATTGCAGTATTCACTAGGAGATCCTCCTGAAAGAAAGTAGATAAAGAAGGGGGTGATATAATTTTCAAGAGATCTCCAACCACATTTGAAGAAAGAATAAAATAATTCGAACTAGGTTTCAGAATGAAAAACTTCAAAGCACTAAAAATATGAGACCAAAATAGTTGATGAGAAGAAGTAGATTGAAGATATACTGATATCCAAGATGGGTAAGTGGAAATACTCACCTAATCAACTTACTTAATAGATTCTAGATTCATTACTAAACAAAATCAACCCAAGATGGGAACGTGCAATGCCAACTACAAAGGAAATTCATGAGCAAACCTTAAGGTAGCTTATGCCAAATCTCAATGATAAGGAAGTGAAAGAATCTTTATAGAAAAATGCAGAAAAGTTAACATTAAGATTAAATACTTCTCTTTCTTTATTGAATGAAATAGAGCATGCTATGAAGAATGCCACAAATACATGGAAAAATGTTTATCTTCTTCACAATCTAAGTGATTTTCTAGTTAGTATAAGTGACAAGAATGATGATGATGATCAAGAGAAGGATGAAGAAAATGATCATGATGAAGTACCTCATTTTGATAATATTGATGATGAAGAAGAACAAGAGCAAGAAGCTACCAAGGAAGATACACAAGATGTTGAGGAAACTGACCCAGTTAAGATTGCTATAGCAGTTATAGCCTCACTTCCTCATTCTCCAAGAAAAACATTGATAACATCAAGCATAGAGACAACCTTACCAGGATTGATTGTGACCAACACTACAAGCATATGCATCCAATCAATCTTTGTACTAGTGTAGCTCAACACACCATTGATCGAAGTACTGAACACTTCATCTACCAAGCTACAAGTTCTACCCTCTACATCAATTTTGGCTACAATAGGTATTCCTACCACTATTGTGTTAATGAATGTGGTATCCATTTTTGTAGTGAGTCCTACTATTTCAACTGTTGTTTCCATTCCTAGTACACAAGCAACAAGTGCAAGGACAATTGAGACCAAGCCTCAACCAAGCATAAATTTTTTGTGTAAAGGTAAAGAAAAGGAGGGCAATATAGATCTTGACAAGGAGATTGTCATTCCAAAATGGGACATCTCAAATCTAACTCTAGATTAGATGCAAACCTTTAGTGAACTTCTATAAAAGAAATCCAAGTAGCAAAGGCTAAGAGAAGAAAGGAATAAGGAGTTCAAGATCATTGAGGATGCAAAGAACATTCTTGTAGAGGCTATAGGCATAGAGGTTGACACTTCTCAACAAATTTTTTATCAGTTGGTAGAGGCAGTCTAGAAATACAATGAAGATTTGAATGGAGAGGATAAATTATTACAAAGAGCTAAGAAAAATTTTGAGAATAAAGTTTTAGAACTTATTGCTCAACAGATTGTCATTCACCAAGTAGAGCTATCTACTATTTTGGGCTCTCGAGGAACCTCTTGTACTAAGGTATCATTACTTTTTGGTAAGTTATGTGATACATCAATTTTCACAAAATAAAAAAAAGACAAATTGTCTAAAATTGATGAAGATTCGAAGGCAAGTGAACAACAATTGTAGCTTGAATTGAGTTATAGCACTTCTCACTTCAACAAGATTAGATTTCTCATAGATAAGTAGGTAGAATTTCTTAGAGAGGAAGAAAGAATCAGATCTACTTTGATAGATATGTAGAATATGATTCTCCCTAACATGGATGCACTATAGAAGCATATTGCACATTCAAAAGCCCTCATCTATGACAATAATTTCTCTATTGCAGATCACATGATTGAATTGTCAACAGAAGTGTAGGTGACATTGCACACATGCAGGGTGTTGCAAGAAAACTGGGACAAGACTTTGGCACTCATAATGAAGGTACATTCAAAATTGTTTTCTCATTTTGGCATGTTATTATGTAAATATAAGTGCAAATATTTGGCATCAATGTCAAAAGGGAGGAGAAACTATAGTAGAAGATATAAGGAGATAAAAAGGGGAGAAGATGTGAAAAGATTGGTATGTATAGTATTCTGTATATTATGTATGGGGAGCACTACCATGTATAGAAATGTATCCTTTACAAAACCAATTTTGAAAAATCTCAAAAATAGTATACTCTATTGAGTTGGAGACATAAGGTGATGGATAATTCTATTTAAAGTGATAAGAATTTCTATCACTAATGCCAAATGGGGAGATTGCTAACATTGCAGTCATGTTTTTTATTAGTGACATACACTTATTCAGATTATAAGTTCATACTAAGCATATTGTGTAGTTAATAGTCTTAACTAAGAATTTTAGTTGTTACTAAGCTCTATAGTTGCTACCTAGTCCTTTGGATAGATTTTGGTTTGCACCAATCAGTTACTACAAAGCTGAAGATCAATAATGTAAATCAAGCATCTTAGTGTATGCCAAGTTTACCAATGCAAACTCAGTTGTGCAGTAATGGTTATGAGTGATTCAATCCTCAAAGGATTCTAGGATGTGACATGAAGTATAAAGAACCAATATACTAGTAACAAAAATCTATCATGAAAGATGCAAGCATAAATGCAAGAAATATAACATCTACCAAAGGTTAGTTATAAGCTTGCAAATCACTAAAACAACTAGAAAGCTTCTAACTCTAAACTATCTAGTATTAACCAAGTGACTCATTTTATATTGAGCTAACAAAGAATCTAGTGTTGAACAATCTATGCAACAAGAATCAAGTGATTCAGTTTATATGCCATGTTTCATAGTATTCACCAAGTCACTAGTGTAGACCGAGTTCAAGACTACTTGGAAGTGATTAGTATGGATCAAGCTTCTCTATCTACGAAGTGCATGATGATGGCAAGTATTGATAGTGGATGTTGAGTATTAGAACCTCACTAAGTTAGTCTTTAGAACTTGAGTTCCTATAGTTTGGTTGACATTGTAATATTTTTGTAAACTTGTATTGTGACCAACTTTTTAATTATGTAATTGGATTGATATATATGTAATGTATCACACCACATCCAAATCATCAAAGAGAAGTAATGTAATCACTAGAGAAGAGTAGAAGATAAAATTACAAAGGCTATAGTAGTATAAGGAGCAAAAAAGATTCATCTATCATAGAATGTGATTTGTACACTCATACGAATCTCATTGAACAAACCAAGTTGTAGATAGAAGATCAGCTAATGCTTCATCCTAATAGGTGGATCAATCAAAATCTTTAACAATGTAGACCTAATAGTCTTATATAAATCTCTTTACCAACTGCATACTTCATTGTATGTTTGTAAATCCTTTTTCAAGGTGGAGCTAGTAGTCCTTATTGCTCCTGATAGGGAAGGTCCTCTGAAGTGATCAATGTAAGCCTTAACAGGCTAACTTTATACTACAATACTAAAGCTTGTGAGTATCAGGCCCACCCCAGTTTTACTTTCAATTTGGAAGGTTTTTGGGCCACCAAATCTTGTGTGTTAAAGTGTTGTGTATATTTTCATGTTTTTAGTTTCTCATGCATCCACTTAGATCAAAATTCACCTAAGGATTAATTTCTAATTAAGGATAAAGGTTTATTTATTACTAATTCACCCCTCCCCTCTCAGTAACTTATCTTGTCATAACATTTCCAATAATTGCAGCTTACCACCTTAAACTGGCTCAGGTCATTTGACTCTATTTTCTCCTCATCTAACATAGCTACTATAATGTACTTTCTCCCTACCCTGTTGTAAGTCTACTTTTCATGTTGGCTTGGCTTAGTTGTGACAATAGATCTTTTTCCCTTTATCTTTTAGCTTCTTTTATTTTCTTGGTGGATGCCCTTATGCTAGGCCTAGTAGTAGGTACTACTAGCCTTTTTTGTGAAGTTTTGACAAGCTTCTTTTTTTTTTCACCTCAGGATTTTTTTCCTTCCTCTCTTTCTTAGCTGGTCGAGGTGCTTCCTCAACCTCTGCTTCCTCGGTGCTTATTGCTTCTTCTTCTTGGTCTTCTCCTTATCCTTGAGTAAGTTCCAATGGGGCTTGGAATTGTTCTTCCTCTTCATCTTCATATTCTTCTTCTTCTTCTCCTTCACCAAATATCTCATTTAGCCTCTTCATAGGCTTTTTCTTCTTTCCTCCCACTGAAGCTATTTGTAAGTTCACAATGGTCTTAGACTTAGCTTCCTCATAGTTCCAAAATGAGGTGGCACTTTTTTCAATATCTTATGTGAGTAGAGTTGTAATAGTTGCAAAGGCCTCATCTACATTAATCTCATATGGAAAGGGCTTCAACCATCTAAACATAGGTATAGTTGGTTGCACATATGTGTAATTTGCATCCTCTATGAAGCAAGCATCATTGTAATGTTTTTCCCCTAGTGACATGGGTATCCTCATTCTTCCTTTTATTGATTTCTTAAAAGCCACAAAATAATATGTCATCACTAACTCAAAGTTGTCTCCAAGTTTCTTTATGAGCTCTACAATCTAAAGTGTAACTTGCCTATTTGACTTCCAAACCACTTTACCAAATATATGAAAAGTGTTCTACACATAAAAGAATATGTAGACAAGTGGAGAACCAAACTTCCAAGATGCACTCTTTGTTTTCCTTATGGCCTCAAAGTTTTTATATAGTTGTTGAAGTTGTAACTCAGAAAGTA
The DNA here is from genome assembly GCA_028749045.1 of Cupressus sempervirens. Lineage (NCBI taxonomy): Eukaryota > Viridiplantae > Streptophyta > Pinopsida > Cupressales > Cupressaceae > Cupressus > Cupressus sempervirens. The sequence continues at coordinate 123,942,956 of CM053790.1, read as the reverse complement.
TATAGGTGTAATCTCTTTTCACTTTCTTGTATCACAAATCCACTGCCATATAGGATACACTTTTCAGTCTGCTATAGTGAAAGAATTTGTGAGCAATCACTCTCACTATAAAGGCAACTAGGAAGGCTTAGATATAATCGACAGACATCCCTCTCTTATTCCATACTACACTTGTATTTTTCTCAATTACCTCCTTTGCATCAATAGACATGCTCTTAGGTCTCTCTAGGGTAGGGTACCTTGTTACTTAGCTAATGATCCTTTTGGTGATTTTAAGTGCTCCATTTTTTAACCATATGAAATCATGATGTATGCAATTAAGAACAATATTTATCCATTATATCTTGAATACATTAGAGAAGTCTAGGGTAAGGGTCAACCCTTTCTTTTCTACAATTTTATTCTCTTCCCTCAAGACTCCATTCTCACAATTTTTTTTTGTATAATTACCTTATCTACATGTCTCCTATACTTCCAACTTCACAAGTATAAGAACACCTAATATCCTAAATCATGAGAATTTTTGGTGGAATCATCAATAACGCACTAGATGGGTCTCCTTTACATATGATCTTAGATATTTCTTGGAAAGATGGTAGTATCACATCATTACTAATTAACTAAACATTAAAAACTTCCTCTAACTCCTTCCTAACATTTACACAAGAGCTAGTTGCCATATTTACTACCTAGGGTTTGCAAAAATTTAAACAACATAACTTGGCACTAGTTAAATACATTTGAATCTAATGAACTGTATCAAGTTGTAGTCAAATTTAGTTCACAAATGTAAGAACCTCGTATTGCAATTCACCTTCATGCTCTTTGTGCTCTCTTCAATCCCTGGTGAATGCAAATGATTCAAAAAATTATTATATAACCCTTGGAATTCGATAATAATTTCTTAGTGTTCACACAGTTGTAAGCTTGGCTACCATAGGGCTTCCAACTCACTTGGCTTACACAAGATTTTCACTATGCTCAACTTATAAAACAAGCTTAGCTAATACTAACATAACTTCTTTTCTTGGCAAGAACTAAAATTCTATTCATGCTCAAAAACAACTATGAAAATTTTCGTGCTTGATCGCAACATAGAATATAATAGAACTAAATATTTTCTCTAGGTTCTAATCACTCCATTGCATTTCAACTCATGCATATGTTATCTTTTAAGATCTTAGATTCTTAGAATTGATGCATAATATAAGTTTGAAATATCACACCCACACATACCTTTTGATTGTCTGGTTGGGGGGTGATCTGGTCACCTGATACATTGGATGAAGTGACCTCATCTTAAATTGACGTGTTGCAATTTTCTCTCTTCTTCCATTTCTTGTCCATATAAACTTTTACCTTTTCAACATCAATCTTATCTTTACCCTTGTTGGATTTACTGCTTGGTGTTGGTGACCTTGTTGGACTATTTTTGCTAACATGACCAATCTTCAAACAACTAAAGCATGCAATATTACTCAACCACTTACTGTAATCACTTCTAAAATGTGTTCTTATGCACTTCTTAGGAACATATCCATATTCTTGACAATAGTGACAACTATACATTGTGTTGTAATCGCAATTGTAAGAAGTTCTATGATGGTTTAACTTGGATTGCTTATTTGATGACCATTTGGGCTTAAATCTGCATAAATATTCTTTTTCTCCATACTTTTTAAAATTGTAGTAGTGTCATTCAAATCTCTAAGTGTTCATGGTCTTAGTCTTCCATTCATGTTTAGATATCCTTGCTTGTTGTAGTTGTAGCAGTTTCCTCTATATTTCTTCTTAGGGCTTTAGCTAATAGTTTTACTCCTGTAAACATTAGTTGTATGACCTAGATTTCTACATTTATGAAAGTTTTTTTTATTGTTCTTATATTTATTGCTCCTTTTTTCACCAATTTTAGATGATTCTCCTTCTTCATTGGAGGTGTAGACCAATCTAGTAGTGTCATTGATAGGTATTGGAGATTTCGTCAATTTCTCAAAATACTTTATGGCTTCACTAAGCATGTTATGTTTTTCTCTTTTAACAATGAATTCATTTTGTAGTAGGTTATTTTGTGACTTAAAGGTTGTGGTCTCAATATCCTTTCCATTCAATTCATAATTATAAATCCTCTGCTTTCTTTTTATTTCTAGTCATCTCAAAGAGCATTATTGATTGTAACTCTTGCTCTCTTTTCAGATTCTTGACTTCTTCATTTAGGGCTCAATTATTTTCCACCAAATCTATTGTTGCTACATCAAACTCTTTAGATTTTCCCTCTAAAAATAATCTAGTAGTATAAAGCTTTTTTTATTATTTTTCATTATGTTGCATGGTCAATTCCTTTCTTTTCTTCAATGATTGTTGTAAAACATGTTTCACTTCATTCAATTGATGTAGCACAACCTATATTTAAATCTTCTAAATGTCAATGTTCTTTTCCAATAAGAATATTTTGATCTTCAAGATCTTTTCTCTCAATATATCAAGCTTTCCTTCAGGAGAACCTTCACTCTAATATGAATTGTTGGAATTGATTAATGGAAAAGTTAATTCAAAAGTGGGGGGGTTGAATTAGCACTTCAAAACTTTAACCAAATTATATTCACCACACATACATCTTAAATTCTAATATGTAAACTAAAATAAATATACATGCATTCATACATAACATAAAGCAAATAACATTTGACACAAGATATTGGTTACCCAGATACCCTCCAAAGAGAGGCAAAACTAGGATGGGGATGACAACCAAAAATCTTCACTATTGTAGTTTGTAAAGTGTACCCAATTTTTCTTACAAATGTTTTATCATAAACAATGGTCTATCTTGTAAGGCATCTAACCTATCAAAGGCTACAAAGACTATTACGACTCACCTTGTTAGAGGATTTTAACTCACATTAAAGTAAGCACTTAGTTAAGAGATTTTACAAGGTTTGTTAGAAGTTGAAACCTCTTAAGGCTACTTTGTTAGGAGAAACTATTTGCGTCACTTGTTAAAATGATTGAGCAACATGATCCTTCGCTTAGCACCATACTACTAGATGTTAGATCTTCTCTGTCATGATGAATACTTGATCCTCCTAATTAGATATATCTCCTTAGCTTTCTCTCTACTCTATTTTGTTCTCTCTAACTAATTCTACAATTCATCCCTCTATCTCAACCTCCTTAGTCACCATGAATGCCCTCTCCACACTTAGAACTTATCTCCTTCACTTCTTTGTATACACACAAACTCTTTTAGGGTTTTCTCCTTAAGAGAACATAGGTGGACTAGGGTTACATTAGAATCAATAGTTGTGATCCATATTGCCACTGAATACATCCCTTCTTCTGATTGGCTACATGTCATGTATAGGGATTAACAATATATATCCATCATTATATTCTAGAATCATAAAAAAATAATTTTATCAGCCAAAAATAGTTTACATAGAAGTTTGTGCCATTACAAATAATTACCTCCTTTACATCACTACACATGCTCTTGGGTCTATCTAGGGTAGGGTACCCTTATACTTAGTTAATGATCCTTTTGTTGATCATAATTGTGTTAGGATAAACCACGGACAGAAATAAAAACTACATGCAAATATAACCAATAACAAAAATAATAGAACACATAGAAATGAACACAAGGCACCAAGATTTAACGTGGTTCACCCATTCCCTGGGCTACGTCCACCAAACAGCAAGTCCGATCTTATTACAATCTAGTGATTACAACTTGATTACAATCCGTAATCCCTTACAGCTCAATACCGCCGCAAGAACCAATTTCGTATCACCACACATATAAAATACCCAACCCTAAGCCCTTTTTATACAAGTATTAAACCGCTTTAGGGTTATAACATGTTGGCCATATGTCGGCCATAATATGTCGGCTACCACTATTTATGAAGTATGTACAGTACTTTCCTGATCAGTCACCACAATCTAACAATCTCCCACTTGGGGACTGATCAGGCTCCACACTAAACAACAATCTCCCACTTGGAGACTAATCCTGTAGCAATACAACTACCGCATGGGGCTCCCACTAGATCAAACCACCCTGGACTCTATTGTTCTTTTATTCACATTTAGTCTAAAAGACCAACTGAAGCTGAAGAGGAGTTCAGCTTCTCCCTTGTGACAACCTTTGTCAACATATCTGCTAGATTTTCATTGGTATGTATCTTCTCCAACTTTAACTATCCATCCTCCAAAACTGACCAAATGAAATGGTACCGCAACTGTATGTGTTTGGTCTTAGAATGCAGAGCTGAATTCTTAGTAAGATGAATGGCACTCTGACTATCTGTGAACAAATAATTATCCTTCTGAGGATGTCCCAATTCTTCCAAGAAGAACTGAAGCCATATCATCTCTTTGGCTGCCTCTGTAGCAGCAACATACTCTGCCTCTGTAGTGGAGAGAGCATTAATCTTCTGTAGCCTATAAACCCAGCTCACGGCTGCCCCACCAACAGTAAAGACATAACCTGTAGTACTTCGCCTGGTATCAATATCCCCAGCCAAATCTGAGTCAACATAGCCCTGTAAATTAGTAGTAGAGGCCCCAAAGTGTAAACACTTATTGGATGTTCCTCTCAAATATCTGAGAATCCACTTGACAACATTCCAATGCTCAAAACCTGGATGACTCATATACCTGCTAATGACTCCCACTGCATGTGCAATATCTGGCCTAGTGCATACCATAGCATACATCAAACTTCCTACAGCTGAAGCATAGGGTACCTTGGACATCTTATCCTCCTCTTCCTGTGTCTTGGGACACATCTCCTTAGTCAATTTCAAATGACCAGGTAAAGGTGTGCTGACAGCTTTAGCATTCTCCATAGAGAAACATTGCAACACCTTCTCAACATAATCAGCTTGAGATAGCGTCAATGTTCTATTCTTCCTATCTCTGCAAATCTTCATACCAAGGATTTGTTTTGCTGCCCCCAAATCCTTCATAGCAAATGCATGTGCTAACTGGCATTTTAGCCCCTTAATATGATGCATGTTAGACCCAGCTATAAGCATATCATCAACATATAGACATAAAATAATGTAGCTATCATCATCCAACCTCTTAAAATAAACACAGTAATCTGAATGACACCTATTATATCCATGCTCATGCATAAAACTGTCAAATTTTAGATACCATTGCCGAGGTGCTTGCTTCAGGCCATATAAACTTTTCTTCAATTTGCACACTAAGTTCTCCTTACCTTTGACCTCAAAACCCTGTGGCTGAGCCATATATATTTATTCATCCAAATCACCATGAAGAAAGGCTATTTTAACATCCATCTGCTCTAAATGCAAATCTTCAGTAGCCACAAGACTTAAAACAGTACGAATAGAAGTCATTTTAACAACAGGAGAAAATATCTCATCAATATCAATTCCCTTTTTCTGTGCAAATCCTTTTACAACTAACCTGGCCTTAAATCTTTTCTTACCTCCTTCCTCTTCTTTCAACCTGTAAACCCATTTATTCTGTAAAGCCTTTTTACCTGCTGGCAACTTGCACAAATCCCATGTCTTATTTTTCAGCAAAGAGTCCATTTCATCTTTCATTGCAGACTCCCACTGAATCTTAGTATCCACCTGCACAGCTTCATCATAACTTTCAGGTTCACTAGCATCAGTAAGTAAAATAGAATAAAAAGAGGGAGAAAACCTTTGTGGAAGTCTAATTGGCCTTGTTGACCATCTAACATTCACTAGTGTGTGTGGTATTTGTTGTTGCAGTTGTTGCACATCATGAGGAATGGCTGGAACATCAGCTTTTGGAGTATCATCCAACACTACATAATCATCTTCTTTCTTCTCATGTTGCTGCAACAGATCTTTGTACAACACTTTTTCATTGAATATGACATCCTAGCTTCTTATAATTTTATGATTTTCAAAATCCCAAAGCCTATAGCCAAATTCATTAATGCCATATCCAACAAAGACACATTTCTTTGATTTCGCTTCTGGCTTGGTTCTATTTTCAGAGTCTATATGAGCAAAAGCTTCACAACCGAAGGTCTTGAGAAAAGAATAACTCACCTTCTTACCACTCCATGCTTCCTCTAGAATACCATAGCCCAAAGGAGTAGAGGGACCTCTATTAATCAAATATACTGCAGTATTGACAGCCTCCGCCCACATGTGTAAGGGCAACCCAGCATGCAACCTCATGCTCCTTGCGCGCTCCATTATAGTCCTGTTCATGCGTTCAGCCACTCCATTTTCTTGTGGAGTCCTTGGAACAGTTTTTTGTCTACGAATACCATTAGTGGAGCAATAATCTTCAAATTCATGACTGCAATACTCACCACCATTATCCGATCTGAGACATTTTAATTTCTTACCAGTCTTATTTTCAACCAAGCAGCAATCATTTGGTCCTCTTGATTGAGACCTCCTCCCCTTTGACTTTCCTCTTGATTTCCCACGATTTCCAGAGTTACTTCCTCTTTCATTCGTTCTGCCCCTGCTTTGTGCATTTAAAGCACTTCCTGATGTAGATCCACCTGAGGATTTTCTACGAGTTTCCTCACTTAAAATAACACCGATCACATCATCATATTTTAGGGTACTTGATCCAGGAATAGAATTACTCACCGCCATTACCAAGCCATTCCAGCTTTCAGGCAAAGAACACAAAATCAAGAGAGCCCTAATTTCTTCATCAAAATTGATACCCATAGAAGATAATTGACTAGTAATAGTATTAAACTCATTTAAATGATCTGCAACAGATCCACCTTCTACCATTTTCATATTAAATAAACGCTTCATGAGAAATACCTTATTTGAAGCGGAGGGCTTTTCATACAGTGTCGCTAGGGTTTTCATCAAATCTTCTGTTGTCTTTGCTTTTGTAATATTAAATGCCACCGATGGTGCCAAGCATAACCGAATGCTTCCGAGTGCCTTTCTATCCAAAAGATCCCATTCAGCCTCAGACATAGTTCCCTGATTCTTGGCTTTTCCTTCCAACGGCTTCCATAAATCCTTCTGATATATATAGTCTTCCATTTGCATCTTCCATAACTGGAAGTTCTGCCCATTAAACCTATCAACCCTCAGCTTACCATCATCTGCCATTGCTCCCACTCAACCGTGAGACTCCCACTTAACCATGAGACTTTCCTGTAGAGGATAACTGAAAAACAACTAGGCTTTGATACCACTTGTTAGGATAAACCATAGACAGAAATAAAAACTACATGCAAATATAACCAATAACAAAAATAATAGAACACACAGAAATGAACACAAGGCACCAAGATTTAACGTGGTTCACCCAATCCCTGGGCTACGTCCACCAAACAGCAAGTCCGATCTTATTACAATCCAGTGATTACAACCTGATTACAATCCGTAATCCCTTACAGCTCAATACCGCAGCAAGAACCAATTTTGTATCACCACACATATAAAATACCCAACCCTAAGCCCTTTTTATACAAGTATTAAACTGCTTTAGGGTTATAACATGTCGGCCATATGTCGGCCATAATATGTCGGCTACCATGTCGGCTACTTCCACTATTTATGAAGTATGTACAGTACTTTCCTGATCAGTCACCACAATCTAACAAATTGGTCCATTTTCCAACCATATGAAATCATCATGTATTGGAATAAGTACAATATTTATCCATTCTTTATATAATACATTAGCAAAATCTTGGGCATGGGTCAACCCTTTCTTTTCTATAATTTTTTCCTCTTCCCTCAAGACCTCATTTTCACAAATTTTTCTATACAATTCCCTTATCTCAATGTCTCCTATACTTCAAATTTTACAAGTATAACAACATCTAACATCCTAAATGATGAGAACTTTTGGTGGTATCATCAATAACACACTAGATGGGTCTCCTTTATATTGTATCTCAGGTATTGCTTGGAAAGGTGGTTGTTTGACATCATTGCTAAATAATTAAACATTAAAAATTTCCTTTCCTTCCATCCTAACATTCATAGAAGAGCTTGGTGCCATATTTACTACTTAGGGTTTGCAAAAATTCAAACAACATAACTCAAAACTAATTAAATACATTTAAATCTAATCAATTTTGTCAAGTTGTCATCAAATTCAGTTTGCAAATGCAAGAATCTCATGTTGCAATTTGCCTTAATGCTCGTTGTTCTCTCTTAATCACTTGTGAATGAAAAAGAGTTGAAAATGACTATATGACCATTAGAATTTGGTAATAAATGCTTAGGTTCATACAGCTATGAGCTGAGCTACCATAGGATTTCCAACTTACTCAGATTACACATGATTTCCACTCTACCTAGCTTATACAACAAGTTTGGCCAATACTGACATAACTACTTTTGTTGGCAATAACTTTGAAATTTTCCATGCTCAGCAACAACATAGAAAATAAAAAAATTAAAGAGTTTCTCTATGTTATAATCACTCAATTACATCTTAACTCATGCATATTTTTATCTTTTTAGATCTTAGATTCTTGGATTTGATGCATAATATGACTTTGAAATAACATTCCCACACCTAAATTTTGAATGCGTACTTGAGGGTGATGTGATCACTTGATCCATTGGATGAAGTTACCTCATCTTGACTTAATGTGTTTCAATCTTCTCTCTTCTTCCATTTCTTATTGATCTAAGCTTTTACGTTTTCTTATTTACTGCTTGGTGCTAGTGACCTTTTTGGACGATTTCTACTAGCATGACCAATCTTCAAACAACTAAAGCATGTAGTATTACTCTTAAAAATTTATTGTAATCACTTCTAAAATTTATTTTTATGCACTTATCAAGAATATGTCCATATTCTTAACAATAGTGACAACTATACCTTGTGTTGTATTCCCAATTGTAAAAAAAAAATCATTATGATTTACCTTGGCTTGCTTGTTTGATGAAAATTCAAGCTTGGATCTGCATAAATATTCTTTGTGTCCATAGTTCTTACAATTGTAGTAGTATCCTTCAAATCTCTAAGTTTTCATGGTCTGGGTCTTGCATTCATGTTATTGATGTCCTTGCTTGTTGTAGTTGCAACAATTTCCTCTATATTTCTTCTAAGGGCTTTGACTAACAATTTTACTCCTGTAGACATTAGTTGTATGACCTAGCTTTCTACATTTATGACAACTACATTTATTGTTCTTATATTTATTGCTCCTTTGTTCACCACATATATATGATTCTCCTTCTTCATTAGAGGTGTAACCCAATCTAGTAGTGTCATTGATAGGTCTTGGAGATTCCATCAATTTAACAAAACACTTTATGGCTTCACTAAGCCTATTAAATTTTTCTCTTTTAGCTCTGAATTCATTCCATAGTAGGTTACTTTGTGACTTCAAGGTTGTGATCTCAATATCCTTTTCATTCAATTCATGATTAGAAATCATCAATTGATTCATAGGATCCAATTGCATCCTAGAAATCTTTAGTACTTTTGATGTCTTCTTTCCGAGTATATTAGACAATACCCTTTTGTCTTCTTCAATCATGACTTTTTCATCCTCAACTTTCTCTTTCTTTTTAGTTATCTCACATATCATTATTGATTGTATCTCTTACTCTCTTTTGAGATTCTCAAATTCTTCATTTAGGGCTCAATTCTTTTCCATCAAATCTATAGTTTCTACATCAAACTCTTTAGAGCTTCCTTCTATAAGTAATCCAATAGTGTAAATATCTTTGTATTGTGTGGCATTCTATTGCATGGTCAATTTTTTTATTATCTTTAATGATTTTTCCAAAACCACTTTTTCTTCCTTTGACTGATGTAGCACAAGCTATATTTCAATCTTCTGATTGTCAATGTTCTTTTACAGTAATTAGGTTTCCATCTTCAAGATCTTCCCTCTAAATCTATCAATCTTTCCTTTGAGAGAACCTTCACTATGAGGTGAATTGCTGGAATTTCTTAAGGGAAAAGTGAATTTGGAAGTGGAGGGGGCTGAATGAACACTTCAAAACTTTAACCAAATTATATTCACCATACATCCATCTCAAATTCTAATATGTAAACTAAAATAAATATCCATGCATTCCTACATAACATAAAGAAAATAGCATTTGGCGCAAGATATTCATTACCCAGATACCCTCCAAAGAAAAGGTAAAATTGGGGTGGGGATGACACCCACAAATCTTCACTATTGCAGTTGTAAAGTGTACACAATTTTGGTTACAAATGTTTGATCATAAAGTATGATCTATCCTATGAGGGATCCGCCCTGTCAAAGGCTACAAACACCGTTAGGACTCACCTTGCTAGAGGATTTTAACTCACAACAAATGAAGCACTCAATTAAGAGATTTTAAAAAAGTCTATTAGAACTTGAAACCTATTAAGGCTACTCTATTAGGATAATTTATCTACATCACCTATTAAAATGATTTGGCACCATAATTCTTTAGTTAGTGCCTTACTACTACATGTTATATCTTCTCTTTCATGATGAGTAGTTGACCATCATGATTAGATATATCTCCTTTTCTCTCTCTCTCTACTTTGTTTTTTTATCCTTAACTAATTTTGCAATTCATCCCTCTGTCTCAACCTCCTTAGTCACCATGAATGCCCTCTCTATACTTGGCATTCATCTCCTTCACATCTCCCTATTCACATAAACTCTTTTAGGGTTTTCTCCTTAAGAAAACAAAGGTGGACTGGGATTATGTTAGAAGTAGTAGCTGAGGTTGATCCATATTGCCACTTAATACATCCCTTTTTCTAATTTGATGATGTCATGCTTAGGGATTCATAACATGCATCCATCATTATCTTCTAGAATCATAAAATGATCATTTGGTTGGCCCAAAAATGGTTTACATATAATTTTGTGTTGTTACAAACAATTACCTCCTTTGCATCACTACACATGCTCTTAGGTCTATCTAGGGTAGGGTACCCTGATACTCAGTTGATGATCCATTTAGTGATCTTAGTTGGTCCATTTTCTAACCATATAAAATTATCATGTATTCATCAATGTATGACCTTTCTCCATTCTATTTATAATACATTAGGGAAATCTAGGGCTCAAGTCAACACTTTCTTTTCTACAATTTTTTCCTCTTCCCTCAAGAACTCATTCTCACAAAGCTTTTTGCACAATTCCACTATCTCCATGTCTCCTATACTTTCAATTTTACAAGTATAACAACACCTAACATCCTGAATCATGAGAACTTTTGCTGGTATCATTGATAATGCACTAGATGGGTCTCCTTTATATGGTATTTGACGTATTTCTTGGAACGGTGTTTGTCTCACATCATTACTAATTAACTAAACATTAAAAATTTGCCTTCTTTCCATCCTAACATTCATAGAAGAGCTTGCTCCCATTTTTACTACTTAGGGTTTGAAAAAATTCAAACAATATACTTTGACACTAGTTAAATAGATTTGAATCTAATGAATTTTGTCAAGTTGTAGTCAAATTCAATTTGCAAATGCAAGAATCTCATGTTGCAATTCACCTTTATGCTCTTTGTTCTTTCTTTTATCACTGGTGAATGAGAATGAGTTGAAAAATGACTATATAAGCATTGGAATTTGGCAATAAATGCTTAGGTTCACACAACTATAAGCTTGACTACCATGTAGGGTTTCCAACTTACTCATCTTACACATGATTTCCACTTTGGTCAGCTTATATATCAAGCTTAGCTAGTACTGACATAACTCCTTTGCTTGATAATAAATGTGAAATTTTCCATGCTTGGTAAAAACATAGAAAACTAAAAATTTAAGTATTTCCCTAGGTTCTAATCACTCAATTGCATCATAACTCATGAAGTTTTTATCTATTTAGATCTTATATCCATGGAACTTATGCATAATATAACTTTGAAATAACATTCCCACACCTAACTTTTGATTGATAAGTTGTGGGTGATGTGATCACCTGATCCATTGGATGAAGTGTACTAATCTTGAATTGGTGTGTTGCAATCTTCTCTCTTCCTCCATGTCTTCTTCATCCAAACTTTTACCTTTTCAACATCAATATTCTCTTTATCCTTGTTGGATTTACTTCTTGGTGCTGGTGACCTTGTTAGAAAATTTTTGCTAACATGACCAATCTTCAAACAACTAAAGCATGTAGCATTACTCAGCCATCTACTATAATCACTTCTAAAATGTGTTCTTTTTCAATTCTCTTAAACATGTCCATTTTCTTGAAAATAGTGATAACTAAACCTTGTGTTATAATCCTAATTGTAAGAATTTCCATTATGATTTACGTTGGCTTGCTTGTTTGATGATGATTTGGGCTTAGATCTGCAAACATATGCTTTGTGTCCATACTTCCTACAATTGTAGTAGTATCCTTAAAATCTCTAAGTTTTCATGGGCTTGGTCTTGCATTCATGTAACCAATGTCCTTTCTTTTTGCAGTTTCCTCTATATTTTTTGCTTAGGGCTTTGATTAACAATTTTTCTCTGGTAAAAATTAGCTATATGACTTAGCTTTCCACATTTATGACAAGTGAGTTTGTTGTAGTTACCTTTATTTCTCCTTTGTTTAACACTTCTAGATGATTCTCCTTTTCAGTAGAGGTGTAATCCAATCTAGTAGTATCATTGATAGGTCTTGGAGATTTCATCAATTTCTCAAAATACTTTATGACTTCACTAGGCTTGTTAAGCTTTTCTCTTTTAGCTCTAAATTCATTTTGTAGTAGGTCATTTTCTGACTTCAAGGTTGTGATCTCAATATCCTCTCCATTCAATTCATGATTAGTAATCATCAATTTATTGATTGTATCTATGTACATGTTGGTTCTATTCAAGTATGCTAGACAATACCCTTTTGTCTTCTTCAATCATGACTTTTTCTTCATCATCTTTCTTTTTCTTTTTAGTCATCTCCCATAGAAGTATTGGTTGCATCTCTTGCTCTCTTTTGAGATTCTTATCTTCTTCATTTAGGGCTCCATTCTATTCGATCAGATTTTTAATTCTTGCATCAAACTCTTTAGAGTTTCCTTCTACAAATAATCCAATAGTATAAATTTCTTTGTATTGTGCATCATTTTGCATCATGGTGAATTCTTTTCTTTTCTTCAATGATTTTTTCAGCACCTCTCTTGCTTCATTCAATTAATATAGGACAAGTTGTATTTCAATCTTCTGATTGTCAATGTATTTTTTCAATAAGTAGACTTCCATCTTTAATATCTTTCTTGGCAAGCTTGATCAAGTTTTCCTTCAAGACAACCTTCACTTTGATACTAGTTTTTGGAATTACTTAATGAAAAGGTAAATTTAGAGGAGGACGGGGGGGTGGGTGTGGGGCACGGTGGGTTGAATCAGCACTTCGAAACTTTAACCAAAATATATTCACCATGCATCCATCTCAAAATCTAATACTTAAACTGAAATAAAAATCCATGGATTCATACATAACATAAAGAAAATAGCATTTGACACAAGATATTGGTTACCTGAAAGCCCTCCAAAGAGAAGGTAAAACTAGGGTGGGGATGAAACCCATAAATATTTAGTACTATAGTTGTAAAGTGTACCCAATTTTGGTTACAAATGTTTGATCATAAAATATGATCTATTCCATGAGCGATCTACCATACTAGAGGCTACAAAATTGTTAGGTCTCACCTTGATAGAGGATTTTAAATCACAATAAAGTAAGCATTTGGTTAAGAGATTTTTTAAAAGTTTGTTAGAACTTGAAACATGTTAAGATTACTATGATAGGAAATTTTCTTTGCATCACCTATTAAAATGATTTAGCACTATGATCCTTTGGTTAACACCATAATGCTAGATGTCAGATCTTCTCTTTCATGATGAATACTTAATACTTCTAATAAGATATATATATATATATCCCCTCTATTATGTTGTCTCTAACTAATTCGACAATTCATCCCTCTATCTTAACCTCCTTAGTCACCATGAATATGCTCTCCACACTTAGCATTCACCTCCTTCACTTCTTCACACACACACACAAATTCTTTTAAGGTTTGCCTCCTTAAGTAGACATAGGTAGACTAGGGTTAGGTTAGAATAAAAAATAGAGGTTGATCCATATTGCCACTTAATACATTCCATTTTTTGATTGTTTTCATGTCATGTATCCCTTCACAATATACATCCATGCTTATCTTCTAGAATCATAAAACAATCAATAGGTCAGCCCAAAAATGGTTTACATAGAAGTTTGTTGCATTATAGACAACTATGTCAAAAACTATTTACTTGGCACCTAAAGAATCTGATGGTGGACACTCACTATATATCCAATGCTATAACTCAACTTATAAATTTCTGAACATCAACCATTTACTTGGCACCTAAATCACTCAGCATGTTTGTACTTTCTCATCACTTGAGTGACTTGACACATACTATGTGCTTGAGAGATACTTGTTCTTGACATTGACTAAGTAAATTGCTTGGCATGCACTATCTAACAAATCTTACTCATCTTACTCTTTGCACTCAACTCACATTATAATTACGCTAGAGTATGACTTAATTGCTTTGTCACTACCTTGTTAAAACAAAAGTGAGATCAATAGAAATTTGTCTTTCTTTCTTTAATAGACTCAGACTTGTTAACAATTCCTTTTGAATAATCTTCAAATGTGGTAAAAGCATGAATTGAATAGAGATCAATTTTGTCCTCATGTCACTCTCTCTAGTTAATAACTCAACTAACCTTTGTTCACTAAAAATCAACATATTATATAAGGGTGAGCTTGAACTTGTGTCCCTACCCAATGAATGTGAGCATGCCTTCATATATTTCTAAATTATGTCAATTGATCATTGATTCTCTAATGTGAAGAACTTAACATCACAAAGCTTCATGCATAAAGAATGAATAGTCTAAAAAATTTCTTCCATTTGTTTGACTAGATTAGAAAGCTCTACTTGTCTATCGAGAAGTTCCCTAAAGACTTTCTCCAAAACTTTGTGCTCAAGCTTTCTCTTGGACCATTGCATCAATTTGTCACTAGTCTCAACATCACTTATTTAAACTTTGTCAACTATATACACCAACTTATCTAAAATTTGATTAAAGAAATTTCTTAAATATTATGTAATACTCACTTCTTTTTGTGCTCTATTCTCAATTATTCTTTCTTTTCCTTATGGCTCAATGAGGTTTCCAATTCTTGCATTTTTTCCAATGTCAAATTATTTAAGTCATACATGGGTAAGGGGATTACCTCATCTATACTTGTTGACTCTTTCATCATGTCACTATTTGAGATCAAGGGGTTGTATCACTACGCACTGATAGTTGCATTTATTTACCCTTTGCAGTCTATCTATTTACCTATGTATTCTCTTGTTGAGTAGAAATTGTCTAATGTTTGGGTGTTACAATTAATATCTCAGATGCCTTGGTGCTTGATAGTTGTATAAGAGATTTGGTATCCTATTTTTCTTTGAGTTTCTCTCCTTCTTCTATTGCTTATTTTTCTTTCTTTTATAAAATATTTTCAACTATTTGACCCATGAAGATACAAGTAAATTTTTGAAACACATTAATAGTCTTTCCTTGTTGCTGAGCACTTGTATCAACATCAACTAATGTAACATTAAAATTATTAGTTTTGGCAACATCAATCCTTAGATAATCCTTGATTTATAGTAATATAGGATTGGTGCTAGGTAGAGATGTATCAAATTCAACATTTTTAAGAATTTCTTTTGTTAACACAATCTGATAATGTGGTGATGAAACATGAATGTCCTTAATTGTGAAAGAATCTTGTTGTTCACATCCTTCTACTAATTGTCTGATTTCATCAAGAAGTTTGACAACTTCTCCATCTCTTTCCTCTTCCTCTTCCTCTCCTTTTTTAGTCAAAGGATTAAGAAAATTAAATGCTTCCTTCAATATAGTTATACTCTTTTTCTCAACTTCATGAGCTTTATTCATAAAAAATTTATAAGCCCTCTCATTAGGCATAAATTTATTCACAAAATCTTTCAGGGCAATAGACATATTTTTTCCCTAACTTTAGAATTGTTTGTGCTAAATTAGTCTCCCTAATTGTTAGTAAATAGTTTTTCCCAAGATTTCTAACAATTTGAACAAGGGAGAAAATTGAAAACTAAAACTTGAATTCCTATTTATTTATAAGGAATTCTCTACTTAAGAGATTTACTTGATATTATTCAAGGTCCAGCTAACCTTCATGAAAAGATAATCGTTTTTTCCTCAATTGAGGGAAAATTTTCCCAATAAGTATTTTTACTAAAAATACTTTAAAAGTTCAAAATCATCTCGTAAAAAAAAGATAAATGCTAATATTGAAAAAAAAATTGATCTTAACAATCAATATCATATGCATGATTGAATGTTAAAACAAACGATCGCTGGTAAAATAACACAAATTCAATCTCCCACAACCTTCAAGATTTGAAAACAAATAATTCTAGAATGCAAAAAAAATACAACTTCACTTCCACATATAACATACATCCTTAAGAATGCACATTACCATAAAGCAGACAATAGTATCTACTTCAAGAATTTTCAGTATCAAAAGTATTCTATTTCAAAATTCAAAAGTGTAGAGTATCAAAGACAAAAATATTTCTACTTTAGTCTATGGAGAGATTAACCCCATTCAATATTATATATATATGGCATGGAGCTGGATAGTTATCCAAAATTACCTTGCCAAGAGTAAATTGTCTCTTAGTTAACACAACTATGTTAACTGAAATGCATAAAGAAATAAATAGGAAAATGAAAAAAAACTACCCATTGATCATGTGCCATGTCAGGAGGAACTGTCCACACCAACTATGATCCTTGTTGCCTTCCATGTCTCGTATGCAATGGAAAATGCAAAGACAACTAACTAATGAGGTAAGCTAATGTACGCAATCCTTTGCTTCTAGATTTACTTTTCTCTTTTTAGTTCCACTACCTTTTCTCCATGCACCACCAAATGTTTCAAATTGATTATCAACATAGCTTCGGTATGGAAAATGTTAGAAAAATCTTGTTTACATGGTATTTTTTTGTCACAGACTTCTTGGATCTTCTTTTGGATTTCATTTATCAATTCTTCTATAGGGGCAATGGAGTCACTTTCCTTACCTACACAATTCTTACTAAACCATTTCAAATCACCTTGGATAATTTCATCCACAAGCCTAAGACCATCTAAGATTTCTTTGATTTTAGTGACTGCCTGGACTAGCACTTCATTTCTCCACTCAATGCAATCTTTAATCACATCTAAGGGTTTATAATCTAGACAAGTGGCAAGGCATTTAGCTTGAAACTTCTATAGTCTAAAACCTTGAATTTCCTCAATCTAGAGCACCACTTTTACCCAATTATTTCTTTCTTTTTCAAAACTCTCATTATTGGACTCCACCTTTATGACAACTGCAATGGTCTCTTTCAAAGCTTTGTCCAAAAGTCTAATCTATTTCTTAGTTTCATTTAAGATGAATTGTAACCACTCCTCAGATATTTTTGTAATAGCCTTGCACTTCTATAAATTATCAAGAAATTGTTGCTTGGCTAAAGAGGATACATCTACCATTGCTGACATCTTATTTGGACATTGGGTTTCGGATCTAGGATGGAATTACTGTATTGTACCATGTTCTTCATTGCTTCTTTCATGTCTTGCTTGTCTTGAGCATCTTTCTAGACTTTGTCAACAATCTTTTTGTTTGAAGCTTCAAAAAAATTTCATATCAACCATGCGACTACCCTTTCCAAGATCAATCATCATTACCTAATAGTCCCAAGGAGAGATGTTTTTAGGCAAACTACCTTCTAGTGGCTTGGCTATTTTAATTGTCCAATGCAAACTAAGTTTTTATCAAAGTTCAACTTGGAATTAGTTTTCACCCTTTTAGTTTTCAAAGTCTTTCCCATACATTTGCTAACCAGGTCAGTGATAGGCATGGATAATGATACGAAGCTAGTTTTCTTCTTGACAAAAACTTCTAGCCACTTGGGAGTAGTGGATTCTTTACCTATCATAGGAGAAACTTTTTCTAAGGTCAAGGTGTTAGATTAAGCACCGGTGTTGTCTAAAGACTTCTGAGGGTCTAGGTTATTATCAACCATGAGAGTAATAGGAGACTGCTCTAAACTCTTCCTCATTTTGGTGGGATCTAGATTGACTGTAACTATCCTCTTCCCCTTGCTCAGTGTCACCTTCTTAATCTTGGAGCAAGTTACTCTTCTAAACTTTGGAAACTCTTTAGGAACCTGAAGTTGAAGTAACTTTGAAGTTACTTCAACTTCAATTTTAGACTTAGCCTTAGGAGAACTTGCAATAGGATCAGCAATATCAAGGATAGAAATGACCTTAGGTTTTGGCTGTTCCCTTTTGTGCTTAGCTCTTGAGTAGTTCTCAGGGGCTTTATGAGTGGTTGATTCAATATTATTTGTTTTCAACGTTTTTTCAGTTCTCTTCAACACTTTGGAAGTATAGGAAAATAGGTTATCTTCTTCCCCTCTAGTCTAGTCAAGCTCAGGGATGGGTATGCAGTCAATTTGATCAACATAGAATGGGTTAATCACATCCTTAGTTTCATCTTCTATTATCCCATGTGTGTTGGGGTTTACCTTAAACACATCAATCTAGTTGATTGTTAACCAAGACCATAATCTTTTTTTGACTTCAAATTCATCAAGACAATTGACCCAATAATCTTCTAAATGAGGAACATGGACTAATGAAGATACATGCACAAAATTATCCCTAGAAAATCATTATAATCAATTTTTCTCTAAGAGTATGTGGTTTGAGGAAAAAATGTGACAATGCAATTTGTGCTAGCTTTCCCCACTTGTAGCTTGAACATTGACAATGACCAATTTCAATGGGAAAAAAGAAAGAGGTTGACTTCTTTGTACTTTCAGAGTACTCAAGCATAGAAATAAACTACCTACGGGTGAACCCACAATAGTGGGTTACACTTTTTCAGAGAAGAAATTCCTCCAAAAAAGAACAGGGGTGAAAAATAATCCAAAAAGTTTTGATCGAAACTGATTTTAAAAGTTTTGATTGAAAATCTCTACTTTCAATAGAAACTTACTTCTGATCAAAACTAACCAAATACCAAAGTTTCGATCAAAATTTTGGCCAAGTTTTGATCAAAACTTGGAACGTGCGTTTCTGCGTCGGTTTCAAAGTTTTGATTGAAACTTGACCTAAGTTTCGATTGAAACCCTAATCTACTAGCATAAATAGGGGCACAGCCAGTTGTCTCCTCATTATTTTGATTGAAAGTTAGAGACAGACCGGCATCCACCTTATCAACTGTTCGAAAAAGGTATGAAACATTTTTTTTTCCCTTATTCTGTTGTTTTAGTTAAAATTTATATGTTTTTAGTATTTAAATTATTTTTTTAAATATATTTTTATTGTTTTTTATATATGTTTCTTTGTATATTTTATTTTACTATTCATGCTTAAGCCTCTAATGTCATTGTGAATCTCTAAATACACAAATAAGATATTTTTTAAAGATAATTTTTCAGCCATATTAGATCTAAATATATAATATTATCTTTTAATTTAAAGTTTATTTAAGTACACTCTAACTATTTTACCTAATTTTAACTCTAAAACTAGCCATATTTCGATGACCTTTAAAAAAATCTCTAACATTAATTCTAACTTCAACTATAAGCTTTACTCCAATTTTAATCATAATTGAAATGTTAACCCTAATTTTTTAAAACCCCAATATAATTATTTCTCTAACCTAAGATGATGCTAAAATTAACTATATATCACTAATCCAAACCCTTACCATGTGATGTAAAACCTCAACTATAAAGCCTAATGTTGACTCTAGCCATAACCTAAACATAAAACGTAGATATGTCATTTTAACCCAAACCCTATTCGTGACCAACCATGATGTAAACCCTAACCTTAACTTCAAGTAATATTTTCAAACCATATCTAAACCTCAATCCAACCAAATTCTAATTCTCTCCCTAACTAAGAGATAGTATAAACATTAATCGTAACCCTATCCCTAATCAAAGTCATAACTCTAAACCTACATGGTGCATTATACGAATCCTAACACTGGCCTTTATTATAGCCTTAACCATAAACCATGACCTTAACTACAATCTTAATCATAACCAAAGTTACGCTAACAATAATCCTAAAAAAGGTATTTCTCTAATCTAAGAACAATTCTAAACCTAACTAAATCACTAATAAAATTTAACCTAACCCAAACCTTAATCATGATGTTAAACTTGACCTTGACCCTAAAGCTTAACATTAGTAGTAACACTTACACTAGCCATCCCCAAACCTAACTATATTTTTATTCCAACCTTTAATCCTAATTTGCTAACCATGATTTAAACAAGGTCCACACCATTTAACCTCAATGCAAAATCCTAAACCTAAACTTTATCCTAGTATATATGTATATACATATATATATATACATACACACACACACACACACACACACACACACACACATATATATATATGATATATATATATGTACATAAATATATATATATATACATATATATATATGTATATGTACGTATATATATGTACATATACATATATATACATATATATATGTATATGTACATATATATATATATATATGTACGCATATATATGTACATATATATACGTACATATATATATATATATATATGTATATATATATATATATGTATATATATATATATGTATATATATATATATCTATATATATATATATATATGTATATATATATATATACACATATATATATATATATACATATATATATATATGTACATATATATATATATATATAGATATATATATATGTACATATATATATATGTATATATATATATATGTGTATATATATATATATATACATATATATATATATATATATATATATATATATATCTCTGTGTGTGTGTGTGTGTGTGTGTGTGTGTGTGTGTATGCACATGTATGCACATATATACACACACATGATATAGATATATGTGAAAATATACATATCACATGTACATATAAGCATATATCTATATATACATATATATGCACATATTTACTTCATGGACCTTAATTACACTTACCAAGTTTATGTGCACACATATGTCTAAAACCTTTGAACATTCAATCTAACTTAGATAGAAATATAACTTGCACACATGTAGTTCTTAAAAGGTCCTTGAGTTACAAACATTATATATAACAACATGTGTGTTTTAAAATTTAGTTTTCTTTTAGGGTATATGTTAATTTATGTTTTAGGAGTTTTATATATATGTAGACATGCACGTGCATGTTTAATTTTATTAAAACAATTTAGATACAAGTTTTTTAATTTTGTCAAATTGTACATACATATGTTAATATAAATTTCAAGTTTATTAAATTTCATACATTTTAATTTAAATTTTTAGGTTTACACATTATACATGCACCTACATACATTGATATGGCTGATCAACAACCTTCTTTCCCCCCCGAGCAGCCTGTCCCCCTCAAGCAGCCTATAGCTAGGCCTGACCAGCCTATCCCAGGCCCTGAGCAGCATCCTATACCCAAGCCTGAGTAACCTATCCCAAGCCCTAAGCAGCATCATGTCCCCTGTGATCAGCTACCTATCCCACCTCAGGAGCTTTATGATCACACTAACCAAGAGATTCATAGACTTTAGGAATCCTTGACTAGTGGCACATGCTCTAGTGTTTATAGTGGTACATGCCAAAGTATCTTATGTAGCCTGACATTTATTCGAGATGAGATTCATGGCGCTGCCCCATATTATTCACATACTATATAGATAGTCCTTGACAGTAAGAGACGAGAGGTCTCCTCTGGTCTTTCACTCTAGGAGGTTCAGGGCTTGGTGCCCAAAGATGTCCTGAAGAGGGAATGTTTTCCTCATTATCTTTCACAAAAGTATGTGAAGGGGTATTCTCCCCTTAAGTGTACAGATCCACAAATGGCTGCATTGATATACCCATGCTTCCTTGCTGCCCATGGTCATTATCCAAATAACGACCAAATTCCACTCTATTTTGCTTGACAACTTTATGCAAAGGTTTTCTTACGCAAGTCGCTGAACTACACAGATTTACCAAGACATTTAGGATAGGGGCATGGTAGACTAGCTGATAGGCAGCCAGCTCATCCCCCACTAGCACATAGATTGATTGTTAGAGAGAGGGCACCTACTATTTCCCCTATGTTAGGTCCATCAGCTGATGAGGCCATGCATAGCACTCAGTTATGTAGGGTCCTTCAGGGAGTTGGAGAGATTGCAGTAGCTATCAGATCTATTTTGAGTGATGAGGTTGGTTAGTATTTGATGTCTTGTCAGCATTCTAGATCATCATCCTATGCTTCATCTTCAGGAGACTTGTACAGTGCAGTAGGCATCCCTTCAGTGGCTAGCTTAGAGGGTCTGACTAGAGTGTTGGCATGAGATACTATGATTGGTCTGGTTGAGGATCTATTAGATACATATAGATTTGTATCAGAGCATCTTGGCATACCCATATTAGATGTTTGAGGTCATGTCCATGGTAGTACTATGACACATCCTCATCCATATTCCTCTCATCAATCAAGTAGTGGTCATGGTGGTCATGATCCATCTACTGACCACTCTTTTGCTCCAAAGAGAGATATACATACCACAGACCCTTCAGCCAGTGTTACAGTGTAGGCTTAGAGTTCAGATGTGGGCCTTGATGATGTTGATTTGAGCTTGTCAACCACAGGATGGATGGACTTGTTGACACATGATGATTCTACTTCTATGCCATCTCATCTACATAGTCCACATGTTCCAGTCACCAGTCATGGGGCTCGCGTAGATGCAAAGATTAACCTTGATGCAATGCAGTGAAATCTAGATGCATTAGTGGACATGATCGATGCTAGGCAGTCTGAGTATTATCAGATGCCACCATCTACACAAGTAAAAAAATTTTGTTCATGTTAAAATTTCAATCATTTGAAACTAATTTAATTTATACATGTGCATGTGTGCACATGTATGTATATCATGCACATAGATTCAAATGTAATCATGTAGAGAAATTTTGATTTGATGTGTTGCACGTGCACATGTACAATGTAGGCCCTAGACATGCCTCTTTTTACTCTAGCTTTGATGCCAGATCATGTATGTCGTTGAGACTCATTGGATGATGTCATTAGTGGATAGGTAATGTTTATTTATGTTTTGATTATGTGTACATGTATTTCGATATCACTTTCTCTTGATTAAATGTATGTATGTATTGATATCACTTTCTCTTGAATTTATATATAGGGGTCAGCACATTCTAGTGAGCACCTTGATACTAGTCAGTCTTCAAACCACATTGTGAGGAGGCGTGGCGATGATAGTCCTGCACTTGATGATCTATAGTTCTTTTTATCTAGATGATTTGTTGTAGAATTTGATTTGATATACATGTACCTAGATCTACATGTCTACATGTGTGCATTCTATTTATATTTGATATTATCTTCTGATAGATCTCTAGATAGATACATGTTTTTGTTATTTGTTCTCGAGATGATTGATACATGTTACATTATGTTGTGGAATCTAATGTACATTATAGATCTACATATAGTATATTATAAATTGTTTCTATCTGAGATATGTAAGTAATTTATTTAGATATGTACGTGCATGTTTAATGTACATTGATTAAATTTATATATATATATATATATATATATATATAGAGTTCATGTAATTTAGATGTCTGGTAATATATCACTATTAAATGTTCAAGTATCAAGTAGTTAGTTGTATATAATTCCCAACTCAAGTAAATCCATAGACCTCATCCCTTTTATTTGTATGTACATATCCTAGAATTTTATTCCCTTAAGCCCAATGTTCTAAAATTCAAGTCCAACTTAAAACATGTACATGTTCAAAATTTAGTTTAAACAAATTCCAATTTGAACTTGAAAGCTCACATGTCAAGTAATTAGTTAAATTGAAAGTGTACATGTGTTCTAAAATTGACAAGTTAAATGAAATAGAAAGTTCAATATAATAGAAACTTAAATGAATTCAAGACATTGAGTTAAAAATGAAAGAGTAAAAGTTCAATTTAGAAAATTAGTTATTGGACACCAAATTTCAAATTGATCAAATAATTGTTCAACCAAATTTGAAATAGTTTGAACCAAATTTCAAATTATTCTTGAGTTACATTTCAAATTTTAATCATAGTGAAATTTTAATTTGTACACATATTCTAGAATTTTATCGGGCCCTTAAGCCCAATGTTCTAATTCAAGTCGAACTTAAAACATGTACATGTTCAAAATTTAGTTAAACAAATAGCAATTTGAACTTGAAAGCTCACATGTCCTAAAATTGAAAGCTCACATGTCAGGTAATTAGTTAAATTGAAAGCTCACATGTCCTAAAATTGAAAGCACATGTCCTAATTAGTTAAACTGAAAGCGTACATGTGTCCTAAAATTGACAAGTTAAGTGAAATAGAAAGTTCAATATAATTAATTTTATAAACTCCTAATTTCATCCCCTTAAGACAAGTGGTGTTCGAATTTATTTCCCTCAAGGTGCACATGTCAAGTAATTAGTGTACACACATACATATAAGTTCATAATTTCTATAATTAGTTACTTTAAGACAATTTGAATTCAAGACATCGAGTTAAAAATGAAAGAGTAAAAGTTCAATTTAGAAAATTAGTTATTCCACCAAATTTCAAATTGATCAAATGATTGTTCAACCAAGTTTGAAATAGTTTGAACCAAATTTCAAATTGTTCTTGAGTTACATTTCAAATTAGGAGTTGTTTCTATCTCATATCAAGTGGACCAACTCGTTCTTGGATAACATTTAATATTTTCTCATGATCATCAATATGGAGCCTCCACTTACGTATTTTAGGTCCTTTGATTGGATGAAGAGTTAGACCAGTGGCAATAACATGGTTACTATATTGATATACCTTATTGTTAGGTTGATAATCAGTTAAATGAATCCCACTTTTAAGTACTTTTATTTTCTTCAAATATGTTCCTTGTACAACAACAGAACCTGCACATGTACACATTTAAAAAATACATCAATCTTGGTTTTAAGTCAAAGAATTTGAATTCATTAAAAACATAGATACTTGACATACATATATACATAATTCAACTATATACTAACCTATGGGAAAAATAATTTCATCACTTATTTCAGTCTTTGTTAGCTTCTCTCTTTCCATGGTGCAACGTAATAAATAATAGATAGCACCTTCTACATTTTCCAATTCTGCCATGACTGTAAAAACATTTCGTACACAAACTTATATATGTTAAAATTTTGGGTACACGTCATTTACATAAGTGCATATATTTAATAAAAATTAACCAAAATTATGAAAAATGTAGACTTGTACATGATCTAGGTATATATATAGTTCATACATACCAACTCTAATCAGTCCTAAAATATGGTTATAATCACTAGAAATCAATGGAATATCATCATAGTTTTCATCCTCAAACTCATTCTTATTAATAACATCTAGTGGCACCAAAGTCCATTCACCCACATATCCACATTCTTGATTAATGCAACCACCATAGTCTTCATCAATACAATTAGGACAAAAACATGAGTATTCTCTTATGTACAATGACCACACATTACTATTTGTACTCATAACTGAATGCAAAGATCATGTCTTCTCTACCCTCTTGCATGCATGCATTGATCTTCTATCAACACCTGAATGTACACAAGGTCCATAATTTAGTTAGAGATCATCTAAGGTAACATATTAAATATAAATTTAAGATTCAATTTAAAAATATGAACAAATTAATTTATATATACCTGATACCTCCCAAAACACTCTAAATGGTATGACTCGATCTACTTGTGATGATGTGTTATCTATATTTGTTGGCACCAAAAAATGTGTTTTGCACCACTCAACCACATCATGAGTATTATTAATGTGATATCCTTTAGAGTCCATTTGATACTTTCTTAAAGCACATTTGATACAAGCTCCTGCACCATCATGCTCACCCTTTCCATGTCCACTCTCAAAAAAACTCCAAATGTGTGGTATATTAAGGTATCAATGATATCTACATAATGCATAAAATGGTCTAGCTTATTTAAATTATTTTGCACATCCATCTAACCATACAAATTTTTTTTCTATTTTAATGTTTTTGTTTTTCAAATATTCAAAAAATGTCTTAAAACAATGTTCCACAAAATGTGTGTCATGTTCTTTGTCATCACTAATATAAAAGTGATACTCTTTTTTAATGACTCGTGCTTGATCTATACTTCCCACACCATCCAGATCAATTTGTGCATGTCGATAAGACACTTGAACCATAATAGTAACCTGCTCTGTATAGTAGTATTCTACTTGAAGTTGTTTTTGAGATAAAAAAGACTAATTCTCTGCAAAGTCAACAACAGATAGAATTGTTTCGAGTGGGAAAGTTTCTCTTAGTGTTTGAAATTGTTCTGCTTGCCACTTAGCAAAAAATGCATGGTGTATATATGGTTGAATCAATTTATAAAAATTTGACATAAATTCTCCAGTTGATATCTCATCCTCTACATATTCTAACCTTGTTGATTCTTTTCCAGCTTTTGTTTCTGACTTTATGTACTTATATCTCTTACATTTTACCATCCTTGTCGTATTAGTATCTTCTTCTCTAAAAGGAAATTTAGTCAAGTTACCACATGTTTCACAAGTTCCTCTTATGCAATCTATTTCACCTATTCCACAATCATTTGGTTTGTCACATAAGATTGATGTTATGAATTGACTCGATCATTTAGGAAAAGTATTTTGAGAAGTTCCACCAATTTCTTCTATCATCTTCCGAAACCCTTCATAGTACAAATCAAATTCAACATGATATCAACAACAACATGTTTCAAAATATTTATTTATCTTCACAAAATAGGGCTTCAATCTTTCAAACATTGTTTGTCCAATCTTTATGTTAGGATTTAAATTACAAAATGAGAGATACAATTCATGTTGAGTGACATCCAACCAATGTTTTGTGTGTTGAATATATTCCTTAGGCCCAATCCTCTGCTTGATGATATCTCTTCTATTTGGTGAAGGACGAGTATTATCAATCCAAAATTGAATAAATAAGTTCTTAACTATTTCCCCAATCATGTCAGATCAAGGAGCTCTACACATTAGTGCCCAATTGCCTTCTAATGTACTATCATTCAAATTGTTTCTCCTTTTTAGATAATGTAGTACTATCTTTTGACTATACCCAAAATGAGATGATAATGAAGAGATCTATCTATTTTGGTATATTTTCTTATTTAAAATAGATGTCAGTATCACTCTTCGTGTAATGGATTTATCTGCAGATCTAGTTTTTTTCCCAATGGAATGTAACCCTTCCTTAACACTTTCAATAATATCATTTTCTAGTTTAGAAGTCCACCTCTTTTTTATACTTGTATCTATACCCAATAGTCTTAGTGGCTCTTTTAAGAAGTGAAATTGATAATAGTTGAGTTTTCTCCACTATTGATAGATTCTCAAATTGTTCAATTATGTCTTTAGACTTTTTATTCAATTTCCTCTTCGTAGTATGTGTAGGTTGATTAGCATATTCTCTCAATTTTTTCACATCCATTTCAATTAAATGATCTATGTTTCTATGATTATTTTTTCTCTTCAATCTTTGGGATAAATTAACATTCTCATTTGTTGTTTGATCTCGGGCTACACAAGAAAAAATAAAACAAAGTCTTAAGATACAATATCTTTAGGCGACATATATGTATACATATATACATGCTTAACTTGAGTAAAATATTATGTACTTGATTAAATTATCTAACCTTCAGATGGTCCTTCTTCAATATCCATTGCTTCATCTTCAATTTCCTCATGTCCAACATTTTCATCATCTACTAGAGTTGCACATGCACGATATAACAAATAAAATCAAGTAAGTTTATAAGGGGAAATATCGCTCACTAAATTTAAAAATTAAAGATATAAAGTTTGATAGAGACTTAGAATTCTAGAGAGATCTATATTATATACTTGCAAGAGATGCACATGTACCTATTTGAACTTGGGATGAAACTTCTCCAATGTCGGTAGGTTGTCCTAGTTGACTATGTCCTAAATAAATTCATTTATTTAAATTTAATCATAATCTAATAAACCTTAATGGACTATAAATTATTAACATAATTGAATAAACAAGGTAATTCCCATGCTAAATAAATTCATAATTTAAATTTATTCATAATGTGATATTTACCCTAAGGACTAATATGGACATAATTGAATAAACCCTAATGGCTTAAATATGAACATAATGTCAAATAAACTCTTAATATTAAGTTAATCTAGTAATTCTAATTTAAGATAAATATCATATTCCTAATTGGATTTAAACCCTAATCCTAACTAAATAAACTAATTAAATACATTGGAAAAAAGATTGTGCATTTGTACCTGATCTAAGATAGTATCTTGCTAGCATTTTTTGACAATTTTCATCTTCTTGTTCCTTAGTTCAGCTTCATGCATATTTACTTTCTCTTTTATCTTTATTGCCCATGTCGTAAATTCTTCCTCCAAAATTTGAAAATAAGTTGAAGTTTGTCAAATATTTATTTCTTCCCAATTCAAAAGCCAATAACTTGATTTCACATAAATGCAAATTGTTAAAAATGAAACTCATATTTATATACAATTTTTTTTTTTTTTTTAAACCTCCTTATTGGCCGACTAGGGAAAAACCCTAAGGAGCCGACTAGAGAAACACCCCTATGGTTGAGGTAGGGATTATCCCGCTTTCATAGTCTAGACATATCTCAAATAAGGAAAGACTATCCAAACATTAGCCTGGCAACTTAAGAGGTTCACTAGAAAAATCCCTAACTCTAAGATACATAAATTTGGGGAACTATATATAGAAACAACCAAAGATTTTAATAGCTTACATGGATTCTTCTAATAATCTATTATTCTAGTGGCCTTAAAGCTCAAAGACTAACCTCCCAAGAAAGACATCATTAACTCTCTTGAATTCCTTGCAAGATTCAATTGCCTAAAGGTCTTTGTAGTATTGGTAGATGGTCATTTCTTCAATCTAGGGCATGTGTGATAGTCCCTCCAATTCCTTGGATGCTACTAGGATATAGACTAAGGAGTACAGAAAGAATGGGCTAAAACTACTTACTTCTATAAGACCCTTATGTAGATTTTGAGCTATTAAATCTACCCAATCAATGAATTTTTCCCCTTCAACAATTTCTTGAATGAAAAGGTACAAAAAGCTTTCCTAATGGAAAGTGCAATCATTGCCTTTGATCTTGTTCAAAAGTAATGAAATGTCTACAATTTCCTTAATGAAATGTTCAATTGTCAAATGCTTAGGCAATCTAGAACCCCATTCAGCTAGCCTCAAGAGCCACATTTGAGCTACAATGTTGTCGTAATTCTTCTTTTGATGACAATACAACCGCTTAGACTCCTCAAAGGTCCAAGGCTCATAAGGCTCTTTATCAGGGATTCATAGAGTTGACCTAACACTTGTCTTGTTTATCCTAACTAGCACCTCTCTCAAAACTTTCTTTATACACTTGGTTTTGGGGTCATAGTGGTTCACACATTCAACAACCAATTCTACGCATTCTATAGCCGGTGGGAAAAGTGACAGCTTCTAATAACTCACTACTGACTAATTTCTGATATATAGGGCCAGACTATACATTCCTTTCCCACTCAATTATATCTAGTAGGCTTTTGTTTACTAGAAAAGTATCCCAAATTTTAGGTAAGGAACTCAATAGGAAAGGTTTTTCAAGCTTAGCAGTTTTGGGTGGAAAAGCATCATGGTTCAATTTGAATGATATAGATTTATAGAGTTAAACTAAATCAATTCAAATGAAAACCTAGCATAGAAATGATAGAGTGGGAGATAATGCACTTATAGTTTTTAGTAGAGTTCAGACTTCTATTTTCCTTGCTTACCAGTTATTGTCGAGAGCTCAAGATGGTTAAATGAGCACTTATGCAGGACTGAACGTAATTATAGGGGATGATTTCTTGAAAATCCAAGGGTAGATTTGAGTTGGCAGAAAGAATTTGTTACAAATGTGCCATCTATACTTTGACAAGACTTGCAAGGCTATTTGCAGTTAATATTCATCACATCCATGTGAAGCTCGACCTTTCATGATGCCACGCTACCTTTTCCCATAAAGTAACCATACTTTAGCATGATTTCTCATAATTACCATAATTATTTCCCTTTGCATCTCTGATATCACCCTAAGGTGGGACCCATTTCTTTGCATTATAAAAATGAGTTTATAATCTCCAACACACATCTTGCAAGAAAACAAGAAAACATTAGCAAACCTCAAAGTTGAAGTTGAAGTTAAAATTTGAACCAAATTCCACTTCAACTTCAACTTCAAGAAAATGATCCTGGGCCAATGGGAGAGGACTTTGCCAGGATGAAGGAAGACAAGTGAAACCAAACTTAAACTTGAAGTTCAACTTGAAGTTGAAAAAGGGAAGATTGACCAGCGATATTGCACATTGGGAAAAGGTAGGGTAACACTAATCCATCTTTCAATGGATAATGCCCCATTCCATTAAGCATCAACCTTATTATGTAAATTTTCTTGAATACCTTGTCCTAACCCTATAGTTTTAGATTTAAATTGTATCATCATTTGTATCAAAGATTTTTCAAGTTTTTCTTGATTTTCTTTATTTAAATAACCAAAATTGTCTTCTTCAAATGCTATCAAGCTTGCTAGTTCAGTAATCTCTTGACATGCCTTATCAAACATTGTAGAAGATATTAGTAGGACAATCTCAAAATCTCTCAGATCATTAAACTCAATTTCTTCATCACCTTCTTCCTCCTCTGCTACAACTAATATTGTCTTCAACATCTTAGGAATTTTTTTCTTAGGTGAACTAGCTTGTTTCTTCTTTGTTGGACATTCTTTTGGTCTTGTAGTTGGGGGCTAGGCTATCTTTGATCTCATTATTCTTCTTCTTTTATGCTCTTGGTGTGTCACAAATTTCTACACACCTTTGTTGAGATCATATTTCACATTTGGATCAACAATTATCACTCCCTTGTACTTTTCTTCCTTGGGCTTGGAAACAACCATCTCTTTGCTTTTAGATTCCTTGGCTTCAACTATACCTTTAGATTCTTCCTCTTCTTCTTCTTCATTTTTTACCTCAAGACCTTTGATTTACTTTGTTCTTTGCTTATCTTTCTTGGGCTCACTTGTGTCTACATTCATTTGATCTTTTACTATATCATATGTGTCAAATTGCTCAACATTCACATCAACATCTTCTGAAAAAAGTGTATTTAGTATTGCAATGACTTCATCAACATTTACTTCATAAGGTATTACCCTTAACCATGAAACTCTAGATAGTACAACTAGGCCATGAAAAAAATATTTTATCTACTATGAAGCATATATCATTAAAATATTTATCTACAAGTGATTTAGGAAACATCATGTGATTTAGGAAACATCATATCATTTCTTCTTTTGTTCTTGAAATCCTCAAAATAGTTATCTATAATTGGCTCAAAATTTTCTCCTAACTAACTTATCAAGTCATTAATTTGCTCCATAGTTGGCCTACTTCTATTCCACTCTACTATTCTAATAGTAGGAAAATAATTTTGTATATAGAAAAAATACAAATTAAAAGAGATCCAAACTTACACAATGTGTTCTTCATTTTCCTTATAGCTACAAGATTCTCTATCCATTTTTGCAGTTGAAGCTCAGCAAGATCATAACTATGATCCTTTTTGATAATTTTGTAGCCTAGGTCCACTAAAATGCATGCCACACTATTCAATTGACTTGACTAATAAAACTTTCATGCAATCACTCTTACAAAAAATTCAATAACCGGGTTTTCAATCCCATTGATTGATATGCCTCTACCATTCCGTATCGCTTTTTTCAATTTCTCAACTTTATTTCTTGTAGCACATCTTATTTAGTTTGGTCTATCTAGAGTAGGATATTTAGTTACCTTGCATATGTCCTTGTTGATCTTGATTGGCCTTTCTTCTAACCATATCTTCATGTCTTGAACACGGCTCACCATGATCTTTATCCATTCTTCTTTGAAAACATTCAAAAAACCTAGGGCATGGGTAAGCCCTTTTTCAGAAACAATGTTATGCTCCTCTTTTAATACTCCATTATCACACATTTTCTCATAAATTCTGTCATCTTGAAATCTCCAACTTCTCTAATTGTGTACATGTAACATGTTCATACATCATGAATTACCATAGCATTTGTGGAATTGATGATAGAGCACCAATCAAATCTTCTATTGCTTCAAAATCTAAATGATTCATGAAATTAGGTGGGGGAGATTAATTGTGCCTCATTATTTTTGTATTTCTTTCCTTCAATATTTCACAAGTAGTTGTAGATGATGTCATTTTGAACTAGGGTTTTGACAATAAAATTTTCTTTGACAACCTCTTAAAACAACTAGCTTGAAGATAAAATTTTCACTTACTAAATTCAGACAAATCACCAATGACACACAATGATTCACCCTCTTTGTCACTAAATTTTCCTTGATCACCTTTGAATTGCTTGTGCACACAAATGTGCTTGGTAAATTGAAAATGAATTCCCAAATTTTATATATACCTTCAATTTTGTCAATTTTGTCTGCAATAAATGCATTTGTACTGGATTACATGCACAATGGTTGTCTCAACCGTTCATGCCTATTTTCAAATACTTGGTCACTATTACCTTTTTTGCGAATACCAATTTTCTTGGCTAATGTATTAGCTTGGTCATCATAAGACCTTGGTCTATATTGTAATTCTCTATCAATAGAGACAATAATACTAATGCTTGACACTTGATAGTAAATCATATTTTTTTGCCCAATACCTCGCACAGATATGTCCTGATGCATCTTTATTCATGTTGATGTGGAATTTTAACCATAACTATATAGGAATTGTTGTACGATATCATATGAGTTATACAATCACTAGATACTTTCTCTTGCTTAGTTAGATGAGGTGTGATCATCTAATCCATTGAATTGAGTGATCTCAACTTTTCTTTCTCCTTTGCATCTAGAAAGTACTATCTCTTTCCATGTTTTTTTTACCTCAATTTTCCATTTTCTTTGTTTGTTTGCATTGTTTGGTGCTAGTGCTCAAGACCTGTAGTTCTTACTAGCATGTCAAACTTTAAGAAAAGTAAAACAAAATAGGTTTCTATTCAACCATTTCTTATAGTTACCTCTAAATCGTGTCTTTATGTAATTCTCTGGAATGTGCCCATATTCTCCACAATAATGAGAATTATACCATGTGTTATAATCTCAATTGTAAGAATTACACTACTTAGGTGCATGTGTTTTCTTTTTAGATTTCTAGTTATATTTTTCCTTGAATCTACACTTATGAGCTCTATGTCCATATTTCTAATAGTTATAACAATTTCCTTCAAATATAGGTGAGGTGGGTGCATTACTTTTCTTTTATCTATATTCATGTCCTTGGTTTCCTTACTTCTTGCAATTAAAATAGTTACCAGTAAACTTAGGTTTGGGGCTTTACATACCTTTTTTTTCTCCTACATGTGTTGGAAGTGTGTCCAAGTTTACCACAATGATGACAAGTAGGTTTAGTTTTTGTATTTCTTCACTCTTCATTGTTTGATAAATCTTCCACCTCAGTAGATGAAGATTTCTTACCATTTCCTAGAACAAAGGTATTAGTGGATTATCTTGGTGATCTCATTAGTTATTCAAAATATTTGATAGCTTCACTTGGTTTTTTCATTCTTTCTACTATTTATTTTTAGATCTTAACTCACTTCTTATTTGGTCACTTTGTAATCTCATATTTGTGATATCCATGTCCTTCTTGTTCATTACTTGGCTTAAAACTAGAAATTGGTTGACCATGTCCAATAGATTTTTTGTGAGCTTCTGCACCTCAAATGATTTTTCTTCCATTTTGTAGACATTTGTCTTTTGTCTTCCTTAGGCATAGCTTTGTCTTCTTCATCTTTCCTAATTTTTTTTGGTATTTTACATAATATTATAGATTGAATTTATTGTTCTCTCTTGAGTTCATTGACTTATTTACTCATAATGTTTCTCCTCTCTTGTAGGTCTACTATTGCTACATCACTGTCATCAGTATTCGTACTATTAAGCAATCCTTGTGTATTAACTTCCTCGTATTTTGTATTATTTTTCTAAATGGACATCTCTTTCCTTTTTCTTATGAATCTCCCAACTCTTGTTTTTCTCCTTATACTTGTTGCAATGCGATATGGATTTCATTCATTTCATTCTCAATGATTTTTCTTATCTTATATTCCTCCATCTTCAAGATTTGGTTATGTTAAGCTGTTAGACTTTTTCAAGAGTATGAGTTCTTATACCAATTGTTGTAAATCCTAATGGGAACAAGATATTGGGGGGGGTAAACCAAAATCTATAATATTTTTCTCTACTAAAATAATTCATACCTAATCGATCTCATATCTCAAAAATTATACTATATAAACATAAATGTGAAATCTTGAAATGAAATCTATCTAAGCATAATATCCGTGAAAATCATCAACATATAACACAATGATTTCAGTTACCTAGAAACACTTCAATATGAAGTTAAACCTTGGTTCGGGATGGAAACCACAAATCTTCTCTGTTGCAACAACAAAGTTGACCTATTAGGGTTATAGTTTGATCATATCAAATGATCTACCTTGTGAGGGGTCTTCTCTATTAAAAGTGTTAAAGATTGTTAGGTCTTACCCTATGAAAGAATTTAACACTTAAAATAAAGTAAGTACTCTATTAGAATATTTGAAGCAGGTTTGTTAGAACCACTCTATCAAGAGATTTTTCCTAACTCAATCTGTTAGAACTTATTTAGTACCTGACCCTTCAATTTACTCTCAAAGCTAATTGCAAATCTCCTCTCTCCAAAAATCTAATCTTTTTAAATGATATATCTATTATGTCCTTTACTGCTCTAGTTGCTCTATCTGAAATCTTTCAATCTATACTTAGTTTGTTCACTTCTTCACTTTACTTCATATAATTCACACACACTGTCTATAATTTTAGGCTTGAAAACTTTCTTAAATAGATAATCTGCTATGGTTCTAAATTAGGATCAACAATCCATATTTCATCCTTTTGTCATTTTCCATTCTAATTTTTTGATTGGTCATTTTATTTTCCTAAGGATTAATAACTTCTAAAAAAATTCATAATTTAATCCTTAATTATCTCTTTGATACTTAAATTTCATGCAAAGGTCACCTAGAATGAATTACATAAGTGTTTGTTCAATTAAAAACTCATATGTTAATACTAGTTTACTCATCACTTGAATGTTCTGATTCTTGGTCATAACTAACATTCATGATGTCACTTGACCTCCATATATTCTATTCACTCAGCAATAATTAATTTTCCTCTTGCTTGGTCTCAAAAAAATTACTTCGCTTGCATGCTTACTCACTCTCAAGTAGGGTGCATGAAAATATTTGACTTTCTCGACATGTATTGATAAATAAATAAGTCCTTTCATAGATTGACCTTCTCTGGATGGCTCAATCACAGTGATGGCTATCTATCATTGCCTTAGAAATGGCTAAGTTTTAGAAAATATTATGCAACATAGGCTTAGAGATCAACAATTTTGAAGAAGTTGTGAAAGAAACGAAATGGTGTAAGGTCATGGATGAGGAAATAGATGCAATAGAGAAAAATGAGAGATGGGAGGTAACTAAATTTCCTCCAAATAAATAATTTATTTGAGTGAAATAGGTGTATAAGTCCATGTGCAATGCTAAAGGAAAAGTACATAGGCATAAGGCATGATTAGTGGTCAAGGGGTACAAACAATATTATGGTAGAGACTATGATGAGACATATGCACCAATTGCAAGAATTGAAACCATGTGTGCTATCATAATAGTTGCAACACAATAAAAATGGAAGATATTTCAAATGGATGTGTAGTCCTCCTTCTTGAATGAAGTATTGAAAGAAGAGGTCTATGTAGAGCAGCCACTTGGTTATGAATTTTAGGTGAAGAAAAAAAAGTGTATAAGTTGAAAAGAGCTCTTTATAGGCTGAAACAAGCTCCACTGGCATGGTATAACATAATTGACTCATATTTGATGAGCAATGGCTTTAACAAAAGCAATGGTGAGCATGCTCTTTACATCAAGGCAACTAATGATAAAGTTTTAATTTATGTATTGTATGTAGATGATTTAATTTTTATTAGGAATGATGATTTCCTTATTGCTGATTTCATGGAGGCCACGAAAAGTGAGATTGAAATGATGGATTAAAATCACTTGAAGTATCTTCTAGGCTTAGATGTAAAAAAAATGCATGATAGTATCTTTATCTCTCAAGGAAAATATGAAAATTAGTTCTTGGAGAGATTTAAAATGAAAAGTAGGAAGGTAGCCCCAACACCAACAAACATAGGTCTAAAGTTAAGCAAGGAATATTGTAGCAGTAATGTGAATCCAAGATTGTATAAAAGTTTGGTTTGACATCTGATTTATTTCATAGAAATTTGGCCTGATATAATGCATGTTCTAAGTCTAATTTTTAGATTTATGAAAACTCAAAAATATACTAATTGGCAAGCAAGAAAGAGGATCTTGAGGTGTGTGAATGGCACCAAAGGATTTTTTATTTTATATGCTGCAAAAAATGAATTTGGGAGCTGGTTGGTTATATAGATAGTCATTGGGCTAGAAGTTTGGATGATAGGAAGAGCACTTCTAGTTATGTGTTTCATATGGTTCTGGGTGCAATTTCATGGGCATCTAAGAAGAAACCAATAGTTCCTCAATCTACTATAGAGGTTGAGTATATAGCAGCTAATGCAATAGCTTGTCAAGATATTTGGCTGAGAATAATGTCAAAAGATTTGAAGGAAGAACAAGAGGATGAAGCTACAATTTATTGTGACAATATTTCCTCAATAGCATTGAAAAAAATCTAGTGTTTCATGAAAAAGCAAGCACATTAAAATCAAATATAATTTTATTAGAGAGCTAGTTTAAAATGGTGAAATTAAAATGGAATATTGGAAATCTGAGTAGTAGCTAGCAAATATACTCGCCGAGTTATTGGGCATAGAAAGTTTTGTGCACCTGATAAGAAGTCTAGGCATTGTTGATTTGGATTAGTAGTGATCTTGTTTGTTGGCTCAGGACAAAGGGGGAGTTTTGGAATTTTAAATTATTTGGTTTGTCCCTAGAGCCCGTCATTCACCTAGATGTCAATGATAATTCATGTTAATTCTGCACACTCTAAAGTGTCAAAAATTTTGGCAAGCAATAGCAGCAGAAAGAATATCAAAGTGTGCAACAACACGGGTGAAAGTTTCTATTCTTTTGAAAGTGAATGTTTGGTCCTATTGAGTAGTGGTTGCTCAAGGTTTATTGTAAGTAGTCATATATTTTTTACAAGTTTATTTTATTTATAGTAGTTGTAATATTTACGCTGAGAGGCGTTCTATACAATGGCAGCACAAATGCCCAGCACAGGAATATGCCAAGATTCCTTGTCAATAAAAAGGAATTGGGAGCAGTTACAAACTTCCAAATTAAATATTAAAAAAGAATTCCCAAAATAATAGCTGGCCGAAATAATAGGAAGCCAAATGGAGGCCGAAATAATAGGCCCAAAAAAGTAGGGCCCAAAAAAGTAGGACCCGAAAAAATAGGGCCCGAAAAAATAGGGGCAAAATAATTTCAATATAATTTTTTTTTTTGTTAAATATAATTTTGCATGCACATTCATGCTTATTTTTTGCGGGGAGTGGGGGAATTTGAAACAAATTTGTGGAATGTGAAGAGACGTCTATTGGGGGATATGAGGAGCCTCTCAAAAGTTATAAAACCAAGGCTCCTCATTTCATTTTCATTTTATATTTTTGCAGGAAGGAAGAGGTGGAGGTTATTGGAGGATTAGATTGGAGTTTTTGAATAGGAGTAAATTGAAGTTTTGTAGTAACATTTTTACAGGTGAGATTTTTATTTTTAATTTACATTTTCATTTAGATTTAGATGTAGATGTAAATTGAAATTCAAAATTAGTTATAATATTCTACTTTGATTTAGATTTCAATTTTAATTAATTTCATTTAGATTTAGAATTCTGTTCATAACTATTTAGGCTTGCATTTAATAGTTTAGTCTTGCATGTTTGATTTAGATTTAGATTTGTATTCAAAATCTATTTGATATATATATTTTATAATAATTTTCATTGTTAATGGTGCTTGATGGGAGTGTTTTAGGGGTGTCTTCTTTTCTATTTCTGAAATATTTTGGTCCAATATGTACTTTCCTAACCAGATCTATCCATTTTCTTCTGATTCATGCATGGAGTTTCCTGACACTATTAGTGCATTGTTGGGACTGAATGGGAATGGATTAAAGATAAATGACTGACTCTGGTTCTGGATATGCATTTGGAATTGGCTCTATTGCAGCTCCAATTTATAGGTTCCTTCGTGCTACCTATTCTTTCGGT
Organism: Cupressus sempervirens; assembly: GCA_028749045.1. Lineage (NCBI taxonomy): Eukaryota > Viridiplantae > Streptophyta > Pinopsida > Cupressales > Cupressaceae > Cupressus > Cupressus sempervirens. Next base: position 123,904,316 of record CM053790.1, on the reverse strand, counting down.
GGTTTAATCTGGTTAAGTGTGGATTGAGAGGTTCTGGCTCATTCACGTTGGTTTGTAATTTTGTCACGATGTCTAGCGTGTGGCATTCTGATGGGATTCTTCATTGGAAAATGGTGCGAATAATTATGTCAATGCTGAACGACTTGTCCAATGTGATAATTGCTCTAGATATAGAATGCGGCCATGGTGATTTTCTTAGCAATACAATTGAAGAAAAGGGAAATATGGTATTAACACAATGTTATAGGAAATCTCTGAGCAGAAATGCTTATAAATACATTCAAATTTCTTTTGTAACTCATAATATCAATCTCACTTTTTCTTGTGCTCCTTTAGTCTAAGAAAGATATTAGATTGGAGTAACAAATTGCTTCTGTAACGATAGTTGCAGGTACAATTATTTTAGCAATTTTGGGCATTCTAACTATTCCTGTGATGGGTACTTATGTTTTAGTTCTTAGATTATGTGATTTGGTTGTATTTAGAGTCTTTTTAATAATGTTTGAAACTACTATTAAATATAATAATAAAGATTAATTTAATGTTAAATATAACATGCTACAACACTTATCAAAAATATCAAAAACACAATTGTTACAGCAAAACGAGAATGGAGAAAAAACTTCAATTTTTGTATTAATTCGTCTGCTTAAAATATATTACAATTGCCATATTTTATATTGAGAAATGCCTCATATGGACTTTCGCATGCTTATTTAACTACACTACAATCAAGACTAACTTTGTACTTAATCTAATTTTATCGAATGAGACTGGCCCAAGATTCCTATGTAACTGTTGTTATAACAAACATAGACAGTTGTAGAACTTGTGATGAATAATTTATAATTGCTTGATTCTCTGTATTTCATGTGTAAATTCATGATTCTAAAAACTCAAAGTTCAAACTGCATGTTACATTCTCTTCCTTATTCAGTGAATTGGTACATGACTATTAGATTAAATGGTGCATGGAAGAGACAAAACACTGAAAGAAATTACTCTTTTCTTATTATTATAGTTGCTGCTATTTTTAAGTTTTTTATAATTATTGTTAGTCTTGATGTTGTTTTTAATTTTATTATTACAAATATTGATTATTAATATCTCTGAGTGCATCCAAGGAATAGTACTAAATCTAGAAAAACTTAGTAATAACAATTTGAGATAACTGCAAAAAGTTTTTATTTTCACAAATATTCTCTTTCTTTTAAAAATCTACAATTATTTGGGTAATGAATTGTAAAGTAGAAAGGAAAAACTTTCTGTAAATCTTTTTTGGTTACTGTTTTGCTTGCAGTTTTCATTTTATATGAAAGTTTATTATTTTCTCAAATCTTAAAAATAAAAAAATTTATATATGTAATTTTATTTTATTATTAAAATAATAAGATTTTGGAGGTTGTAAAATATTGAAGTTTAGAAATTATTTTAGATTTTACAAATTAATTTTAACATAATATTTATATTAAAGAAAGAAAAGATAATAAAATTGTTAAATCAAATATAAAAATTATAAAATTTTACCTAAATTTATTAATTGTATAAAAAACTATTAAAGATAATTAAGTTCTATTAAATGTACTTTATTTTATATTATAGAAATACAAACAAAAATTATAAATTGGGACAAACTTTAGAAATGAAGTCAAATTTAAAGAGAGACAAATAACATGAGGTGACGTGTGTGTGTGTGTGTGTGTGTGTGTGTGTGTGTGTGTGTGTGTGTGTGTGTGTGTGTGTGTGTGTGTGTGTGTGTGTGTGTGTGTGTGTGTGTGTGTGTGTGTGTGTGTGTGTGAGAGAGAGAGAGAGAGAGTTAACATTAGGCGACGTGATATAGAGAAAGAGTGAGATAAATAACATGATGCAATGTGTGTGTGTGTGTGTGTGTGTGTGTGTGTGTGAGAGAGAGAGAGAGAGAGAGAGAGAGAGAGAGAGGATAATCTTAGAGGGGGTAGAAGGAAAAGGGGAGAGGGGGAGAAATGAGCCATGGAGAGAAAAAGCATATGAAGGGTCCAAAATAGATGGAGATGGAGATGGTGGAGAGAGAGAAGCCATGAGTGAGTGAGTGAGAGAGAGAGAGAGAGAGAGAGAGAGAGAGAGAGAGAGAGAGAGAGAGAGAGAGAGAGAGAGAGAGAGAGAGAGAGAGAGAGAGAGAGAGAGAGATGAGGTAGACATACATAGAGCATTTTAGAGATATATAAACATGAAGATGGTGTGTGTGTGTGTGTGTGTGTGTGTGTGTGTGTGTGTGTGTGTGTGTGTGTGTGTGTGTGTGTGTGTGTGTGAGAGAGAGAGAGATTACAATTAACCCTAAATCTAAATTATAATTATAATTTAGAGTAATAATATTTATTAATTATAATTTTATTAGCTATGATATGATTAGTAACCCAAAAATTATCTTAACAACAATAATAACACAAACCCTAACTCTAACTCTAACTCTAACTAGATAACTCTAATTTTAACCCTAACCCTAACCCTAACCCTAACCCTAACTCTAACTCTAACTCTATCTCTAACTTTAATTCTCCCCCTAACCCTAACCTTAACCCTTTATAATCCTAAATCTAATGCTAATTCTAACCCTAACCCTAATCCTAATCCTAATCCTAGCCCTAACTCTTACCCTAACCCTAAATCTAATCAAGTAACTTTAACCTTATCCCTAATCTAACCTTGATCACAACTCTATCTCTAACTTTAACTCTAACTCTAACTTGAACCCTAACTCTAACTCTTATATGAACACTAACACTAACACTACCTCTAATTTTAAATCTAACTCTAATTGTAACCCTAACCCTAATGCTAATCCTAACCATAACCCTAACCCTAACCCTACTGATAACCCTAACCATAACCCTAACACTAACCGTAACCCTATCTCTAACACTAATTCTAATCCTAACCTTAATTCTAACCCTAAATATAACCCTAACTCTAACTCTAACTCTAACTCCAACCCTTATTCGAACTCTAATTATAACTCTATCTCTAACCCTAACCCTAACTCTTATTCTAACCATAACACTAACCCTACCTATATTTGTAACCCTAATTCTAACCCTCACCCTAATTCTTACCCTTATCCTAACCCTAACTCTATCTCTATTCCTAACTATATTTCTAACCCTAATTCTAACCCTAACCCTAATCCCAACTCTAACTCTAATTTTAAACCTAACCCTAACCCTAACTCTAACTCTAACCCTAACTGTAACTCTAACCCTAACAAGAACCCTAATTCTAATTCAAACCCTATCCCTTACCCTAATTTTCATCCTAATGCTAACCCTAACTTTAACTCTAACCCTAACCCTAACCTTAACACTAACCCTAACCTTAATTCTAACCTTAACTCTAACACTAACCCTAACCCTAACTTTAACACTAACCTTAACCATAAACATTAATTTGTCCCTAACTCTAACCCTAAATCTAACTCTACCATAATTGGACTCTAAGCATAACCCTAACCCTAACTTTAGTCTTGGCTTAAAAATTTTCCCTAACCATAACTCTACAACCTTAACCCTTACTCAAGCCCTAACCCTAACCGTAACCCTAATCTTGGCCCTACTATAACCCTAACCCTAACCATAACCATAAGTCTAACCCTAACCTTAACCATGAGCATAACTCTAACCCTAAACTTAACCATAAACATAACTCTATGCCTAACTCTAACCCTAAATCTAACTCTACCATAACTAGACTCTAACCCTAACCCTAACCCTAACTTTAATCCTAACTAAAACCCTAACCCTAATCCTAAACCTAACCTTAACCCTGACTCAAACCCTAACCCTATCCCTACAATAAACCTAACTCGAGCCCTATAATAACCCTAACCCTAACCCTAACCTTAACCATGAGCATAACTCTAACCCTAAATCTAACACTACCATAATTGGACTCTAACCCTAACCCTAACCCTTACTTTAATCTTGACTCAAACCCTAACCTTCACTCTAACCTTAACCTTGACTCAAACACTAACCCTAGCCTTACTATAACACTAACCCTAATCATAACCATAACTCTAACCCTAACCTTAACTATGACGATAACTCTAACCCTAACCTTAACCATAAACATAACTCTAATCCAAACCTTAACTATAACCATAACTCTAACCCTAACCTTAACCATAAACATAACTGTAACCCAAACCTTAACCATAACTCTAACAATAACCATAACCGTAACTCTAACCCTAACCTTAACCATAACTCAAACCCTAACCCTAACTCTAGCCCTAACCCTAATGCTAACCCTAAACCTTATTCTATCCCTAAGGTTAACATTTATTGTAATGGTAACTTTGTCCCTAACCATATATCTATGGTTGACTATAACATTTTACATTACAATATGCCAAAAAGAAAATTACTTTTTTTAAACCATAATCCTACCCTTAACTCTAACCCTAAATTTAACCCTAACTATAAATCTAACTCTACCATAATTAGACTCTAATCCTAACCCTAATCCTTAGTTTAACCTTCACTAAAACCGTAACCTAACCCTAACTTTAACCTTAACCCTGACTCAAAACTCTAACTCTAACCTTAACCCTTACTTTAATCTAGATGAAAACCATAGCCCTAATTCTAACCTTAACCCCAACTCAAACCCTTACCCTAACCTTAACCCTGATGTAACTCTATATACAACCCTAACTCTAAATATAAACCTAACCTCAACCATCACCCTAAAACTAACCCTTTCTCTACCCCTTTCTCTAACTCTAACTGTGAATCTAATTTTAACCCTGACCCTAAGCCTAATTATAACCCTAATTTAAACTCTAACTCTAGCCCTTATTCAAGCTCCAATTCTAACTCTACCTCTAACTCAAACCCTAACTCTAATTCTAATCCTAACCCTAACTATATGTTTAACCTAAATCGTTATTCTTACCCTCGCCCTTTCCTTAACCCTAACCCTAACTCTAATTCTAACCCTAACTATATTTGTAACCCTAATTCTAACCCTAATCCTAACATTAACTCTAACTGTAATTCTAAACCTAAAATTAACTATAACCCTAACAAGATTCATAATCCTAAAAATAACCCTAGCCCTAACCCTAATGCTAATACTGACTCTAATTGTAACTCTATTCCTAACTGTAACTCTAACCCTATCCATAACTCAAACTCTAACAATAGCCCCAACCCTAACACTAACCCTAACCCTAACTATAACTCTACTCTTCAATATAACATTTTACGTAACAATATGCTTAAAATAAAACTAAATTAAAGTGATGCAAATAAACACCATTTATAGAATTAAAAAATAAAATATTCAAGAATAATTTTATAGTATGTTTATACAATTGTATTTAAAAAGAAATAAATAATTCAGCACTTACCTTAAAAAAATAGAAAAAAAATTTAAAAATACTTTTCCTATTGTGCTGCGATTGCCACTAGCTTATATATACCTCTATATATATTACGTCGAGAGTAATTGTTCTCGAGGCGCCTATTTTCATTTTCATAAATCCCAACTGTGATTAAAATAACCTTGGGATTAAATGAAAATAGGTGCCTTGAGAACGATTACTCTCGGCGTAATATATATAGAGGTATATATAAGCTAGTTCATATCAGTTTAATAGAAAGAAAGCAAGCAAGCATAAGTTTGTGTCATCCCCATTTCTTATTCTATTGTGCATTTGGTTGTTTGGAAAAACATAGCAAAAATCTCTTTTCCTTCTTTGTGCATTTTTTAGAATATTATTTTTTATTTTAGTAGTGGATTAACGCCACCCGAATTGCTTTGTCGAGTAGCTTAGGAGTGCTGACTTGGCTGACTCCCCTATTTCTCTATTTTCTTAACATTACAAACATGTCAACAACCAATGATAATGTCCCTTACAACTTGATACCAGTTTGAAATCTCCAATGCCAATTTGATAAACTTTAAGACAGGTGTATGCGTGCATTAAGCTCAAGATATTAATTTATCAAACGGGCAAGTTGGATTTATTTCATAAAGTGCTAGAATTTTTTAATAAATTGTAAATAGAATGAGCATGCAAAATGAACAAATAAATTAACATGAATCTGGAAATTGGCACAAGAGAATCTTTTCATAGAAAGAACTCTGATTTTGATATAATATTTGTACAATTATAGAGAAAAATTTCATACTACTCTTCTGCCTAGTTTTGTCACTGTGCAACTGAAAAAAATTATACGAATTGCATTGTTTTAGATCTTGGAAAATTAGCCAGTGAGTTAATAGGACCTTATAAATTAGCATAGGTCTATTGGATGTGAAGTCCAACTCGTCATATTATTTTTTCCAATTTTTTATTTCTTTTTTGACTTATTTGTCCTATGTTAAAGACTATTGTATGAATATAAGGACAAAATCTGTGTATATAAACTACAATAACTGAATAAATGATTAGCTTTGCACTCATTGTAGAGGTAGTGATAAATTGTTGTAAATTGTAATAAATCTTGTATCCTGTCTTTATTTGTATATTCTCAATTTATCTTTTAAATTGACAATTGTTATAAGAGCCTAAAAGAGATCCAAGACAGTAGAGAGACCCCGCTAGTGAACAAGCAACAAAGAGACGTTTGCGCTCCTCTATTGGAAGAATTTTTTTTTTTGGGAGAAAGAAGACTTGTTTGTGTATTTTTATTTTGGGCACTTGAAAAGTTTGCACTGTCTATGTAAGTATTGGAAAAATCGTTCCTGTGCAACGGTTATTGTAATCTTTTCAAGCCTCGGATCTCGAAATAAAATTGTAGTTGAGATTTGAACCTCTTCATTGGCATACTTATTATGGTAAACGGTGGTATTACTTTCCCGTACTAACTCTTTTGATCGAAGAAATGGAAAAAGAATGTGGGCAGAGGATGCGAAGTTCCAAACGGAAGCACATGCCACAGCTGTCATGGCCGCTGTTGAGGAATCTCATTTTTAACCCTTGCCTTCGCTGTGAGATATGGATGATTATGATCCAATAGAAGCTGATCCTAATGAATTGTCATGCATGGGAGATTGAAGGTCATCGAGCTACCCATTTGTCAATTCTTTTCCCTTTGCGGGTCTTAGAGATTGATAAAGAGCAGGCCAGTAACATGTAATATCGAGGAGAGAAAGAGACACTTCCTTTTCTTTTCTATGTTTGGAGGTAGATACATCAAGATTCTGGTATATTGGTTGTCTTGCAGTTGGTCTTATTGAGCAAGAAGATTAAAGATTCGAGACAGATACATCAAGGTTAAGACCATAGACACTAGTTCTCTGGAGGTGCAAGCATTTATATAACAGTTGATCTGTTATAGGCTTGATTGACACCAGTTTATAGATGGTGTTAAATTAGTACATGTTGTTGTCATTACAATGAGCAGGCAGCCATATTCAACATTTTTGACAAAGGAGACGAGGATTCAATTCATTTGGTTAATATAAAGCCAACTTCATAACCAACTTTTTGCTCCAAGTGGAGGTTTCAGTAATAGAGGCAGCTTCTTCCGAGGACGGATGAAGAAGTTGAGGCCAGGAAGAGGGAAGCGGAGAAGGAGCGGTAGTGGCGAGATTGGTTTTACAATCAGAATAGGAATAATATATAGTAGATATATATCACAGAGTTCTTCATAAGTATTTGAAGAGGAGGAGTTTCTCAAAGTTTTTGGAAGATGCTGGTTTGGTTTTACTTCTCCAAGTTATGGAGAAATTGCAGCTTTGGTGTAATATTTTTATGTTCTTTAGAGCATGGGGTTTTATTATTTGTGGAAATCAAGTTCTCAAGTTAGGTTCTTAGAATGAAGTCTGAGGAGCCTATATCTTTGGATGGTTGCAAGTTCATTATGGACCTAGCGGACATTGTTCTTGGAGAAGAGCCATTGTCACTTAGTGTTTCCTAGATGAGCATTATCACTATCCACTCTTGGTCTACTTGGTATATTTTTCTCCTTGTGTATTTGAGTTTAGGAGATGGTTCCTTGATCTAAATTAGGAATTTAGATGACAATATCTGCTGTTAAATTGAAAGAAATTAAAATGCAACAGTAGATTTTTCTACAAGCCAAAAAGTCATTGATTCATTTCAAAATAAAACTTTATACAAGTTTGATGGATCCCAAGGGTCACCATTATTCCTTGGAAATGAAAATGAAAAGTACACCAACTATTTAATTACAAAATAAACTTTAACTACTATAAAAACAACAAAAAACTATACTAAAAATTGTGTTTATATGTAGAACTCATAATTTTGTACTCGTAACTCAAAATTACAATTACGAACTGTTATAATTCCTCAAAAGATCTTCTAAATTTCTACATTTATTGTCTAGACTCTTAAGCATAGCTACAAATTTAGGATGGTTGAAGTTTGTAGATCAACTAGAATTATTAACACACTTCTATGTGCTAATTGGTAGATTGAGTCAACTTTTGGTTGACAATGCTCATACATTTTTCATTTTTGTATGTGTTGGATATTTCAACATAAATCAACAGATGTTTTATAGTTTATTGGATGTAATTAGCAATTGTTTTTGTGACAATTCCAGTTGTAATGATTTTTTGTTGGCAGTTGTTTAGACTTGAGGTTGTAGCATGTGTTTAACTTCAAGTGGGAGATTGTTGGATGTGAAGCCCAACTCTTCATTTTATCTTCCCTCTGTTTGACTCTTAGTCTTATATTGAAGTCTATTTTATAAATATAATGACAATGACAACACCCTCTGCATGTAACCAACAATGATTGAATAAATGATTAGCTCTGCTCTTAGTGTTAGTCTAGCAAAAAATCTTGTCTCTTATGTCTATTTGTGTGTTCTCATTTTGTCTTTTGAAATAACAAAAGCTTCATTATGACATGGATCACTAAAAATAATAATTTTATTGACATGAAAAATTGTAGGTATTGAAATATTTAGCCTAAAAAATGGTGTTTTGTGAAGATTATGACACAGTTAGACAAATATGTGCACACTTAAAACATCTGTCAAGTGATAGATATATCAAATTTGGTTCTACGAGGTCGAAAATAAATAGACATGATTAATTATAAGTAGAAAACTAGATTTTATAGATGGTTTATCTATTGATCTTTAGATTAAGAAGGTTAATTATAGGGGTTTACTATATATGACACTTAGAAAAATTATTTAATTTAGAGCTCTAACAAGTAGAACACTTAGTTGTTCATACATATCAAAATGATTTTTTCAAATTATGAGTTGTATATGTGCATATGTTGGTGGAAAAATATATAAATTTCTAATTCACTTCAATATAGAGAATTAAATGGTTAGAATGATAAGTAAGTAGACATTGTGGTTCTATATCTTTGTTTTTATATGAAATTGCCAATATCTTATGAGATGGAAGGTTCACCATGTTATATTATTATGTAATAAACTATTTTGGTGTCTAAAACTACAATTGAATGACAATGCAATTGAATTTCAATGAATTCATGGTGATACATCTTCCTATCTATGTTTATTATATAAAGGATAACATGAAAGATTTTAAACTTGGCATTCATCATAAATCAATTACAAATAGTAAAGTGTTCAATATTTCAATAGTTTATAATTTCTTGCTACTAAGTGATTGGGGTAGAACTTAGCTACATTTTTGTTAATAGTTTTTATACAATTTATTGAAAAATATTTTATTAAAAAAGTAGTGTTATGACAATTCAATTTCCTCACTTGTTCAAATTATAACTTATAAATTTCTTTTCCAATGTAGAAAATACATATAAAATATTCTAAATCTATAGTAGAATATTAGAAGATGTTTCTTTAGAATAAGAGATTTAGTAAAATATTAGAAGATGTGCGCTTATTTAGTAACTAATATTTCAAGACTTGTTTTAGGGAAAAACAACCATATGATGTTTGGCTTTTCAATATGTAGATAGAACTCTCCAATTCAAGAATTGTTTAGGAGTAGAAATTAAGCATAGAAAAACAAGTCATTTTTTACAATTTAACACTTTTAATCTAGGAATCAAACCTTGGTATGTTATATTTAAGGGATAGGCATTTTCAGTAGTTTAAAATACAATGTGATCTAATAAATTTATATTATTGAAAGAAAAATTGAACCATAATGCAATTGTAATATAACCATTTGATAGATTTTTAGAAGAGTGATCATATTGTCACATGATGAAATGAATTTTGGAGTCCACCATGTTTATTTGTATGAATATAATTTTAAAGAACATTATAAGTTTACATTGGAATCTATTTATGAAAAATATCCATTTTTATCACTAACAAAATAACATTTGAAGATTCATAATTTATTAACCCATACTCCAATTTTTCAAATGTTCAACTAGTTTATAATTTTTTCTTTTTAAATCCATAAAATAGATATTAGAGTTATAAAATTTATAATTTAAAAATTTAAAAACATTTAATGAGAGTTTGAATTAAATTTTGATAAACTATTAAATCTAAAAATGTAATGTAGAGAACAAATTTTATGATATACCAACAAAGTGCTAAAGTAACAAGGTTCACAACCCTCTCCGTGCCTCCTTTATCAAAAACGAAGTGCTAAAATTATTGAACTAGAACTATGATTCTTGAAACATATTAAAAAAATTCTAATTGTTTGCCCACATAAACTAACATTATAATCCCCTTGAATATTGTCTAGAGAAATGTATAAGATACTTTATACTGCACTCATCAGAGATTTTGTTTAATAATTGTCTTATAAAACCTAATCACGTGAAACACATTAATATTCATTACAACTGGATACTTCGTAGTAATTTGGGGAGGAATGACTTTTGAGAGTGGATGACACCTTGAATGATATCACCCTCATTTCATATTCTTCAACAAAACCCTAGTAAAAGATAAACCTGTGAAATACGTCAGATGTATGTTATTCCATATTAATTATTATAATAATCGTGTGAGCTGAAAGAGAAGTTGTCGGTAGGGCTCCAAAGTCTTTGAAATTCCACTCTATTCCGCAGTCGTGTGTGAGATATGTAGACGTAAGTGTGTTGTTTGAATAATTTAAACTAATTCCAAACATTCCAAATAAAACAAGAAGTACAACAGACTTTTCTTAAGAGTGTGTTGCAATAAACTTTATAGCTACAATATTCTAATCATGGCCACATCACAAACATGGAATTTTGACCATAATTGAACAATGGAGGCACATGATATCTCAATAATCGTCATAGTGATTATTATGATACCACCTTTGATATTTTACAGTGCAAAGTATTTCAATATTTGGAATGATTGCCCTCGCAGCCTCCACGCGACAGTTACTTCAATTATCATTTCTATAGTAAACCAATTGAGTTTTAGCAGAAAAACACTAATATATATTCTCACTGTTTTCTCCTGGCCTTCCTATGCAACTAAATCTTTAGTGCCTTTGGGTTCTAACTTTAGCTTTTAGGTTAAAATTAGATAATATCTATTACCATGGAAAATGGAACCGTACAAGGTTCTATTGTTCATGATTTGTATAATGAGAGAACTTATGTTTATACCTGAATTTTTCACTCATTGAAGGAGATCAACAGTAGCCATGTGTAGCTCGCTGTGTAATTTGAATCTTCTAAATATAGATTTTCTATACTAACTCTTTCATATGCATGTAATTTCTCCTAGTTTTGCACAAATTCTTTTTATAATCTGTATTGAGATTCAAAACATTACAACACAGTAATCATGTCTTCCAATTTAATTTTCACAATACATACATTCATCAAATTTGTCAATATTAACAAAGAAGGCAAAAAAAAATCAAAGTTTTATGAATTTTTTTTTAAAAAGTAAAAATAAAAAAGAAAATAAGTTCCGATATAAGCATGATCTTGAAGTTTGAAACTTGTTTGAGATGGTTAAGATGAAACTAGTTTTAGATGGTTAAAATCCTCCCCTCTAATGCCACCGGCATTAAAAAAAATCATATTGTAGTTTATCCATGTGAGAACACGTATCCAACTAAGCATTCGCCACATTATCAAAAATGTAAAAATGTAGAAAACATTCATGGAAACTCTAATTTACTATTCAACCATCTATGACATTAAATCATAATAAAAGATTAAGAAAAAAATACTCAATAATACATAATTCATCATATCAATTGAATATGTTGACCTACATGTCATACATCATTCATATACATGATTCATGCATTCAACTGCACAATATAATTTAGATACACCACTTACATGTACATAATCACATTAAGACGGATAAAGTAAAATCCTCTAATTCCCCAAGCTTGTGGCGAATTTAGTCGAAATCAGCCATTTAGATATTCAGATTCCACAGGCACGATAAAGCATAGTGACCAGCATTTTATACATTTCTACAGTTGTAACTCATTAAGCAAGAATGAAGCGAAGCTATGCTATATGAAGAAATAATTAAGAAATGAATGAATCCACACAATCCATCATTCTCTGCAATTTGGAACTTGTTGGAGAAGAGAGACTTACAGGATTTGTTTATATCTATAGATTGCTATTTATGGAGAATGCATACTTTGTGGGATTCGTCTGGATTCGTCTTAATCTATGTCTTCTTCTAATTAAGGCTGATGTATCTCTATATGTAGAGTTGTTGTAATCTTTTGATAAAACACAAAAAATGAATATAATAGCCTCTCTCTCTTCTCCAGTGGACATAGGCTACAGCCGAACCACATACATCTGTGTGTTATTTGATTAGTTTCTTTATGTTATTAGAGTAGGTCTTGGCCTGATTTCATCAGGGGAGACCCAAGATTTCTTCTTGGCCACTCAATTTTTTTTGTTCCATTGTTTCGAGCTGTTTGCCTACAAAAACCCTTTTTTGTTTCCGTTTTTTCCTTGTTCCTAAGCTGAATCAAGGGTGTGTGGCCATTTTTGCTTGTTCCTGAGCTATTTTTTGTGCTCCTAGCATGTGACCTAGCCTATAAAACCCACGATCTTGCTCTATGCTGCACAATTTCAGGTTCTCTACAAACATCAAAGCCTCTTCTTGCAGTGAGATCAGTAGCCTTGCCATCTCATCTACCCTAAGGTCTGTCCTCTTCAAATTCTGCACCTGTTGTACTAGTTCATGCGGGTTCATTTATCCTCTACCTCAGAAATCTGGTGTGTTTTGAATATGCGGCAGAGACTTTCATTGTGAGTGTTTTTTCCTTTCTTTTTTTCATGGCTGAGTTTGATTCGAATCCTAGTTGGAGACTTTCATCAGTTCCATTAAATGATATCAATTATGTAGCATGGTCTAGAGCTGTTACTTTGTCGCTCGGTGGCAAGAAAAAATTTGGTTTCGTTAATGGTGATAAAAAGTGTCCTCAAGCTACTGAATCGGGATATGAGGATTAGATATCCAATGATCAGCTGGTTTGATCATGGTTACTCAATTCGATGGAAACTCATATTGCCAAAATTTTTACTTTTTCTAATTCAGCAAAAGAATAGTGGGATTCAATTGCTAAATTATATGGCAACCAAAATAATGCTGCCCATATTTTTGAACTCACTCTTGAAATTTCTGCAGCCCAACAAGGTGAGAAAACCTTCAGTGACCAGCTTGGGAATCTTAAAAAACTGTGCAATGAATTGAACCTATATCGTCCACATACCACTGTTCCCAAAACTCTTCTGAAACAAGCTAAGGAGGATAAAATTTTTGGACTACTTTGTGGTTTAAAGCCTGAGTATGAATACATAAGGCACAATCTTCTAATGGATGCCACATTACCCACTCTTGCTGGTGTTTGTGCTATTATTCAGTGAGAGGAAACTCAAAGAAAGACTATGAGCTCAGAATCCAAAACTTCAATGGAGAAGATTGAATCTAATGTCCTCTTGGCTGAAAAGGATGATAAAACAAAGTCTCATTTTTCCAACAAAAACAAGAATGTTTCTTGCTACAAGGATAAGAAGGAACTCTATCAATGTGATCACTGCAAGAAAATTGGGCATACCAAGGATTGCTATTGGGAATTACATCCACATCTCAAATTTGAATATAAGGGTTAGAAGGATCATGCTGTTGTAGCTGAGACTTCTTCTTCAATCAATTAGTTGGGTTATCTTCTTCAACAACTCAGTAAGACTGTCTCTTCTGGCAACAGTCCGTCCACTTCCTCTCACATGTCAGGTAATCTTCATGCTTATCTTACTTCCAATTCCAAAATTAATTACTGGATTATTGATTTCGGAGCTATATATCATATGGCCAATAGTCCTTCTTCAGTAAACAATTTTATTTCAAAAACTGATAAGCATGATATCTCTATTGCAAATGGAACTACTATTTCATCCTTAGGAAGTGGTAAAATTAGTTTCTTTTCTCATAATGCTCCATCTGATGCTCTAGTTGTTCCACCCTTCCTTGTTCAACTTATGTTTGTTGGAAAAATTACTAATTCTTTAAATTGTGATGTCATATTTTCTCCCACATCTATCATCTTTTAGGATCACAAGTCGAAGAAGACGATTAGTAAAGGAACATATTCACATGGACTTTATTTTCTAAACTCCCTCAATAAGGCGTATCATGCCAGTGGTGTAATTGAAAGTCACACTTTACATAAATGGCTTGGACATCCATACAACCATATCTTGTCAAGACTTTGTCCCTCTGCTTCTGTTGATTCTGATGTCTGTGATGTTTGTTAGTTTCCTAAACAAATGTGTTTACCTTTTGTCAATTCATGTTCTATGTCTACTGAGTTGTTTGAATTAGTTCACTCTGACTAATGGGGACCTGTGCCTATTGATTCTTATGATGGATATAAATATTTTGTGTTGTTCATTGATGATTTTTCTCATGCTACCTAGTTATACTTAATAAAATAAAAAACTGAAGTGACTTATGTCTTCAAATATTTTCATACTATGGTGTTTAATCAATTTGGTGCTAAAATTAAAAATTTTAGTTTTAATAATGGTACTGATAATGTTAAAGGATCTTTTTTCAAAATATCTTTAAAGCCAAGGCATTATTCATCAAACAAGTTGTGTTGAAACTCCACAACAAAATGGGGTGGCCGAAAGAAAGAATCGATACATCCTCAAAACAGCACGGGCCCTTATGTTTCAAACAATATTGGTCTCATGGTGTATTGACCGCTGCATATTTGATCGACCATCTTCCTAGCCATGTTATTAAGTTCAAGTCACCATTAGAGATACTAAAAAATAGGACACCTAACATCTCACACTTGAGGGTATTCAGATGTGTCTGTTATGTGCCCCAGCAAGCGATACACAAAGATAAGTTAGAAGCTCGCTCTACTTGGTGTGTATTCTTTGGGGATTCTTCCACTAAGAAAGGGTACATATGTTATGATCCAGTCACTCATAAAATTGTTGTTTCACATGATGTCCATTTTTTGGAATCTAAATCTTTTTTTAAAGCTTGTGTTGAATCTGGGAATCGGTCCCAGGGGGAGTCTGTGTCTCACTCGGTTCTGCTTCCTACCATTACCAATGAGGATGCTATTCTTGATCACGATGTAGAAGTTCTTGAAGCAATGCTAATCCCCACATCTCCTCAAGCTACTCGACAATCGAGTAGAGCAACTTGTCCTCTAGAGTGAATGAAAGATTTCTTCACTTATCATGCTACATCTTATCCTATACAGGAACACCTGTCTTATAATAATATTTCTTAGTCTCACCTAGCTTTCTTGAGTACCATAGATCATACTCAAGAACCTAAAACTTTTAGAGAAGCTAACTCCATTGTAGTTTGGAGGAAGTCTATATAAGATGAGCTACGAGCTCTAGATGACAATAACACATGGGAGATTGTTAAGATACCTCCAGGAAGGAAAGCTATTGGATGTCATTGGGTGTACAGAAATAAATACAACAGTGATGGTTCCTTAGAATGACATAAGGCCAGACTTGTTGCTAGAGGATTCACACAAACATATGGCATAGATTAATAGGAAACTTTTGCACCTATTGCAACGATGAACACATTCGGGGTCCTCGTTTCCCTTGCTGTCAATCAAGACTAGAAATTGTTTCAAATGGATGTCAAAAATGCATTCTTGCAGGGTGATCTTAAAGAAGAAGTTTACATGAGCATCCCACCTGGGCATCCACAAGAGGCCATGTTTGGTATAGTGTATAAGTTAAAAAAGGCAATCTATGAGCTTAAACAATCTCCATGAGCTTGGTATGCTAAGCTTAGTTTTGTCCTTATGTTGAATGGGTTGAAATGAATTAATGGAAATCCTTCTCTATTTGTTAAAAGAAGTAACTCCGGTATTGTTGTTGTGCTGATTTATGTTGATGATATAGTCATTACTGGTGATGATCAAAATGCAATTTCTAAGATAAACATTCTGCTATACAATAGATTTGCCATTAAAGATTTGGGAACTTTGAAGTACATTCTAGGATTAGAAGTTGCCTACTCAAAAAATTGCATCTTTCATAATCAACGAAAGTATGTGCTGGATTTGTTACCAGAAATTGGTAAATTTAAAATCAAACCATCAGATGCGCCAACGGATAGCAGAGGAAAATTGGTTGATACTGGTGCATTGTTGTCTGATATTGGTCAGTTTCAAAGGTTGGTCGGTAGGTTAATCTATTTAACCATTACTCGACCTGACCTTTCTTATGCAGTTAGTTTGGTCAGTCATTTCATGCATGCTCCCAAGGCTCAACATATGCATGCCATTACCAAAATTTTATAGTATCTGAAAGGGTCCCCAGGTAGAGGTATATGGATGCGTAAGACTGGCCATAATTCTATTACTGCCTATACTGATGCTAATTGGGTAGGATCTCCCATTAATCGAAGGTCTACAAATGGCTATTGTACTTTTGTTGGAGGTAACTTGGTCACATGGAAAAGTAAAAAATAGAGTGTTGTTGCTCGTTCAAGTGCTGAAGCAAAATATAGAGCAATGGCATCAACTACTAGTGAAATTATATGGCTTTGCGCTCTATTGCAAGACCTTGGTTATGGTTCATCTCTACCCACTCCATTATTTTGTGATAATTAGGCTGTTATGCATATTGCTTCCAATCCAGTGTTTCATGAGCGCAGTAAACATATTGAAGTCGACTATCTTTATGTTAGAGAGAATGTGCAAGCCAATGTCATCCGTACAACATTTGTTCCTACAACTCGGAACAAATTAAGAGAATGTATGGAGAATGCATACTTTGTGAGATTCGTCTGGATTCATCTTAATCTATGCCTTCTTCTAATTAAGACTGATTTATCTTTATATGTAGAGCTGTTGTAATCTCTTGATAAAACACAAAAAATGAATATAACACCCTCTCTCTCTTCTCCAATAGACGTACGCTACGGCCAAACCACATACATCTATGTGTTATTTGATTAGTTTCTTTAGAACTACCTATTTCTCTTCGGAATAAAGCAAGAAAATGCCTTATAGGAAAATAATTGGCCAGTTAACATAGTTTTTAGCAACACTCGATCATCTTTCTAAGAGATGACTCTCTCTAATTACCACAGTGCTCTATCTTTCCAATAGTGTGAAGGATGATAACTTCAAATACAATATATGTCAACAAGTAGGTTTGCTTATCTGTTTGAACACCGTATGGTCAGTCATATCTCTTTATGCTGCAGGTTATTATTCACAATAGAATTTCAACAGTAATCTATCGTATCTACAAGTTTGGGCAATTTCTGATTGGTTCTACTAATGCAGAACAATAAAATGTATTATGTATTATTCAGCATATAAATTAGAACAAAGAACTTGGAATGTTATTGGGTTGCCAATCGAGTGGATTCCAATCTAAAGCTACCTGCCTTTTGATCTTAATTAGCTCCTTCTATGCTTCCCTTGTTACCACATTTCCAAGATCCTTCGCTTACACTAACTGAAACAAGAATGCTCAAAACTGTTCTCGTTCATCTCCCTTTCTCAATAGAGATCCCCTTCTTAAGTTTCCTCCTTTTTCCATTATCATAGGTAATTATTTCTGTTTTCGTCCAACCCCCAACTAACACGGATATTTTTCAATAAACTGTTTTGGTGGAGAAACAAAATACGTAGTAGTTCATCCCCCTGGAAAATGTATAAGATAATTAGAGTAGTCAATTTTCTTTATTCTCCTTAATGTCTATTCTTTTCCAATTGCTTTCTTAATCAATAGAAAGGTATTAGATTTAGGAATACTATTGTTTCCTCATTATTTCATCCAATTAAATTTCATTGAATTTTTTATTCTTACTTTAATCAAAACCATATGCCAAAATCATATGCTACACAATTTTTTATTTTTCTTTGTAATTTAGTATTTCAATTATAAGAAGTTTGAGGGAGGAATAAAATTCAAATTAAAACCATGATAGAATGGAATTATAATAATTAATTAGACAAGCATGTTTTAGTTGATGTGTGTAGGCTTTTAGAATATCCAACCATCCTCTTCTAAGGAGCTAGCCTCCTATACCTCAACCACCCTCTTGTCTTGACATTCCTACAACCACTCAAACACTTGTAACATAAAATATGTCAATACCTACACAATAGTTCCATAATTAAATCGACAAAGTACTTTAACTAATCATTAATATCATGTACATATAATGAAACTATGTGACAATATTATCATTAACATTACAATTCATAAGCATCAATTAGTGTATTTTCTATTTAATCACAAAATTAAATTCATCTTTAAAAAATAATCATGAATATATCATATGATCCCCTTTAAGTCACATAATTAAATGCATAGTAATATTTTCTTAACTAATATCATCAATATGGTTGACCAAGTCAAAGGGTGTCAAAGTTGCCAAACAACTACGATACTAGGGACACCAAAAGATCTAATGTGACAATATATTTGATGTCTTCAATGAGTCTTTGAAGGATTCACTTCGTATTTAATGCATCTTCATGAATAGGACCCCTATATAATACATAACACATTTCTAGAGGATGGAAGGATAGTAATACTAGTTTTTTTTGAAGGAGACCTTGCATTGATGAGAATATTGTGGCATAGGTGAACAACCTACTAGTGGATGCTATAGAATTTTATAGGGATCTTAACTATTCATATCGTGCAATTCAAACACCATTTACAAGGAATTAAAACTAAACAATGGTATGGATCAAGATCCTTAAGCCTCTTATTGGATTGTCATTTCACTTGTGTTATCAAACATCATTTTGTTTTTTTTTTAAATCACTTTTGACACAATTGTATGGTCACTATTCTCTTTTCCTTCTGGTCATCTCTTAAGACTAGCGATCATAGGAAGAACCTTGACAAGAACCATATTCTTCTTGAGGATCTATTGGTGCTTATCTATACACACTATGAATCCCTCTTGCCACTTCCGATATTATCCCTAACTCTCAAGATGATGACACTATAGTTGGGGCATCAAAAGATGTTTTTTAAGGTGAAGAAGATACAAGGCATGAAAAAGAGGATAATGCACTCTCCTTAAATGCTGAAAAAACAAGCACTCTTCTTAAATGCTAAAAAAAAAAACTTATGGGTAAAGAGAGAGGGAAAGATATAGATTTGAAGGAGGACTAAGTTCCCTAGACAAAGATCAAAATTATCCCAAAATCAAAACAAAAGGTTTTGTTTTTTAGGAAGGAAAAAATAGACCCTCTTTAAAAGGTTGAGGTACTAAGGGTCACTCCTTTTTCTCTCTTGCTATTGTCAACATAAAAATGAAAGTTAAAAATATTGGGCTTTGTATACAAAAGGAAAAAATAATGACTATTGGAAATGAAGAGAGTAACTGAGAAGGGACAGTTGAGTTAGTTACAACAACAAAAATTCCCTATCCCTAGATGTCAAATCAAACATTTCACTGATAATGCAATTCTTTGTCTAGCTTGGTTAAAACTAAGTTATTGTTGTAACTTGGTTAGAAAAAAAGTCTTATGAATATTAATATATTTTAACCTTTATTAATATAGTTGCAAAAATATAGACCATAAAACAAATAACATGAACATAGATGACACCATGTTTTAATGCGGAGACCCAATTTGGGAAAACCACCATGCAACTAGTTAGAATATTTTTCAATCTTCTAAAGTGAGCCTTGCTAAGAGCCAACTATATTAAAGGATAAGATACTTACTATTACATATGACCTTGTTAGATAATTTAGAACACCCTATTAGGAGCTTCCTAGTTAGAGGTCTTCAAACACTTCAATCTTAAAATACCACCTTGCTAGAGGATTTACAACTGACTGCTAAGTCAACTACATTAAGAGATTTATTCACTACTAAAATAGTTATAAATAAAAAATAATTTTACCTTATATATGAAGCAACTTATTTTTCAAATTCAGATCTTTATTCTCCCTTGACCTATGGATCCTTATTGATTAGAATTTTCTCCATTGCTTGTCTTTCACACTTTCTAGATCTTCCTTTCTTCTTTGATCATATATCCATCTTATTCCATGTATTCCACTTCGTATCATATATTACATTTTTTGACCTTTCTTATATATCATAAGCTTTTTCAAGTCATCTTGGATACCCTTTCAAATAATCATTCAACATCCAAATAGTTGGTCTCAATTAGTTAATTACTAGACAAGTGTACTCTACTAACACTCAGTCAATATAGGAAGTGATCACTTATTTAACACTAGAATTCCTTTCATTCTTGACCACTTGGTTAATATTAGAAGCTAGATATCCTTCATTTCCCACCCACTTAGTAAACATTGAATGCCCTTCATTGTTTAACTACTTGGTTGATACTAAAGTTGCAAGTTCTTCATTGACCGATTGTTTAGCTAATATTGACATTTGCGTGACATTTATGGCAACATAAAATATGATTTTTTTTTTTCCAACAATCTCCCTTTTTGACATTGGTTACAATACAACATGTCAATCATACACTGATAAAAGTATGAGCAGTTAGATAATATCCTTAGTTTGATTCTGATTCTCATCCATACCAACTCCCTCTATGATTTTTCCTAGATTTTTCTTAGTAGCTTCCAAACACATTTTTTGTCTTACATTTTTCATCACTTTGTTGTGTACTTTTCTCATTTTCTTTCTTTTCTTTAAATTCCATCATCTGAATACTTTCCTTATCAGATACTAAACTCTCCCTCTTTTAAATCAAATGCCAAAGGACACATGCTATAAATTTACTATGTACCTTTATGTAGTTATTCATGTGGAATATGCTCTGCATTTCACACCTAAAGTGTGACAATATACATCAACTTGATAGATCTTTAATGAGACTTGGTTGATGCACCACTATCTTGTTCGTTAGTGAGCATAAGATAGGGGAATAACACCTAGTTTACCTCTTAGATATCTAAATTCATCCTTAGGTAATGCCTTAGTAAATATTTCTTCTATCTACTCCTTGGTGTTCACATATTCCAATATTACCTCTTTATCTTAAACCAATTCCCTTGGATAATGATACTTGATTGCAATGTATTTTGTCTTTGTGTGCATCACAATGTTTTTGGATATATTGATTGCACTTGTATTGTCACAATAGATAAGCACTAGTTCCTTGATTTCCTCTTTCATCCTAATAATAATTTTTTGATCCATATAATGTTAGAACAATTTACTGCTACAACAACATACTATTCCTTTGTTATTGATTGAGAAATACAATTTTTTCTTCTTTCTTGTCCAAGATACTAATTTCTTTCCAATAAAGAATGCTCCTCCATTGGTTCATTTTCTGTCATCAATTATTCCTACCCATTCTCCATTAGTAAAGGTTCTTAACTCAAGATTTCCTCCTTTCTTATACCATAAATGATATTATTTAGTTCCTTATAGGTACCTTAGAATCCTTCTTATTGTCACCATGTGATTTTATTTTTTAGGATTTGTAGAAAACCTTTCAACTATGCCAACTACTAATGTAATATTAGGTCTATTGTGTACCACACACTAAAGTTTCTCAATCATTGATCTATAGGTAGTTTGACTTACCTCCTTTGAATCATCATTCTTTGAAAGTTTATGACCAGTAGACATAGGTATTATAACTAGTTTGGAATCTTCTATTCCAAATGCTTTCATTGTTTCCTTGATGTACTTTGACTAAGTCATGTATATTGCATCCTTATTTTGATGAACTTTTAGGTCAACAAAGAATTTTATCTCTCCAAACATAGACATTTCAAATTCTTTCCTCATTTCTTTAGTAAATGATTTGCATTACACCTCATTCCCTCCAAACATGATGTTATCAAAAAATAATTTTTTTAGCAATATCTTTCCCTATTGTCTTTCATTTATATATAATTTGACATTATCCTTTGTCTTTTCAAAACCATTTCATTCCAAATATCCATGCAACCCTTTCATGCCATGCTCTAGGAGCTTGTTAAAGTCCATATAGAGCTTCTTGTAGTTTACAAACCATGTCTCTTTTGTTTGGATCAATAAAGAATTCAAGTTGATCAATGTGTGCTTCTTCTTCTAGGATTCTATTTAAGATAGATGACTTTACATCCATCTAATATACTTTGAATGCTTTACATGCAACATATCCTAGTAGTATTCTGACTCCTTTAAGTCTTGCAAAATGGGAAAATGTTTCTCTGTACTCAATACCTTCTTCTTGTGCATATCCTTTGCATACTAGCCTTTCCTTGTTCCTTGTTACTTCTCCTTTCTCATTTAACTTATTTCTAAATACCCACTTTGTGCCAATCACATTCTTATTCTTAGGTCTAGGTACAAGAGACCAAGTATTATTCTTTTCTATTTTCACAATTTTTTTATCCATTGCCTCTATCAGGCCTTCATTTTCTAAAGCATATTTTATAGAGATAGATTCAAATTCATTAAGAAATTATGTACCTTTTAATTTATTCCTTGTTAGTATTGTATTTGACTCTCCAATTATTTTTTCAGGTGCATGATGTCTTTTGACATATTTTGTAAGTTTTGGTTCTTTCCTTATTTTTTCTAAACTTGGTCCTTCATTCTTGTGATCTTCTTCCTTTTCCTCAAGCTCCATTTTTGTGATTTGAATGCCTTTGTCTATGACTTGGGTGCCTTTTCATGTGACTTGGGTACCCCCATTTGAATTGGCTACAACTCGGATTGTATTATCTTTTACTCTATAGGTTTTGTTTTTTGTTTCTCACCTCCAACTAATTGTGAGATGGGAAAAGTATCAAGTCCCTCCTCATAGCAAAAAAAATTTCTATAGTTTTCAAGCTCCTTTCTACTCTAATCTTCACTTCTTTCTACAAACCGACCAGTCTTCACATGTGCACTTTCTATAACTTTGTAAGTAGAAAGATTCGAACATGTCTATATCTTACTTTTAATGTAGTAACCTAGGAATATACCTTCACCACTTTTTACATCAAGTTTTCTTTTCCTTATATCTTTTAGGATGTAGAAAGTTCTTCCAAATACTTTAAGATAACAAAAATTAGGCTTGTACCCATATCATAATCCATAATGTGTTTTTTTCATACCTTTATTTAGTTGAATTCGATTTAGTGTATGAACTATTATGCTGATTGCTTCTCTCCAATATTTAGGTACAATAATTTTGTCAACCATTAGTGCTCTTGCACACTCAATGATGGATCTTTTCCTTCTTTCTACTGTACCATTTTTCTCTAGTGTACTAGGTGTTGATACCTTTCTTTTGATTCCTCTTTAATTGCAAAACTCATTAAATTCATTTTAGATGAATTTACCTCCTCTATTTGATCTCAAGTATTTCAGATTATTTCATGTTTCTTTCTCAACTCTAGCCAAATACAATTTTAACTTTTGAAAAGAATCATATTTATCTTTTAAGAATACTATAGTCATCATCCTAGAATAGTCGTCAACAAATAGAATGAACTACATGTCTCCACATTAGCTTTCTATAGCTATTGGTCCATAGAGATCTATATGAACTAGTTCTAAAACTTATTCATAACTGAAAGACATAATTCTAAAACTTCTTTTACTCATCTTTCCAATTTTACATTGTTTACACATTACCATTTTGGATTACTTCAGATTTGGTACACCTAGTACTCCTTTTTTCTTTCTTATGGTAACTAGGTTATCAAAGTGAGCATGACACATCCTTTAATGCCATAGAAAAATTTCCTCTATGTGTGCTAATAAGTATTTTTTTTCATTGAGGTCTAGGCAAAACAAGTTTCCTTTTATCTAATTTCTCTTCCCAACTAGGTTTCTTTTACCATCCATTAGTTTAACTTTTCCATTCATGAGTTCTACTTATATTCTATATTGTTCAGCTATGGCACACTAAGTAGATTGTATCTTATTTCTTCAACCAAGCAGGAACTTTCATATTTCATTCCTTTAGTTAATGCTATGAATGATTTTTGTTTTACATAACACGGTTCACTATTTCCAATTCTAACACTTCCACCATCATCGTGTTCTAAATGTTCAAACTTAGTTTTGTCACTAGTCATGTGATGAGGAAAACCACAATCTACGATCCATGTATCATTTTTTCTAATATGAGAAATAAGTGCTACCTTTTCATTAAATTCCTCATTATTAGATTCATCCTTAACAACAATATAGATTACTTCTACTTCATTGTTATAAATATCAAAACCTTTAGCAATGTCACAATATTTCTTTCCTTTTTCTTTGTATTCCTTGTAGTTCTTGAAGTATTTCTTGCCTTTGGACTTTTTAGTTCTTTTCTCATCTTTATCTTCTTTGTTTGGACATCTTGTAGCAACATGACCGACCTCTTCACATGATGAACAAATCAATAGAACTTTCTCTTTAAATCTAGCCTTCCCTTTTGATATTATTTTTGCAAGTAGGGATTCAATGACTTCAAGATATTCATCTATATCATCTTCTTCTTTACTATCAACCTATTTTCCTTTTGAGTTTGTTCCTTTTCTACCATGAGTTAGTTTAGCTTTGAATGCAAATTCAAAGTTGCTAGGTTTAGGAGCATAGTTGTAAAAATTATCCAATTCAAAAGGAATCAATATTGCCACAAGTGCATCCAAGGCTATATCATTATCTAGATTACATCTGATTTCTTGAATTTGTAAAACTATAATTGCATAAATAGGAAGAAGAATTATTAGTACCATGTTGACCATTGTTTCGTCAATTATTTTTCCTCCTATACCTCTGATTGCACTCACACTTTCTTTGACTCTTTCACTATATTAGACAATATTATCTCCTTTCATTTTCATTTGATCAAATTTTCCTCTTAAACTCTCTACCTTCACTCTTTGTCCATTTTTATCACCTCCATAGACTCTTTCCATTTCTTCCCTCATTTCACACATTGCTAGAAAATCATTAACTTCATAAAATTCAAAATAGTTTAGAGAGGAAGCTTTATCAATCATCATTATATTATGATATTTTTCCTCTTTCATATGTTCCATGATTATAGGTTTGTTTAGGTGGTGGCACATGACCACTTCCCAAGTAGAACATTCTAGTGTCTCAAATGCTTGATAGTCGGTGTAGCTTCATCAATTCCTACCATGACGAAAAGGTTTCTCTATTCAGCTTGGTATTCTCCCTCATGTATGACATTGCGATCTTTAACTTAGGTTTTTGAAACCTTTCCTACAAGAACCAAATACTCTAATACAAATTGGTATAAATTAAGAGAGAAGCTGAGAAGGGAGGGGTGAATTAGTTACAACAAAAACAATTCCATGTCCCAAGATGTCAAATCAAACTTTTAACTAATAATATAATTCTTTGACCAACTCAGTTAAAGCTAAGTTATTGTTGTGTTAACAAATAAATGTTATGGATATTAATCTATTTTAGTAACTTATTTGTAGAAACAAAGAGCATAAAGAAAGTAACATGAACATGGATGACACTAAGATTTAATGTGAATTTGTTTTTTGGGAAAACCACCATGCAACTAGTTACACTATTTTTCACTCTTCTAAATTGAGCCCTATTGGGATCCAACTCTATTAAATGTTACAATACATACTACTAAGTATGACCTTGTTAAAGGATTTAGATCAACTTTTTAGGTGTGGCCATGTCAAAGGTCTCCAAATAATTCAATTTTGAAACATCACATTGCTAGAGGATTTACAATCTGATTGTTTAGTCAAATCTATTAAGTGATCTCTTTACTACTACAATGGTTAGGCACGAATAGTAATGAGTTAATTTATTAAGAAACTTATTTTGAAAATTCATATCTCTATTTTGGCTTGACCTCTAAATCCTTATTGATTAGAATTTTTTTGGAGCTTATCTTCCACACTTGCCTACTCTTCCTTTTTCTTTGATCAAATATCTATCTTATTCCATTTATCCCACTTCATATTAGACATTATAGTTATTGACCTTTATTATATATCATAAGCTTTGTAAATTAATTTTCAATAGCCTTTCAAATTATCATTAAAAATCCAAATAGTTGGTCTCAATTAGTTAATTAATAGAAATGTGTATTCTACTAAAACTTAGTTAACACTTGAAGTCCATTGATACCCAACGACATAGTTAATGCTAGAGGTTGGATATCTTTCATTTCTATACTACTCAATCAATAGTGAATGCCCTTCAATTCCCAGATACTTGGTTGATACTAAATATGCAAGTTTTTCATTGGTCAAATACTCATTTAATAATTACATTTGTTTAACATCAATGGCAACATAGAATTTGAAGATTTTTTTCCAAAAATGGCTATGAGCTTCAAGTGAAAATTCATGTGGCTTCCTCAACTATACTCAATCCGAAAGGACATCCACTTATAAAGGGGATAAATTTGAGCCCTCTTTAAAACTTAGAGCCAATTCTTATGATTTCAAAATAGGTCCAAAATATCTATATGATATGCCAACTACCCATTCCCAAAAGAAATCTAGCCATAGGAGTGAAAAATTTGAGTCATCTTTGGAACTTAGAGATAATTCCTATCATTTCAAAGTTGGTCCAAAATATCTTTATGATTTGCCTACTACATAGAGACATGCCACAATTGCTTCCTTTTCCCTCTTTAAATGGATTTTTCATTATATAAAAAAATTCAAGATAAAACAAAGTGATGGTAAATAATAACCTCTAAGTCCTTTAAATTTTAGTTCCTAGAATTGCTAATGGAAATGTTGTTCCTACAAAATGAAATATTATTATAGTTGTTCTCATAATGGGTAGGTAGACTAATTGCATATTTGAAGCTATTGAGGCTATTGATGGCTCATCAACTTGGCTTCAACAAGGTTTGGTTGGAAGAGGACTCAAATAATATGATAATTGCATCCAAGATATAAACTCTCATAAAATATCAAGATTTGGATAAATAATTGAAAATAAATCTTCTTTTATTTTAAACTATGTTCCTAATGTATATTTATGAGGTTGGCTCAATGCCTAATTGGTTTTCCCATACTAGGGTCAAAAGTAATAATAAATTAACATGGAACAATTAAGACACTTTATATTCTATGGCCAACATACTATTATGGTTACAAAAGTTGAGAAACATGATAGTTTGAAGTCATATATTTGATGATGAGAATTAAATGTGATATAAAAGGTTCCATCTCAATTTTTCAGCAAGATGTAGGTTCCTTTATTTTTTTCTTTGTCATTATCTAAATCTATTAAAATAACATATATTACATATATTATATAATAAAATAATTGAATTCTAATACAACTAATATGAAATAAAGTATTTTTTACTAATATTAGATACACCCAATTTTTATTATGATTACAATGTATTAGATACCTCAATTATCATTAAATTTATTAAATAATTGTTACATTACTATTAATTTTTTTCACATAAATATTCAATAAAAGGCCATTTTGAGAATCTTTTCCAACTTTGTTCTTTAAAGGGAAGTTGATTTTGTCAGTTGGGAATTCATTTCAATCAAGGGAGGCATTTAATTTGTGCATGAATTTTATTTATAATTAGTGAAGAATTTTTGTTCTCACATGCAATGACGAGACATTACATCTTATTAGTGGTAGTTTACGAATAGATTCTAGGGTTACATTTATACTTTGAAATTAGTTGAAGCCATGTTTGGATAATTTAGTTGTCAATGACAACCAATTTCATTTTTTTTATATTGGGCTTAAGGATAGATTCTAAATTTAATGTGTGTGCATGATTTTGAGACAAATTAGATATGGTTTGTTTACTTTTTGAGGAGGATTCAATTTTAGTATCAATTGAGGGAAGTACCTATGCATTCAGTTATTTTGTAAATCTTACCTAAGAAAAAAAAATTTAAACAAGAAATTGTCTTTTCTATCCTATGATTTACTAAATAACTAGTTGCATAGTCACTACCTCTTGACAGAAGTTTTGACTATTTTCATATCTCTTCTTCCATGATTTTTGTGTAGATCTATGGATGAGTTAATTTTTAGGATTCGATGGGGTAGTTCACAAGGAGTTCTTTTCTCAGGTTCTTTAGGGTTAATCTTTCTATTAGGTTAATTCCTTAGAGATTATTTTAAGAGTTATTTCTTCTTGCTTGTATTTTCCACATTATAGATTGGAAGCATATTGGCTCTAGAAAACTTTTATTTGAATCCTTTCTTTTCTTTTATACTTATATAAAAATATGGGTTGCTTCTTTATTTCTCTCTAGTTTGATGTTAATTATGACTTTTACTTATTCAAGTATTGTCTTTAGGCATATGTTTGATCATTTTTCCTAATACTATGTATAGATTACAATGTCTAATGACAGAGACTTACTATTGTTTATTTCATCTTAGTTTTCCTTAATTTGTAAAATTATTCAATTTTATGTATTAAGAATTAAGATATTGGGGCATTTTGTAAAATTAATTTTTTTCGTTTTTTTGGTTATGTTATGAACCTTAGATGTATTTCTTCATATTATTATATTTTTTTTCCTAGATTAAAGTTAGTTTAGGTGATATAGTAGGAAAGTCAACCCATAATCTAGATATTGAATTTTCATTATAGGAAAATTAATAGTCTTGTAAGTGATTCACTATTTCACAACATTATTGGTTTTTATTACTAGCATTTTAGACAAAACCACACTGAATTAATCATTTAGGGATTTTTGAGTTAGGGAGTAGTTTTTGGGTTTTTTAGGAGTTACATAGAGAGCGAGAGAGAGAGAGAGAGAGAGAGAGAGAGAGAGAGAGAGAGAGAGAGAGAGAGAGAGAGAGAGAGAGAGAGAGAGAGAGAGAGAGAGAGAGAGAGAGAGAGAGAGAGAGAGAGAGAGAGAGATGAGGTTAGGGTTAAGAGCGATGAAACTATGTAATTATCTCAAATTAAATGGTGAAATTATACATTTCATGTCATTAAAAATAAAATTTAGAAACACTACTTGAAACATAAGTAGAAAAACAAAATATTTTTTGGACCAATAACATCACAAACTAATCTAGATATTGAGTTGTGGTTACTAGAAAAAATAATCTTAAAAATAGTGTGGTGGGTAGCAAAAATGATATGAGGCTCTAAAAGTTTATTTTCCAATCATTAATTTCTCACTAACATTTTATCTCAACTTTATCTATAAATATTTCACTTAAGTTTGAATTTGTTGAGCTAAACTTTGATGAAATATTCCTTTGTACCTTAGGTTGGGTGAGTGGGAGTGGCCTCATTTAGGACATGTTGGGTGCTACACTTGATTCATTTTCTATGAATGGTGTCCTTGACTACCCATTTTTTTAAGGTCTATGATGGTTACCATGAGATGGTGCCAATGGTAATATGTACTTGTCATAATCTCTTTTGGAAGGAAATGCTAAGAATTTTATCATGACTCTATTTTGGAAATGTAGGCATGATAATGAGATAGCTCATTTCATCCAAAACATCCCTACTATTCAACTCATGATGGATGATTCTCACTACCAATACACAAACCAAGAGGAATCAAGTTGTTGATATGCTAATAGTGGAGGTTTTCATCAAAAATTCCAATATTTTGTAGAATTACATTATTTTACTTCTCAAGGAAATTCATGTGGAAATTACAAAAGATATTGCCAATCTTGGAAATAATGAGATTGTAAGCTAATTTCATGTCCCCATTTCAATATAAAATTAATAATGATTTGATAATATAATATTATTAAATAAATATTGATAACAAAGTCATATATTAAAATTAATTTTAAAATATAAAAAAATATTATTATAATATAAATAATGACATATATAATTCTCTACCTAGACTCTTGTAGAACATGGCTCCTTCCCACATCTGTTGTGTGATCTAGAATGAGAGGAACAATCAAATCTTTATGGAGGAGAAGGAGGAGGAGGAGATTGTTAGGGAGAATGTGGAGACTAGCAAGTGGAAATTTCCATAGGAACTCCCTAGGCTAGCTAAGTAGAAGGTGGCTATCTAGTGGCGCCTTCAAGAGATAGTTAATAAATTTGATAATTCAAAGAAAAAAATTGAAGAAATATCAAATAGAAACCATTGGACCTCCATAGAGAGAAGTTCAATTTTGATGTTGCGACAAGAAATGGAAATGCTACAAGTGAGGGTGTCATCTAAGATTTTTTTTTTAGTTAGTTGTTTGTCTATGTCAAGAACATACACAATATATTGAACAATATGGCTAAAATGATGACTCTCTATTGGTTCTCAAGTTAGCAACCAATCTTGGCAAGAAGCATGTTAGCATTAATGGACATTCCTTGTTTTTGGTTGAGTTGGTTAAAGCTAATTTTACTCTGAGGTGGGCAATAAAAGGAAATTTGGGGGACATTTGGCACCTTCTCACTATGTTAGATAGTTATGACCTAGAAAACACTCACAGGGAGGGGACATATCTACTAGATGTTATGGATACCATGGGTTTACATGTCAAAGACTTATGATACTGGAGGGAAATTGAAGGAATCTCACCTGAGATTCATACTATAATTGAGAGGGAAAAAACTTCTATACATGGTGCATGTTGAGTAACTTAAAATCGAGATATTTTTATTGTCTTTGGTAGGTGAAAGGTTTATTTAGGCAAGACATGAACCCAAGTTAGAGTTCAAAAAAAAAAAGGGCAATTACTATGATTTAATTGGTAATTGTGGCCATTAGAAAGGGAATGATGGGTTACTTATGAAGAGAAGCTGACATATCCTAGTGGAGATATTTTGAGATTATGTTAGATTTCATCAAAAAATAGATATTTATTGCATAATAATGAAATATTTAAATTCCCTTTGGAATTATGATACTTGGTGGCTTAGATTTTTCAATGGGAAATGAAAGGATGAAGGAACACACATGGCTCTATACTACTAAAGGGACAAGCTTTTTGAAGACACGTCGTGTAACTATTATCAAAACTAGACTTGAAATTCTCTTGCAAATAAATTTGAGCTCATAGTTTCTTCAAGGTTATATAGAATATAATTGAGGGTTTCCTAAACTTACCAATTTGGAGGCTTCTGATAATTTTGAGAAGGCCTCAAAAATGGGGGAAATGCTTCACATTGAAAAATCAAGAATTGAGTATTATGTTAAGAAACCTTGAACTTGGATTGCTTAAAGTGAAGGTGGGTTGATTCTTTTCATGGAGGCCATGGTTGGGTATGACAACAATATTTTAGCTCAATTTGTCAATTCCTAGGTAGAAAAGAAAGTTCCCATTAAAGAATTTTTTTTTCATGTTAATGAAGAAATCATCACCATGGTGATGAGTCTCTCTACAAATGGGGAGAAGTGGCAAAAAGTTACTAAGGTCACGGATGAGATGAGTATGAACTAGTTGTTTAAGGAGAAAAAAAAACTTATGAGATTCTATGATAGATTTAGCAAAGAAAGCCTTCATTCCCCATAGAATGAGGTATGCTTTGTTATATTGAAATAGCTAATTCTTGATGGTAGATTTAGAGTCTTCTAGTTTTATCACTTACCATTACTTAATAACTCTAGGCATCATCTTGAATTTTTTATTCCTTTCTTTCTCTTGCATGATCTTGAGGCCACTATTTTTTATGTTAGGGATAGGAAAAGGAAGTGCAAGAATTAAACCGTTGTGCATTAAAGCCTAATCCTCCATCTATAAAATTTTTACCTTGCCCTTTCCCTCCCTATTTTGTTATTAATAAGAAGGTCCCATACTTTCCACCTAGAAGTGGTAGGGATTACTTCATAGCCCCCTCTCCAAAACCCTCTATATCATCTATGTCCTTGGGAAACCTTAAGAAGAAAGAGACCCACAAAATACAAAAAGTTGAAAAGAGTAATGAAATTGATTTAATTGATTCCAAAGATAAAAATAAAGGGGGAAGAAGGAGGTCTACGAGAGGATGAAGTAAAAAGATGTTAGGGACTCAGAAAATAATAAGTAAATAATGAATAGAACTAGTGAGATGGAAGATAATGAGGAAAGGTGAAGAGATAGAAGATACAAAGACTGAAAAAATAAGCTCGGCCTTAGAGGAGTTGAGGACTAGAAAGAAAGAGAAAATCTAGTCAAGAAACTACCCATGTTTAGGCTAGGTTTATCATGAACATGATAGACATTATCCATGGAGAATCCCCCTTTGAAGGAGAATGGAAAGATGGCTCACCAATGATGTCAATATTCCATGTTCAAGTTCTCAACAACATTAAGGAAATGGTCTCTACTAACCCCATGTTTGTGCAATTTAATGCTTTGAAGAAGGAGAGCAAAAACTATGTTGGTTACTAGGAGCCGATTGGAAATGTTTAAAATATATTAAGTAGGTGATGGTGGCCCTTAAGGATTAATTTTATGCCCTCGATGAAATTTTTACAACCCTCTCCAAATTGTTGTTCTAGGTTACTTATGTTGTCATTATTACCTTGTAGTTGCTACAATATGATAACAAATATAACTTGGGAGCAAAGGACTCTACCAAGATCTATGGCTTCTTGGTAGATGAGTGGGCCAAGGTCTTGGTGGATAAGAAAGGAAAAGAGAAGGCCAATGCATAGGCCTATGTTATTTTTATATTGTATGCTCTTAAAAATATATTATTGGTCTTATCTATATTATACTTTAACTTTTAATTTCTGGCCAATAGCTGGAGGACTTGGTGAAAACTTGATTTAATGGTTTAAGTACTATAGTAGGAATGTTGGTAGGTATGTTGTTATCTTTTGGATATTCTTTATCAATATACATTTCATTAATAGTTATATCAATTATGGGTGGTGTATGTGTTTCACTAGTGATCATTGCTATGGCACTAGATATTTTTGTGGTTATTATCATGACTAGGGTTATTGGTTGAATTATTTTGTTTTAAATGATGGGAATGGAATAATAGGCTATATATTAGTTTGGGTTGTTAATGGTAATGCCATGGTGATGTACAAAGGACCAATGCCCTTGTTTTGGCTACTATTAATATCAAAAACATATATAATCCATTTTTGAAACATTAAATAAGAATAATACTACTAAGAGTGAAATAAGTAAATAAAATTAACTATAAGAAAGAATATTATAGAGACTATGTTACCTTTTTAAATATGATTTAATAATAAATAATAATAAACATAAAATAAATTCACTTATTAATATAACACTAAAAGATAAAAATAAAACAAATCTAATGAAAAGTAAATAGATATGCAATAAAAAGTTCTAACTTTATCAAATCAAGATATAAAAGGATGGAGAGTATTTTTTTAAAGGAAGGAACAAAAGGATAAGATAGGTGATCTCAGAGGTCATAGAAGGCAATATTAACATGACGATTCCCTAACTGAGATTTATTCTCATGAGAGAATTAAGTAAATCAAAGTAGATATTCCTTCCAAGAATTAGTGGTGTTTAGTATGGGAATCAAAATTAAGATGATTTAATAATTATTTATATTGTTGATTGTTAATAATTTCTTCATACTTATATATGTTTATTCTATCTTTTCTACATACTAACAATTGTTACATATTTAAGAATCAATTAGTGAAGCTAACCATCTTGTAGGGTAAAAGAGGATGTAGGAAAATAAGTCATTTGAAAGACTAATGTACAAAACTAACAAAGACTAGAAAAGGTTGAACCATAGTCATGGCTACAAATTATGAATTTGGTCTAAAGGATGAACTTATTACAAATCAATAGAATAAATCATCTAATTTATTGAGGATAAGAAATTTGAGGAAGGGTGGGCCATCATGTTCACACTCAAGGTATAACTAATAATAATTATATCATATAATATTATTAAATAAATAATGATAATAGTTAGGGGAGATCCTACAAACTAATGTTAAATTATGAGCCTCTTATGTAGGAGGTCTTGGGTTTGAATCTAATCAAGTTTAATTAATAATATTAATAATTATTCATGTAAAATAATAATAATCAACCTTGAATTTGGCCTCTTACCAATAAAAATATTGATAGTAAATCTATATATTAATTTAATATTAAAATTTAAAAAAAAAAAAAATTATGAAATATTATTTTTATAATATAGATAATAACATATAAAATCTATTTAAAATAATTAAACATATATTATATATATATATTAGTAAATGGCCAAGGTCTTCATTATATTAATTTACTAAAAATAAAATGTACAAGAGTTTCTCCATTCAAACAAGCACTATTAGGAAAGAATAAAGTAAGAAAACATCCAGTCTTGCCTAGGACCATAGTCCTTTATTATTACATTATAAAAGGGGCATACCCCAGTTAACATACTTCATAATTTTAATACTATTACAAGGGATCGAATTCAAGTCCTTGACTAACACTTAAACTTTATACTAGTGCCTTTAACAAGTTGACATAATCCTGAATCTCAAAATTCATTCTAACCAAAGCTATAACCTCTAATTTGTACCCCTCCCAAGTTGATTTGCTTGAATTGCATAGATAGAACTATTCTACTATTTAATTATACCACTTAGAGAAAACCATTAATAGTTAGAAAAGATTAGTTGAAATGATCCTAAAAAGACCATGGAAATCATGATAAGCATAAGCGAAAGACTAAGGCCAATCCATAAAAACTAATCATTTTCCTTCGATCAAAATATATTCTTATTCCATACATCTTATCATCAAACCAAGAAACCATTGTAGTTATTAAGGTTCCTACTTATCACTGTATTTAATAGTAATCATCTAAATCTCACTGAACTATTCATGATTAATACTTACATATGGATGTAAAGTCATAGTCCTTTAAGAATGTCTATTAGGATCAGATCCTCTTAAATTTCATAAGGAATCTCTATTAATGTTACTATCATATTTAACAAGGGTGCTTTCAACTTTAAATCTCCATGTTATTTTACCTTAATTAATCTAACTTAAACCAAGTATATCTTTGACTTAGCTATAACTAAACCTAGATTAATGCTCTAATTTGGGGAGAACTAATCAGAATAATGATGACCTTATTATAACTATAAGCATAAATTCTACCTTAAGCAATGAGTTTCCATCTTAAAGAGCAAAGCTACAACTTGCAGAGTAACAAGTATGCTAAGGAAAAAAATGCATTGAGTAGGGCTTTTATGCCATTTATGATCCTTAGATATGCTAAACTAAAAATAACAATTAATAATGAAACTTCATAAATTTGGATTCTTGTAGCAATTGCTGAAAGCTTAACTCATTACCTTTATTATACTAAAGATAGCTAAGATGTTAATTGCAAAAGGAGGAAGGAAAATCTCACTATCAATAGAGGTCAATGAAGACTAATAACCAAGATAATGAGGCTATAAACATATAAACCACTTATATATATATATATATATATATATAAACAAAAGGAACCAGGTAGGAGGATAAAGTCGAATTGCCAAACTATATGACAAGCTAGAAGCAAGGACAAGATGAGGGGATGAATAGAAGAACATAAAACTAATCCCAAAGACCCGATGACTAGTCTAAAGAGTAGAAAAATATAAAACATACATCTAAAGAGAGAACATGAAGCAAAATAGGGTATCTAACACTCCTAGGTAGGAGAAGTCACTGCACGCAAGAGCCCTCCTACTTCCAATAAACCATAATGACCTTTGAAATATTGTTAGAGTTCTCTGGCTGAAAGATAGGTGAGATCTCTAACTCTTTCTCCTCCTTGCTGGACTTCTTCATATGTGGAGTGTAGAAGTCAAAGCTTCCAATTTATCCAAAGCCACCCCTAGATGGATGTAGGCATTAAAAATACTGAGGTAGTTACTTAGCCATTCTTTGTTGTTGTCTTCAAAAATCTCTCCCCATTGGATGATGAATTGTATATTGGCCTCCATATGTGGTCATTCCTTGTAGAAGGCATCTAATAAGCTACCTCTAATTCTAGACTACCTCGAGGGAGAGACATGTACTTTTCCAAGATGGGGATCCTAAATTTATCATCAATGTTGTTGGTGGCTTCTTCCATTACCTTTCTCCATATTGGGTCAAAAATATTACAACAGAGCCTGATCATAGCCCATGGATCCACCTTGGCTATGGCCAAATAGATGATAAATGTCCTAGTGATTTCACTATTGGTCCACCAAGTGTAGGAGTAGTTGAAATATCCTTTGCCAATGGCCCTAATGACCGCTATATTGGTCATGTCATTAATCAACTTTAAAACTCTGCTCCATCTTTTTGAATTAATGTTACCTTGGAATGATATTGTCCTTACCTCTAAGGTATGAAAGAGACTAATATTAGAATCCATCTCAAATGGGAAAATCTTATAAAACTAGGGAAGGGAAATGACGGTAGGGTTATAAAAAAATGGAAAAATTAGGACCTAGAAACACCTAAAGATAGTGATGTCATCCATAGATGATGCTAGAAAAAAAAATGAGGGAGGCCAAAGGCTAACTAACGATGAAGATTGGAGAAATTTAATAGTGCTAAAATTGTTAAAGGATAGTGTTGAAAGCACATAGAGGATTACATAAAGGGGACATCAATTAGGCCTGAGAGATAAGCAAGATAAAAACATAAGGTGATAACCAATTTGCTAGATAAAACAAAAGTTGTGACCAAATAGTAAGATCTTGATACCCAAAATGAAATCCTACCAAGAGATTTAAGTAGAGGAAAAGCCAAAAAAGAAAGCTACTAAGGTGATTAAGAGAAGGAGACAAAAAAACTACATAACACTTGGAAGAAAATAAAGGAGATATTACCTATCTTTGACAACCAAGTAAGTTTTTCCATTAGCCCCCTCATTCACCTAAACCTCATCTTTCTTATTGCCTTCCTGAAAGATATGATGAATCTGGGGGTCTTCAAATCTATATAGAATATTGAGAACCTCTTCTAATTTTGAGTTCAATACCCAATTGGGCATGGCTCTCTTTCTTACAGCATTTAATACAATCTAGGAGTCTCCTTCTATGATAATTTTGTATAGATCTAGATCCTAGAAGAATTGGAGCCCTTCTTGTAGGGCTTCAAGCTTAGATAAGTTATTGGTAGTAGGATCGATGGATTTAGCCTTTTTGGCTATCCAATTAGTTGATTCA
Organism: Cupressus sempervirens; assembly: GCA_028749045.1. Taxonomy (NCBI): domain Eukaryota; kingdom Viridiplantae; phylum Streptophyta; class Pinopsida; order Cupressales; family Cupressaceae; genus Cupressus; species Cupressus sempervirens. The sequence continues at coordinate 123,866,886 of CM053790.1, read as the reverse complement.
TTAGTAATAGTGCAACTGATGCCTACTAAGCTTGGGTTACCTTTGGAGGCACCATCAAAATTTAACTTAGACCAACCAGTCAGTGGTGAGATCCACCTACAATTTTCTATTGCCTCCCTATTCTTCATTTTATAAATGAGTGGAGGATTAGTGAGATTGGTCCAATTTTTCTTTCTAGGACTTCCTGAGGTGGGAATTTAGTGTTTTGACAATGCTTGCTTCTATCTTTTTGATGATCAATTTAGGTTGCGTTTCCAAATCCCCAAACAATCTTCTATTTCATTCTTTCCATACTTCCCATATGAGGATAGATGGGAAAATATTCCAAATTCTATCATAAACACCTCTAAAAATATTAGTAGGCTAGCTTTTTAGAAGATCTACTAAAGAATTTGGTAGATGGGCGTACTAGCCCAAAATGTTTCTAAGCCAATCCCAATAGTGTTGGGTATAAGGAAAACTCAATAAGATATGATTAGTATCTTAACCATTTTATCTACATAATAGACATCTAGAGGGACCTTCAAAGCCCAATTTGTGGAATCTATCAACTACGAGGATCTTGTTTTGGTAATCCAACCATAAGAAGAACCTAGCCTTTGGCAGACAAGATAGGTCCCAACATAGATTGAGTGGGAGATCCAATGCCTCCTAGTTTTGGGAATTAATAAGAGCTCTATATCCATCATTAACACTATACTTACCATCTCTAGATGCTGCCCAAATTAGTTTATCATTCCTCTCTACTTGTTTGGTTTTCCTACTTTTGAAGATCTTTTCATATTTTCCTTTAACCAAAGGTTCCAAATCTATATCATCCAGAGACTTCCACCCCTAGCAAGTAGAATAATTTTTTGAGATCTTAGTTTTATAATTACTAACTTTGTGCCCCCATAAGGAGATTAAACTTTTTTTGAGCTCTACCAAGAACTCTAGACTATCTATAGGTGGGAGTCCATCCCAAGAATCCTCCCAAAATAAGGCTTCATACCCTTCACTAGTATCCCATGTGAGGTATTTACTGATGAGGGGTTTGCATCTAACAATAGAATTCTAGCTCATTGATCCTTTAGTGAGTTTCTTCATCCTAAAAATTGATAAGGGGTCCATAGCATTGAGATATTTAAAATATATAATTTTAGCCCTTTTGCTACTATTTTCAACGAAGAGATGTCATATGAGTTTAGCCCCAAATGCTTCATTTTTCCAAAGCAAATGTTGTCCAACCTTATGAGTACTAGGTTCTTGGAGTCCTCATCATTCCTCCAAAGGAAGTTTCTGATGATCAATTCCAACTCCTTATTGGTGTTCTTAGGAAGAGGGAGATAGGATAATAGATAACTAGGGATGGAAGACATGATAGATTTAATCTTGGTAAATTTTACCCACTTTTGAGAGCCATTTATCCTTCCAACCAACAATCTTAGTCTATAATCTATCAAAAATATTTTGCCATACTTTGCTAGATTTGCTCACTTTTTCTAGATCAATTCCCAAGTACTTGCACTAAAATTCAACCTTTTTATAACCCATGATATGATAGATCTTATTTTCTAATTTTGGTTCTGTGTTAATGAAGAATATTTTAGAATTTTTTACATTTACTTTTTGACCAAAAGCTGTCATAAATAGTCAAATGATAGTTTTTATGTTTAGTGCCCCCTTCGGAGTGTTTTCACTTGGTAGAATAGTATAATTTGTAAATTATTGATGAGTAATGTTAGGGATGTTATTAGTTATGGTGATACCTTTGATATCCCCTTTGTTGCAAGAATTAGTGAGTACTCTCCTAAAGGCTTCTACCATTATGATAAATAAAAATGGGGAAAGGGGGTCTCCCATTTTGATTCCTCTTGAAGTCCCAAAGAAGCCCTCTCGGATACCATTTACAAGGACAGAGAACTTGATGGTAGAGATACATTGAAGGATACAGCTGATCCATTGGCGAGAAAAACCAAAAGCTTCTACAATTTTACATTGGAATCTCCAATCCACCATGAAATAAGCCTTTTGGATATCTAATTTCATGAACATACTTGCCCTTTTATTCTTGTAAGCTGAATGGATAGTTTCTTGTATAATAAGAATACAATCTACGATATATCTTCTCAGCATGAACCCGATTTGTTCTTTAGAAATAATTTTTGGAAGAATATGTTTAAGTCTATTTGCTAAAATTTTGGCTACTATTTTGTATATAGTATGACATAAGGTGATTGGTTTGAATTTCCGTAGATTTTTAGAATCCTCTTTCTTAGGAATTAGGGTAAGAAAGGTGTGGTTAGTTTCAAATAGCACCAAGCTGCCATTTCTAGAAGCTTTGATGCCTCTCTAGAGGTCTTCACCCAAAATATCCCAACATTTCTGATAAAAAAATGTCTAAAAATCATCACGACCTAGGGATTTGTCTGGGTTCATGTCAAATACTACCAATCTCACTTCTTCGAAGGAGATGGGGTTGTTTAATCTTTTGTTGACATCAAAAGATACTACTTTAGGGATGCCCTCCAACAATTTTAATTGGGCAATCTTGATGGATTAATCATAATTACTTAATATATTTTGAAAGTGGTTAGCTAATATTTTTAATATTTTAAATGGATCTTCAATTGTACTACCCAAATGATCTTTAATTTTAACTATTTTTCTTTTAGCTCTATTAAGGAAAGTGGACTTATGGAAGAACTTAGTGTTTTGATCACCTTCATCTATCCCTTTCTCTCTTAAATTTTTTCTCCAAAAGACTTCTGACTTTCCCAGTATGTTTTCTTTTTTAGCGAGCAATTCTTTTTCCAAGAGATAGCTCTCAATGTTCATACCCTTCTTAATTACTTCTGTATTTAGCTCTTTGAGTGTTTCCTTAATTTCTAATTTTTCTTTAAAATTTTTATTAAAATGATCTTTGTTTCATTTGAGAATATTTTCATTAAGCATTTTCTCTTTTGAGACAAAGATATACATTTTAGATCCTTTGAAGCCACTTTGATTCCACCAATTTTTTATATATTCTAGAAAGTTTGAGTCTAAAAGCCACATTTTTTTGCACTTGAATTGCTTTCTAGGTGGTTTGGTAGGTTCTAAAAGAACTAGTCTACCTAGAAAATGATTAGATCTAGCTATATGTAGGATTGAGGATTGGATATTAATATTAATGCTACTCAATTCACCTTTGAGGATGAACCTGTCCAACTTCTCAACAATGCACATGAAGTCCTTCCTTTTGTTATTCCATGTATAATTCCCATTATTAAGTAGGATATCAATTAGATTATTAGTATTGCACCATGGTTTGAACTCTTTCAAAGCTTGAGAGGTTTGTTGAATGCCTCCCACTTTTTCATTGATATTTAATATGGTATTAAAGTCTCCTCCTAACAAGATTAGATCATTCTTACTACTATTAATGAATAAAGTAATTTCATCTCAAACACGTTTCTTGTCAGTATTAAATGTTGGACCATATATGTTCACTAGAATAAATTGAAGGTTAGAATTGGTACTTTTAACTTTACTACTTAACCAATTGTTATTGGAGTTTAAAATTTCTAGATTGACTTTCCTAGGGTTCCATATAAAAGCTAATCCCCTGGAAATCCCTCTTGACTCATATAATATGATATTCCAACTCCCTATCTTCTTTTCTAACTTAATTCCTTCTTCCTTATTTTACTTATTTTCCTAAATTAGAATAATTTCAGATTTGAATAGTTTTGGATTTTGTTTTAGTAGTATTTTCTTGCTAGGAGTGTTTAAGCCCCTAGTATTCAAAGTTGTGATCTTCATAGTTCCTTCCGAAGGAACTTACCCTTCCCTATGCTGAAAAGTTGACTGATCTTCTACTACTCTTTAACCTGGCCATCTACTTCTCTAAGTTTCTTGATAGATTTTCTACCTCTTTTACATTTCACCTTACCATAATTAGGGGATTTAACTCCTTCTTGATTCATCTAGATACCCAACTATTATATATTCTTCTATACACTTAAAGAAATTTTATAATTTATACCTTCTTTACCATCCATATCCTCACTATTTAGCTCCTGAATTATCTACTCTACAAAGTTTAGTTGGTCATTTGTGGCTATGTCCTTTGTAGATTTAAACCTCCTGATCTCAGTTTCCTTAGATAACTTGTCCTGCATAATCACTGGAAATGCATTGATTTGTTGTAAAGTTTCCTCATTTTTATCATATTCTTCTATCTTTAGTAATTCTCCTTTTAGATCTTCATAGGTGTAATGATAACCTCCTAGATTTAAAACTTTATAAATAAAATTCTCCTTTTGTGCTTCATTGCTCCTATCAATATTCTCAAAGCTAAAGACTTCAATTAATTCTTTGATTAAGGATTCTAGATTGTCTACTTTGGTATTATCTAGGTTTATATTTTCTAACTCTTCCTCCCTAATTGATTCTCTATGTGAAAGATCTCTGAAATCTTGTGTTAACCATCTCTTTATTGTAGATTGATCACTTCTCTTATCCTTATAACTATTTCCATAGAGATCAATTGAATCTAATTTTGTTGGTGGTTTTTTCCAAAATTTGGAACACCATATGGTTGGTATTTTGATTGTGTTTGCTAGTTCTTTCCCAACTTTAATTATATGATCTTGGGGAGGTGTCAAATCCTCATTTGGTTTCATAGACATCCCATTTTCCAATGATGTGCCACCAAGTAAAAGGTTTTTTTTTGTTTCTTCTATGCTAATAACTTCTAGACCCAACAAATTCTTAATAGACTATGTTTCCAATTTATCTAGTGATTTTATCTCTTTGATTGGTGCATTTCTTTTCTTGTTCTTCTTTGCTTCCTTTGAAGTATCCCTAGCTTTCCTTTTGATAATTATAGATCCATGTAGCTTCAAATTAACCTTATCTACTTGACTATTTCTCACATCTAAGATGAAATATTTTGTGTTATGGTTTACACCAATCTTTTGCTTGAATGGAAGGGGACTTTCCCATTTTATTTCCCTAATAACTGGTTCACCTGCATTTTCTTTACTAGGTGTTGATACTATGCATTCTCCTTTTTTTATGTGCTGACTATTACCTGTCCTATCTTTTAGCTTTTCCTCTAGTACTTTCTTTTCCATTTCCTTGGAGATGGTGGTAGGTTATGATTGGGATCTGATAGTGGGGTTTCCCTTATGCAATTTTTGGTACATGCTACCCTCTATTCTTGTCTCTAATCCATGGTTTTAGATATGTCATCATGAGATTGATGTAAATCCTTCTTCTGTAAAGAATCATTTTTATGGTCTTTTTGGTTTCTAAAATTCATCATGGGGAATGTGATCTTGAGATCTGTAGTTAGTTGTAGTGTTTTGAAAATAATTTTAGTAGCATTATCTAATTTTATGGTTTCTAATATTTTACTTTCATATTTATGTAGTTTTAGTTTATATGTTGTTTTGTTAGTTATTACTTCAATTTGATCAAATTTTAGACTATTGACTTTACATTTGATTAATAATTTGATGTTGTTATAGAATTGGAGGAAGGAATCCAAGCCTATTAATTTACCCAAAGATGACCCTATTTCCTTAATGATCTCTAAGTGAAGGAGTTTTGGAGGAGATTATTGGATGTTAAACTAGGAAGGGACAGTTAAGTCTAGCATCCCTTCATTACAACCCGAAGTCCAATTAAAAATCTCATAGAAAAATCCTTAAAAAAACAATCAGAGATATAAAGAAAATCCTTTTTAACAAATTCATCACTACAGTGCAAATGTACTAGTCTATCAAAGTGATGAGAAATACTTAACTATTTCTTGCAAAAATCTTCTAACCAATTTCTGAGATTAAGTAGTTAACATTTTGGACCACTCCAATATGCAAATATGCCCATGCTTTGACACTGTACCCATCATTCTTCACTAGCTTTGATATTAATGGTGATAGTCTTATCTATTAGTTTGGGAGAGAACACACCTAGTGAAGACTTGGGAAAAGGAGGATTGACTCCTAAAGGGGTGGCATGATAGGATCTATGATTGGGGGGAACATGGGAGTTGGGAGAGCAACTAGAGGCTGAGACAACTAAGTGTTCCTACTTTTTGGGTTGAATCTTGCAAGAGTGGTTTGAAGAATTGTTGAATTGGAGCCCTGAGATAGGGGAGAGAGGGTTAAAAGGCATGAAGCTATAGATTTTGGAGACAAATATTTGACTATTTACTACCTTCCCCATCCATACTATAATCCTTATTTATTCCTTATCTGATGAAAGGAATTAATGAGTAGGCTGGAGCAACCCTTGAATGATTTTGAGTTGCTCATTTCTAAACATGAATAAGATTATGTAATAAATGAATAAGTATATAAAATTAACTATAAGTGAGAATATTATAGAAGTTTTCTTACCTATCTAAATATAATCTAATAATAAATGAGAATATTTACATAAAATAAGTAACTAAATAAATAATATAATATAGAGTAACATAAACTAACTAAATCTAATGAAAATCAAAGAGGTATATGTCTCCTTCAAATTAAGACTTGAAAAGAGTTGATAGTTCATTTGAAATAGGAAGAAAGGGGAAGAAAACATATGAGTAAAATAAGAGTAAGAGGAGAAGGAAAATAATGAAAACAAAATAAGAAGATAATTTTTCAAAAGATTAAAAGGACGAAAGAACATGAATCTTCAAAAAGGTTATAATTATGAGTTGTTGTTACTCTTCAAAATGATTGTAATAAAGCATTCTGACTCTTTGAAAGTGTTATAATTATGACATGTTGTGACTTTATAAAATAATTGATTTTATGAAGGGTTTTGATATTGAGAATGACATATATGACAATAAAAGATGAGAGGACTAAAAATAATTATATCCAAGAGAATTGGGCTGCAAAATCATTAGAATAGAGAAAGTAAAAAAACTAAAATTTTTTATATATTTTGAATGCATGTTGAGAACTAAAATAAAATATATTATGTGAAAAATCAGATTATGTAGAACTAAAGGTAACCAAAGGTATGTTCATTTCGTATTATTTGCTAGAAATACAATAGGGAAGCAAACTCTGAGAGGGGGGTGAATCAAAACATAAAATTTTCAATCTCTAAAACTATCCACCAAACATCTATCTCACAATCTATGCATATAAATTGAATTACCAAATTAAGCATATAAATCCATGGCATGAAAGTAAAATATTCAACACATGTGTGACACAAGATATTGGGTTACCTAGAAACCCTCCCAAGGAGAAGGTAAAATTAGGGTGGGGATGACACCTACAAATCTTCACTATAGTAGTAATAAAGTGGATCCAATGGAGGTTACAATATTTGACCATGAAATGTGATCTACCCTATGAAAGGTATGCCCTATTAAAGGCTTACAAGATTGTGAGATCTTACCCTATTGAAGGATTTAACCACCCTGCTAAAAGTGTGCTTGGTAAAAGGACTTTAATTTACAATAAAGTAAGAACCCTGTTAAAGGATTTACAATAGCTTGTCAAGACTACTCTATTAAGAGATTTAACTGATTCACCTATTAAAATGTCTCAAAAATGATCCTTCAATTATAACTCTATTACTTGATGTTAGGTCACCTATATATTGAGTTGTACTTGATACTTTCCAATCAGATGTATCTTTGTTGCCCTCTGATTCTTTTCTTATACTCTCCTTTAATTGATTCTGTAATGTAAAACAATTCCTAACACCTTAATCACAATGAATGCTCTATTTGCACATGCAAACTCTCTTCAATTCTCCTTATGGATTGTTTGAAAGTTTAAGGTTTATCTTCCTTAGGAAGACCTAGGTAACTTAGGATTAGGTATGAATCAATGGTAGTGATTAACCCATATTATTCCTTAAACCTTCATTTTTTCTAATTGGATGAATGTAATGGATAGGGATTCACAATTAAAATTCATCCTTATCATCAAATATCTTTTAAAAATTCATAAGTCAGCCAAAAAATGCTTTACATAGAATTTTGTGCCATTACAAACATTTATGTCAAAATGGTGTAACTCGGCACTTGAAGTGCTTGATGATTGGTATCAAGTATAACTTCATTACTATAACTTTGCCTCTGAATGACTTGGCATCCACTAATCACTCAACATCTAAATAGCTTGACACATACCATTTTCTCAGCACTTGAGTGACTTGACAGTTACTAGTTACTTGGCCCACACTAAATATATGTCACTCGACATATATTGTCTGACAACTTATGCTCAGCATGTATTTCTTGTTTGGCATGAACTAAGTAAATGAATTAAGTATATTGTCACTCATATGTCAAAATTAATATGAGATTAACAATCTCCCCCTTTGACATGACTTGAAAAATACTTGATCATGTATAAATAACCTTTAGCCTTTCAAGCATAACTTCAAATAATATCCATATACATGCAAAATTTCAAAACTTCAAAATTTTGCAAAGGCTTGTGACTCATCAATCATACCTCAAAATTCAATAACTTGCCCTTAATTGATTGTATTATTCTATATCCTCCTACTAAGTCGACTTTTGTGTACTCTATTTCTATCATCTCACTCAAAAATATTATCTCTCCCATACCTCTCATTTCTCCCATACCTTATTTCTTCCCCATTTTGACACTAATGTCAAAGTGTTATACACTTAGAGTGCTTTTGTCTAGAAATGATTTGTGGATCTCAAGCATGATTTTCAATGTTGCATCTCATTTATCACAAGCTACCTCCAGTGATTTAATCTAGATGGCTAGATCAGCAATAAGGTGAGCTAATCCTTCATGAGTAGAAAGATGCAAATTTTTATTCATGGGCATTTAAAAAAATACTAGTTCCATGTGTAATGTATCCATATGTGGAGTCAAAATGGACTAGATTCTTATCAGTTTAGTCTTGATGTTTGCTTCATCTATGTGTAACACTGCTAGTTGAGTTTGGGAGTTGAGGAGATTTTTGAAATGGCTCTCACTTTGTGCTAGAGATTTTGGCAGAGGTATTCCAGATGAATATATATGACTCTCAAATTTAGGATATGACTCCTTATTTCTTATGTAAAGAGTGGGATTACACAATTTGATGTACAACGAAAAGATGTTCTCCTATACCTTCTTCACACTATATATTTTTGTTGCTAACTCAAACTATGATAGCGCAATAGAACATGATATCTTTTCATCAACCTTATGTTGGAACTTTCTCTTAGACCATTCAAGTAAATTTACATTTGAATCTAGGTCTATGTCATTTAGCTTCTCCACTAATTTGGTTAACTATTCAATTATTGGCTTGTTTTCCTATGGAGCTAGTAGACTAAATGCATCAATAAAAATGTCCTTGATATATATTAATGCTTGCTTCTGCCTATGCTCATGTCTAAGTAGTTCTTCGTTCTTCTTCTTTGTTAGAGCATCCTATAATATGCCCATCTTCTCAATAGTGATAGTTGTATAATCAAAATTGGGAAAGTCAATCACTTCATCCAAGTTCAAATTAATAAATGATGTGACTTCATCTACCTTAGATGTGCTTAGACTCAACCATGATGATTGTAGGGGTATAGCTTCTATACTTGTCCTATGAAGAGGATGACTAGGAGTAGCAACAATTTTTGGTAAAGTTACAAATGTTTGTATTGGTAATTTCTCCTTAGGTTTGGTAGTCATACCTGGCTCTTCAGTCTTATCCTTTTCCTTATCTATATTCATAAACACACCTTACTCTTGTGTTGTAGGTGTCAAAGTATCTACATAACTTGTTTGAACTTTTGTTCCTTCAGTCTTCTCTATTTCATCTTTCTACTCTCCAACTATCTCACCCTTGTCATGTTCTCTCATCTTTATAGTGACTAAGACTAGCGTACTTTGTGCCAATGTATTGATGGTAGAATTAGTTGGGTCCTTCATTTGATATACCAAAAGGGGTAATGTAGGTTGTATCATGGAAAATTAAGGAGGGGCTTTGGGTGTAACTTGTTTCTATACTTCCTCCCTTTTTGATACCTTGTCTGCCTTCTCGATTTCATCAACACTCACCAGTATAGAATTGTCAAAATGTTTAGCTTGGGTAGTGGATTCTACTAGTATCTTCTTCAAGTAATCCTCTATGAGGGGATTGATGTTCTAAGTTATAATACCAGAAACATCCTTACTCTTTACATTATCACATTTTGTATTCACCTCATGCGAAGGACTGCACTAGAAACTAGTGTATCTTGTACACTCTATTCTATTTTCTACTCTTCCTCAATTGGTGCCTATGCTTCTTCATTTTTTTAGTGCCTTCCTCTTGTGTAACTATCTTAGTATCAACTATGATTACCTTGGTTGCCTATTGTTTCTCTCCTTTTTCCTCACCCACCACAATAGGTGCCCACATTATTGCCTTGGGTGTTGTCAAACCATATAGTGATTTCCAAATCAAATTGGTTTTTTGTACAACATCCTCAACCTTGTTCTGTAATATTTTGAATGCCCTATATTTTGATGTAAATTTCCCAGTATGCTTTTTTAATGCTTTGGCCATTGTTTCCCTATCTAGATCTAGCATCACTCTAGCAAGTGTAGTCTCTCTAATTGTTCTTTCTATATTTAGATTATACTACCACTTTTGTTCAACTCTATCACATAATTCATTTTGTAGAGAGTTGAAAATCTCAATTGGAGTTTTTTTAAATGTTTCCATCATAGTATAAATTGATTCCTCTACTCAATTCATCTCAACTTTTCCAAGTGTATCAAATTTAATATGTGAGAAACCAGATAAATCAACATTGTTCCTTATATTCTCACCTATATTGTTTATATCTAAAGAAGGATAGTGACTTACCACTTAAAATTGGATGTTGTCATTAGATTCACTCTTCTCTTCATCAAATTCAATTGGAGATATGTATTTTCTCCTTGATCTCTTTTTAGGCTCCTCTTTATTGCTAACTAGTCTAGCTTTCCTCACTTTTGGCTTGATTGCTTCTTGAGCCTTCTTTGTAGTAGCCCTTTTTCTTTCTCTTATAGAGTGAAATATACACATAGGTTTTACAACCTTCCTTGGTTTTCTAGTAGCTAGTCTCTTATCTCTCCTCTTCTTTTACTCAGGTGCTTCATTGGCTTCTTCTCCCTTAGCACCTTCTTCAATTTTCACTTCTTCTTCCTAATATTCTCCTTGACCTTGAGCTAAGGCCAATGGTGGTTGAGCTACTATGTCCTCTTCTTCTTCATCATTTGCTCCTTCAGTGAACTTCTCTTTCAACTTCTTCACAATTTTCTTCCTCTTCCTAATTATTCAGGCAGTCTTCAAATCCATAGTTATCTTTGTTTTGGCCATGTCATAGTTTCAAAAGGTAGTAACCTTAGCATCTACATCTTCCGCAAGTAAATTTTTTATTGTTGTATGGGCTCCATCAACATTGTTTTCATAGCCTATTGGCCTTAGCCACCTTACCCTTGGAATAGTAGCTTGAACATATGTATAGTCAGTATAAACTAGAAGCAAACATCATTGAAATGTTTCTCAACTAGTGAAACTAACATCCTTAGTCTCTTCTTCATTGATTGCTTGAAGTCCTCAAAATAGATAGTCATAACTAACTCAAAATTGTTCCCATGTTGCTCAATAAAATCACCTATTTGCACTGCAATAAATTTGTTCATTTTCTAGGATACTTTACCAAATGTGGGAATGTATTCTATACATAAAAGAACATACATGCGAGAATTGGGTGAACTTTACTGTGCACTATTGTTCTTCCTTTTAGCTCCAAAATTTTCTATAATTATTGCATCTGCAACCTGGCAAGGTCATAAGTATGATCCTTCTTAAGTATCTTATAACAAATGTCAATAGCAATACATGGTACACTATTGAGCCTTCTTGATTGGTAGAATTTATGTGCTATTATCCTCACTACAAATAGAATTAGTGAATCTAAAATAGTATCAATTTTCATCCCTCATTTCTTCCACATTACCCCTCTATTCCTCTCAATGACATCTTTAGATTCACTTCTCATTATTTTAGGTTGATCAAGTGTTGGATACCTTGTTACTCTATGTACAATTTTCTTGGTGATCTTTGCCAGTCCATTATCCAACCATATAGAATTATCATGAATTCTACTAAAAACAATCTTTATTCATTCAGTCTTGAAAACATTTGGAAAATCTAGGGCATGGGTCAATCCTTTCCTCTGTACAATCTTGAATTCATCCTTCAATGCTCTATTTTAACATAATTTTCCATAAGTTTTCCTAATCTCCATGTCTCCTATGCTACCTACCTTGCATATGTAACAACATCTTACATCTTAAATCATCAAACTTGAGGTAGTATCATCAACAATAGACTAAATGGATCTTGCTTGTAAGTGATATCAAGTATGGCTGTATATTTTGGTTGTTTGATCTCATTACTTATCAATTGCACATTTCAAACTTCTTTATCCTCTTTAAACTTAGCATATGAAGAAATAGATACTATAATGTGAACTACGGTTTGAAAAAATTCAATCTATGTAGCTCGACACATGATAAATACCTTTGTCAATTTGCTATGATGTTGTCGAGAGACTATTAAATTCATTTTGCAAATACTACTATGATCTCTTTCAATTTTTCCTTTCACTCTTCATGATCTCCAAATTTGAATGATGTCAAATGAGTAGAAATCAATCGTATAGACCTTAAAACCTTGTGATTAATGCTTAATGCTTACACAATTGTAAGCTTGGATTCAATAAAGATTTTGACTCACTTGGCTTTCATGAAGTTTCCTTTCTAGTAGGCAATGACTACATGCTCAGTCAATACTAACAACTTTGATAGCTCGACATTTACTAACATTTCACTTGGCAACCATAGTAAAAGTTTTCATGCTTGACAGTAACATGAAAACTAAAAAAACTTAAAGATTTCATCTAGATTCTTAATAACACCTTGCATATTTATTCATGCATATGTAATATTTTCATAACTAAATCCTTGGATTTGATGTAAGTATATCTTTTAGATATTAGTTCCACATACCTCTTGATTACTTAATTTGAAGAAGAGTGATCACCTAACGCTTTAGGTGAAGTGATCCCTTTTGAACTTGATGTGTTGTAGTCTACCTCTCTCTTCCATATCTTGTTTATCTCATCTTTAATATTCTCAACATCTACCTTTCCTTTTCCTTTGTTGAACTCGCTACTTAGTGCCTTTGACTTTGTTGGACAATTCCTACTTATGCAACTAGTCTTCAAACAACTAAAACATGTGGTTTGACTCAACCATCTACTGTAGTCGCTTCTGAAATGTGCTCTTATGAAATTTTTAGCAACATTCCCATACTCTTGATAGTTGTGACAACTATACCCTGTATTATAATCCCAATTATAAGATTTTTCATTGTCTTTTACCTTTGTATGCTTATTTGATGACCATTTAGGCTTGGATTTACACTCATATGCTCTATGTCCATACTTTTTATATTCATAATAGTATCATTCAAATCTTTGTGTGCTTGTGGTATTGGTTCAACATTCATGTTTCTGATGTTCTTGTTTGTTGCATTTATGGCAATAACCCATGAACTTCTACTTAGGATTTTGATTTACAATCTTGTTCTTACAAACATTAGTAGTATGACCTATCTTACCACAAATATGACAAGTAGGTCTAGAGTTCTTACCTTTGTTACTTCTTTTTTCACCATTTTTGGATGATTTTCCATTTTTAGTAGTAGTCTGGCCCAATCCAAAAGTGTCACTATTGCATCTAGACGATCTCATCAATTGTTCAAATTATATATGGCTTTACTAGGTTTGCTGAAATGATCAACAAACTCATTTTCTCTTTTCAAATCATTTCTTAGTTCTTCATTCTACAACTTTAGTGTTGTGATCTCAATATCCTTTGTATTCAGTTTGTCATTTGCAATCATCATTTCACCCAAAGTTTCCAATTACATGTTATCAATTCTGGTTACCTTCGATGTTTTTTCTTCTAGTCTATTTATCAAAATCCTTTTGTCATCTTCAACCATGACTTTGTCCTCTTTAGCTTTCATTTTCTACTAGGTCACCTCACATATCAATACTAATTGGAATTCTTATTCTCTTTTGAGATTTTTGACTTCTTCAGTTAGGATTCCATTCTTTTCCATCAAATCTACAATAGCTACATCAAAGTCATTGGAGTTTCCATTTGAAAATAATTTAGTAGTGTCAATCTCTTAGTATTGTGTGTCATCTCTTCAATAGCAATGTCCTTCCTTCTTTTCAATGATTTCTTTAGCTCATATCTTGCTTCATTAAGCTAATGTAGGGAGAGATGTATTTCAATCATCTAGCTCTCAAAAGTCTTTCTCAACTTATAGACTTTCATATTCAAGATCTTTCCTCAAAGTTGAAAAGCTTTACTTTCGAATAATTGTGCTTTGATATCAACTATTGGAACTACAATAAGGAATTAATCTCTGAGGGGGGGAGGGGGATGAAGGGGTGAATCCACAATCAAAACTTTCAACATCTAAAACTGTTTACCACACATCCATCTCACAATCTATGCATATAAACTGAAATACATAATTAAGCATATACATCCATAGCATGAAAGTAAAATATTCAACACATGTATGACACAAGGTATTTGGTTACACAAAAACCCCCCAAGGAGAAGGTAAAACTGGGGTGGGGATGACACCCACAAATCTTGACTACTATAGTAATATAATGTATCTAATGAGCGTTACAATGTTTAAGCATGAAACATGATCTACCGCATAAAAGGTCTGTCCTATTAAAAGCTTACCAGATTGTTAGATCTTACCTTGCTGAAGGATTTAAACACCCTACTAAAAATGTGCCTAGTAAAAGGACTTTAACTTACAATAATGTAAGCACCCTGTTAAAGGATTTACAACAACTTGTCAAGGCTACTTTGTTAAGAGATTTTACTAATTCACCTATTCAAATGTCTAAGCAATGATCCTTCAATTAGCACTCTATTGCTTGATGTCATATCACCTCTATACTAATGTGTACTTGATCCTTTCTGATCATATGTTTATATGTTGTCCTCTAATTACTTTTATTTTGTTCTCCTTTAATTGATTCTTTAATGTAGCTCAATTCATAATACCTTAATCATCATGAATGCTCTATTTATGCATGCAAACTCTCTTCAATTCTCCTTAAAATTCTTAGAAATTTAAGGGTTTATACTTGTCAAGAAGAGCAAGGTGACTTAGGGTTAGGTATGAATGAATGGTAGTGATTCACCCATATTGCCACTTAAACCTTCCCATTTTCTGATTAGATGTGTGTAATGCATAGGGATTTACTATTAAGATTCTTCTTTATCATCAAAGATCATAAAATAATTCTCATGTCTGCCCAAAAAATGGTTTATATAGAAGTTTGTGCCATTACAAATATCTATGTCAAAACTATGTAACTCAACACTTGATGCTCCTAATTCTCAACATCAACTATAACTTCAATGTCAAGTAACTTAGCCTTTGAATGACTTGGTATCCACTAATCACTTGGCATCTGAATAACTTGACACATATCATCTGCTTAGCACTTGAGTGAATCGACACTTACTAGTTACTTAGCTCACACTAAATATTTGTCACTTGGCATATACTGCCTGACAACTTATGCTAAACATGTATTACTTGTTTGATGTGAACTAAGATAATGACTTATGTATATTGTCACTCACATATCAAAACCAATTTGAGATTAACAATTATTATACAAAAATTAAATATAAATCATTAAGTAGATAAAATTAATAATCATAGATTGATAATCATGCTTGAGATGAGAACTTTATAGTTTTCATAGAGACCAAGAAAGGACTTGGTAGAGGGAATTCATTATAATGTGGAGTTTCTCTTAATTGAACTTGGAGATTAAAGGACATTCTTGATTGAATGTTGAGATTCAAAATTAGAACCCAAAGTGATATTTATAAAAAATTCCTTAGAGACAATACATATTATAGTATTTGATCATATGCATATATTATAGATAAGAGGCTCGGTTAGAGGTGGGAACTCAACCAAGTATGCGTTGTTAATGGGTTCACTCATGAATAGGGATTCCAAAGGCTTTAGAAGGTTCTCTTAAAATGATTGTTTTCTAACTAAGAATTATTCTCATTTAAGGGTTAGGTAAATATGAGTATAGCCTCTTTCTAAGGATTCTATAGGTTAAGTATGGTAATTAGTACATAGATGATTTTTAATAATTATTTATCTTGGTAATTAGTACATAGATGATTTTTATTTAATAATTGCTAACAATTATTTCATGTTCATATATGTATATACTATCTTTTCCATATACTAATAATGGTTGTGTGATTAAGCATAAAATACTAAATATAGGAGAAGGGACATTACTGTTAACATAATGATGACAAGGATTAATGATCATGCCTTGGAGAATATAAATTTTGGTTTCACTTTATCTCAATTTTTAGTTTTTATTTACATTAAAAATATTAATGATCACATGCTCTATTTGGAATTAGAGCTTTTGGATTCAACTTTGTAATTTGTTTAAAGTTGGAGCTCCATCTGGCAATGTTTTCTAGCCTACATTATGGGTGGGGATTTAATCTAGATAGAATTATATTCTTTTGAGGACTTAAAATAAAAAAAAAAGGTTTATGGAATCATCTAAGAGGGCCATGTCAATGGTTTTGTTGAAGGCGCACAAGGATATAACCATGACCTATCAGAGAAGTTTGCCATATCCTTGAATTATGGTAAGGTATACACTAGGAGGGGTTCATTCATTATTTTTGTAAAACTGACTATTGTCTAAGAAGATCTTCTTATAGAATGAAATTTAATGCCCCTTAAGTAAGGCCAATTACAATGAGGATTTCAGGAAATTTATTGGCCTTGGTGAGAATCTGTCAATGCTACAAAATGATTTTAATAGAGAAGAGATGCCTTGTGAATGGAAGGATACCAAAATGATCCTTATCAAGTATATTACACTAGAAGGTAGATTCAAATATTTCCATTCCCACCTATTTCCTATGGTGAGTTATTTTACAGGGAGATTTCTTTACATTTTGGCTAAACTTATGCATAGTTTTTCTTGGCACCCTTTTCTATATCTTGGGAGTATATAATAATATTTTAAATAATAACTTAGAGATTATTTTTTTTCCATGAAGGACACATGGGGATATTGTTGAAATATTGTCATCCATTTCATTTCTTTTATCTAGAAGTATCATATATGGTATTTGAATTTCACTACGCACTTGTTTCGAGACTTTGATATGATCATGATATGTTAACAAAAAGACTATATGACTAATTAATATGTATACTCAAGATCATATGCCATAGTTCAAATTTACAATGAAGATCTATCTCCCCAATTATGTTTTTGAAAACATAATAGTTTTTAAAAATATGATAGATTTGTTTAATTATGTGGCTACAAGATGACACAAGGATGTTTGAGGGTCTATAATTTTGGATCAAGGTTATTGGCCAGGGAAACTTCATGATTTCATGTTTTGTAGAATTATCTAATAGTCACATCTTGAGTAAATAAACTGTGTACTGTGGATTATACGGTAATATGTGGGGACCTCATTGATGTTGACCACCATAATTTCTATTATTAATTAAGTGAATATCTTTCATTTAATTATCGAAATAATTTATTTTTTCCTCTCACCTCTTCTAACATGGCTAAGTTTTTGAATTTAAGGTTCTATTATGAAAAGTAAACAAACTCACACCTACCACTCAATGTCATCCATTTATTAAAATTTAGTTCACTATCTTATCAATTCTCATCTACTCTTTTATCTTAGTCATTCATCTTGAAACCTCTTAATCTCAATCTTGATTCTTTTGAGAACATCTTGTAAAGAGTGTCTTTGTTCCTCCTTTGGACTTAATGTGACTATGATTATCTAATGACAGCTTTTAGAAGTTATGTAAGTTTTGCTATCTTGCAACCTACTTGTTATCATATCATCCATCTTGCATTAATGTAAATCAACTAGAATATATTTCTTTAATGTCATCATTTACATTTACTTAATACACCAAATATTATTATATACAAAATCTTAAAATAAAAGAGAACAAAGCAGTCCACTATTTTATTAATCTAATTATATAAATTAGTCTATTTAATATTTTAAATTGATACAGAAGTGCATCGTTGATAATTCTTTGGATCAATTTATAGATTCTAGACTTATAATTGAATTAATTAAATTTATAAATACTTTTTAAGATTTAAAATCATCAAACAACTATTTATTCTAAATGTCAACATCTAACAATGACATGGCATTCAATGTCAACCTCGCATCATTTCCATGGCATCAAATTCAATCTTAATTTTATTATAAAGACGATTCCAATTTGAACTAAAACTTCGAACTTTATGTGATATTCTTGAGCTTTGATTCGTTTTTAGTGCTGGACAGTTTTCATTAACCATTCCTTCCATGTTTTTCAGCGAACGCAGATATGTTTTGTCGATTGTCATATAGTGGCCTGCTTGCTATTATAGTAATGTTGAAATGATTCCTTGTGAAGAACTATTCCTGATTAGTTTAAATTGCCATATTCAAATAAGATTGTTTTTCTCAACAGGCCTTCGATTATTAATGAATTGACTTTGAGGAAATCTTCCATATCAAATGCAGAAGAAAGAGGAGATTCGCCATTGATTGAATCGCCTGATAAAATAAGAACAGTGTGAGCTGTATCTGGCCATCTTTATAACTTTTGTCTGGGCAGATGTTTACATCAACGTAAAAGTATATTGAATACTACGGCTGATAAACCAATGAGCTTTTTGTTTTGTCTGTATGAGGTTATCATAAAGCATAGTCAATAGAGTCGTTAATAAACCAAAGAAAATCTCATTCAACTTTACGATGTGAACTTTCACTGTTACAGTGTAATAGTGGCCCAGATTACGTTCAGCGTTCATATTTGAGTAAATTTTTAACGGGTTTATTCGTCGAGAAACAAGTAAATAGTGGGGTTTCTAATGCTGTCGAATCGGCTAAAGTGACTAAGGTTTATAAAAGTTAACTAGAAAATAATATTAAATTGGGTGAAAGATAATATAGGATAGAATTAGAGGCAATGATCTTTCTTTGGGTTGGCCAAATATTTAGATTAGTATACACATAAATTGTGGAGAAAAATTCGAACAAAGGTATATTTAATAGTTTTAGCAATTTTAATGAGCATGGGAATATGAATGTAGTGAGTTATAAATTTATAAAATGATTACATATATATGTATGGAATAACAATTATATAAATGTTATATGCAGGTTAGAAGAGGTGACATGTGTTTGATTTAATGTAATTTATATAAAGAAAAATAATGATTCTATCACATTTTAATTTGAAACTTTGAAAATAAAATAAGTATTTTGAAGTTCTCATTAATTAAATTGGGAAGGGCTCAAACTTATAATTAAAAAATAACATCAGATCTTAGAAAAACAAGGGATCACGAGCAGTGACCAAACAAAAAATCGATCATAGCAAGAACAAGCAACTACAACTAAACAATCACAAAAACTTTAAACCAAACCAAGCTAGGTAAAAATGAAAAAGTCTAGCCATCATAAAAAGTATTGACACGAGTTAAGTTATCACATGATAGAGCATGAAAAATAAAAAATTTCTAACCAATAAGACCATGATAGAAAAACCAACTATCGCATCCTACCACCACACTACACCACCCAACAAGAAAACCTACAACATCAAGAACCAGCACCAAATATTGAAGGGACCCAAAACCATCATGAGGCAACAAAGCACAAATGAGCCCCTTACTTTGGCAACTCCTTGAGTTGGTCTACAATTACATCTCCGAGTGAGTAATCTTAAACTTACTAAAATACTAGGAGGTCTCTTGTTGCCCTCCATCCTTTCTTAGAGTCTCTTCTTTATGTTTCCTCTTTCCCACTCTCTCCTCCAATTGAGCCTTCAAACTCCCGATTTCCCTTTCCATCTTGGACTATGCCTGATTTCTCTAGGAAGTTGATTGTTAATTTTCTCTACCAACTAGGCTTGCACCTTCAAAATTGACACCAAGGCCTTTAGCACTCCATTTCA
Source organism: Cupressus sempervirens (assembly GCA_028749045.1). NCBI lineage: Eukaryota > Viridiplantae > Streptophyta > Pinopsida > Cupressales > Cupressaceae > Cupressus > Cupressus sempervirens. Next base: position 123,846,795 of record CM053790.1, on the reverse strand, counting down.
TTCTTCCTCAAGGGCCACTTTTGTTCTAGATGTCCTCCACTTGTTCCTTGAGCATAGTTTGAATTTAATGTTATATAAAATTTTCAATGGAATTTGTCTTTGTATAAATGTTTACTTCACATTAATTTGGATTTATATTTCTTTAAATTAAAATTCTAATT